>OX183138.1:30743318-31343318 GCA_945261195.1 Cryptosula pallasiana | reverse complement strand
TCTCCTTTGGCCGACTCAAGTCAAAGGTGTGCTACAACAATGATCGGACATTCAAAACAAAATGCTCAGTTTATCGGGCAATTGCTCTTTCATCTCTGTTATATGGAGCTGAGACCTGGTCAGGCTAGCTGCTCACACTCAAAACCTATATGATGATACACCTACGTCAGATTCTGATTCTTAATGTGAAATGGCGGGACTTCATCTCGAATGAGGAGATTCTAGCCCAGGCCAACCTACCTAGTATGTATGAACTCCTCATTCAAAGAAACCTGGGATGGGTTGGACATGTGCACAGAATAGAGAACAATAGGCTACCCAAACAGATCCTTTATTCACAACTCAAAGAAGGGGCCTGAGGTATTGGCACACCGAGACTGAGATTCAAAGACACTGTAAAACGGAACCTCAAGGACAAGAAGATCCGGTTGGAAGCTGGCAATCTCAGCCAAAACCAAAGTCAGTGGAAAGGTCTGGTTCACCAGAGGTGATCTTCGGAGACAAAGAACAGCTGATGATGATGGTGATGATCAATAATAATAATTTTGATGATTTGTTCACTATCTATTTACTATTTATCTACTACTGCTATCAGTTTATTATCATCGTTGATTATTATTATTTATATTATTAATCTGTTATCATAGATTATTTTATAAAATCATGTATATGATGGTAATCTTGTGATGATGACGATAATAATTGTATGAAATTCAAGTTTATTTAACTTGCATAATAGTAGTTAGTGTCACTACCGTTCATCACTGCTAATACTGACTTTTAAACTAAATGTTCACATTACTGCTTTCCAAATTAATACTAGTTGTTGATTGCAATGTTGTTATTTATTATTATTATTCATTAACGCAAATGCATATAAAGACAAACTTATTCAAGTGATGTGTACTTTTGCTTGTGGTGCTAAGCAATTTAGTGCTAGTTTGAAGGTGTTTTGCATGTACTGCATTTTTGCACCTGAATCGCCATTTCCATGCATCTGAGACACAGTATTTTCAAAGTTTTCCGCTAGCGCGGGGCATATGCGGGGGAGGGGTGCCCTGCACCCCACCCCTCCCCCGCGCCCTCTCCCCTCCCACCCAACAATAGTAGTGAGTCAAATTTTTGAGAACCTACACCCCTGTCTGTGACTATCACCAATCACTGTGCGACTTTAAACTAAAATAATTTATCCACATATCTTATTATTGCTGTACCAAATAAGCAATAAATAATATTGAGCTTAAATTGTACTATAGTTTTTTTATTATTTATAAATATACCAGTTGAAATTGCTGCTATATCACGGCTAATCACTGACTGCTAGTCGCTACCACTCAACTGCGTTCTATTGGTTGTTGTGTGGTTTATAGGTCGAGCTTATTGTGAATGCGGTGTTGTCAGTGATAGCATCACTGACTGCTCCCGATTGTCAGTCGGCTGCATTCGGCGTTGAATTAGGATAATGTGAACATCATTTCTGTTATGCATCAGTGATGATCAGTGACACTAGCCACTGACAGTCCCTGATGCATCACTGACAATGTGAACCAGGCTTAACAGTGGTCTCTGTTAGCATTGATTACTGCCTATACTTGTCCAAGCCTGTTGGTACTGCATCGCTTGGCTGCACACCTACAAGTGCACACTGCCTACTAGCCATACAGCAGTACTTGTAGCCAACAAATTCTCTCACATCTTACGTATATGTGGCCACCCATTTATTGAAGCATTGGCAGGCAGTATGTTGAGAAGCTGAAAATTATCCAAGATCAAATGATGTGCAGATATGAGAGAGTAGTGTAAATTTATATAACAATACTGCAAGCTGTTAATACAGCTGTAGCATCACTGCTAGATGCCGTTGATTCACTAAGATACTTCTTTTATTGTTTGTGCTGTTACCGCTTCACTCGCTGAGTTAGCAGTAAGGGGTTATTGTTTACACTGTGTTTTATTACATTAAAAGTATTCGCGACCTCTGTTTAGGGAACAAAGTGCAATAAGATAATCAGATGGTAGCAAATTTAATCAACAAAGTCAACAAAAAGGAGCTTGCTGAAGCAAAAGCTAATTGGTGAACATTAATTTGCATTGTTCGTAGGCCGTGAATGAAGTGGAGCAATAAAACAACTATAAAAATAAAGTCAATTTTTTTCATTCTCATAGACCGGTCCTGTCGTCCCAAAAGTATTACAAAACAATTACGATCATTTACAATATAGTGTATATAAAAAGGGAGAACTTACGAACTATTTTTGCTTAAAAACAACGCCATTTTCATTTTTTTGTTAATTATTTAGAAATTTGGATTTATCTTCTTTACGATTCTGTTGGTACTCTATAAGAATTTACTGATAAATATGGATGTTCTAAAATAATACTCTGGTTGATACATGATGTATTCAATTACAAACTCTGATTATTTTTTGTCCTCTGTTTGATGAACATGTTGGGAATATCCTTATAAACTAATTCAGTTTAGTCTGATCTAGATCATATCATTCTAATCTCAACTAATCCAGTCTACCAATGGCACAAGCAGCATAACATCATCGTAGCCTAAGCACAGCAGCCAACCTATGACAGAGGCCTAAGGTTATTTGCGCAGTTCATAGTTAACCCTGTAACAGCTACTAGGCAACAATTACTGATAGGCTGAGGCAGTACTGTTCAGCTTAGTTAAATTATTTGCTAGCATTAGTGTATTATTGCAACTAACAAATAAAAGCTAGGTGCATGCTGTTATAAAACTGAAGGTTTGTTAGGTATTAAATGGGAGGTAACAGACATATGCTTGTAATCTTTGTTTGACTTTTGATTCATTGATATAGCAACACAACAAAGTCTGAGTAATAAGAGAATCGTTTTTAATATATATTAAGTGATAAATCGATAAAAGAAAATATGCATATACATCAATTTTTTGGGATTTTACTAGTGCGTTTAAATATTTTACAAATTGAGTGTTTTGACGTTTTAATATACTAATGAAGTTTGGTTGCAATAGTAATATAAAATAAATCGCTGCATGATGGCAGAAAGAAAAACATACCAGAATATTTTTAAAATAGCAAGTTTTTATATTGGTCAAACGAATGAAACTGAAAAGTGAAGCGGTAGCAGAATCCAGAATGAGCAAACAGATGCATGGATATAGAGGTACAGAACGAATACCATCTGATGGAAAACAGCAAAACGAGCATTTCCTGAAGCCAACAATTCTGCTGACTATGGTATGTAGCCTTGACTTTCTGTTTGTATGGCAAGTGCAACACGCACTAGCTGGGAGTACTTTCAATAGTGAAATACAAGCTGAGTAGAATTTTCTGGAGTAGTCTTCTCCCAACTGCTTGAGCCGCCACTTTCATGTACCAATTCAACAGGGTTAACTAAATAGCCTGCAGATGGCATATCAATTCTGTATTAAAAGTTTTTACTGGAACTTGTTTTTTTAATAGTCTGTAGCTGTAAAATCTTATTTGATGTAATGATTTGTATTGATAAAGCTGTTATCAGAAAATTCAACTGGATTTGAGAGACGCAGTTTGTGGCAGGTCTGTGTTATACAAACGTCACAGTCATCAGTCCGGTTACTTCCTTTTTAATGAGAGCTTCGAAGTGAGAAGTTGATTGATTAGATCGGTGTAATAGATAGTTAGCCCTAGGGCTTGGTGCTCCCATAGTCGGAGTTCAAAGCTATACTTTGACTAGCTTCAGTCTGTACATGCCCCAACACTCACATGAACAAGATTTTTTTTAAAGAAATACAATTGCTGTGATAATTAAGGTAAGAATTTTAGTATTGCATTATCATTTAAAGAGCATGCGTTTTTTTATTATGACTGTCACATTTGCCACCTACCAGTGTAGCAAGCTTTTGGTTGTAGGTGAGGCAACACAGATAAGCTTTTTATGACAACAAATTATTATCAATTTGGTTTCATTGATCCCACTTGATTCTGAGTCAGTCAAAAGCAATATCCAATCACATTAGGGCATATGCTAGCTTATGTAATTGGGAATATTCTATGACGCAGCACCAACTATTCTGTAATTTCCCCATGACTTCATTCTGTTTTTGTATATCATGTTAGATTAGTCTTGGAAGCATCCAATGACACAGACCTGCCAAGCACACTACTATTGATGTGAGTAATTAAATGCTCTGGGCTAGACAATATAGCCTGTTAATTTTTTTCTGTTCTGTGTTTACACAACTGCAAAACCAATGGTTTGTGTATGTTGACAACATTACTGCGTTACTAGTTGCAAATCACTGCACTCACCGTACCGCTTTTTATGACTTGTAGGGAAGTTTTTATTTCCTATATACTGTATCAGTGGTATATACTGTATTAGTAGGTATATGCTGTATTAGCTACTATTACGTTAGTACCTAGGTACGTATGCCGCTAACACCAGCCAATGATTATTTTGAGAAAAACAAACAGAGGCAGCTGCAAAGAAGTATCCTGCTAAAACGAACAAACTTTGTTTTTTGGATATTTTTAAACATTATTTCTGGGCAATAAAAAGTTGTATTTTTCTCATTATCGGTTCATTTTTTTCAACATTAAAGGGCTTAGGACTGGCTTTTCAAGACGCACTTTGTGTGGAGAGTTGTTTTCTGATCAAGCATTGTAAAAATATTGAGAAAACTCACTTGCCGCAACAAAAGTGCATTAGGTATGTAGAGGTTGATGGAGGTTTATGACAACGCGTTTGACAGAAGGGACTATCTGTATTATGATATTACATGGTATATTCCAGCAAGTAGTTTGTGCCATTTTTGTTACTTTTTCAGTTTCAAACTACTTTTCAAAAATCTTAATTATTATTATTTAGTGCTTTTGAAGTTTTTTCTTGGAAAGATAGCCGGTATTTCAGATTTAATTATTATCGTTGTTGCAAAAAAAACAACGCCGGAAGTACAGTTTCGGTAATGTTTTTTTTCAAGTAGTATTATTATGAAATTATACTAATTTTATTGTTTGATTAATTTTTCATTTGAAAATTATTATTTTGATAAAATATTTTCATTAAATCTTTTGATTTTGATCACAAACACTATCACGTGAACGCCGGTGTATACATAATGGCGATCTTACCAAAGATAAAAAAAATTACTGACTTGAAAAAACAGCTCCAAAAAAACTAAACTTTGTTGCAATATCATTTTTTTGCAATCAAAAGAGTCTCTGCACAATACTAATATTTAGGAAGCCCTACTTCTATGCAAACAAGCCAAATTTTTGAAAACTCGTTTTATAGCTCTATATAACTTGGTGCGTCTTCAAGAAAAAAAGGCATCTTGGTGAGTGCTGACTGCGTCCATAGGAATCGTCTTACTGGTGAGAGGGCAACTCCAGATAATGTTTCTGAACACATTTCAACCTCAAAAAATTTAAATTAAATCAAACCCTCTTCAAATTAGGCGTCACAGGCCCTTTAAAAGGTAAAATAATAATTGGCATTGACAATAAACAGATAATCATGACTATTATACTTTGGCATAGAAACAAAAGACAGTAATTTTGGGTAAAAATCATTATTTGCTTTACGTGAAAAGTGCGCCAGTTTACATGATGTCATGAACTGTTACAACCATGAAATATTTCTGAGGTATAAATATTTGTCACAAGCAAAACATCCTGCAAGCACAGTTTTCAAGTGGCTCATTTATAGGAAGCTGACCGGTTGGCACGTTATCCACAAAAAGTGGCCCAATGAGTCAAAAATAAGTTCATAGACTTGGCTGGTTTGTTGTAATTTTCAAAAGTTGGTTTCTGTGAAAAGATAATGAGTCTATAGGGTGAATATTGCAGGAAGTAACGATCGCGAGATTCGTCCTAAAATCCTTGGTCAAAAAATTGATATTTTCCCCCTATTCTCTAACACATTTTCATAAAACAAAACTGTTATTCCATGTAATAAGATGGTCGTAGCAGTTCATAGCCATAAGAGCCCTGAATGAATGATTTCATTTAACGATTTAAAGTTTTTAGGTGACACTATTTTAAGCGAAATAAAATGACTTCTTTTCAATTTTTTAATGATGTTTTATTAATTTTAGAAATGAATAATTATTACAGACTTTTCTTCGAATTTAAAAATCAAACAGCAACTTAATTAATATGGTTATGAGATTCATGCAGGACTTTATATTAAGATGTTGTGTGATTTTTAAATTCAATGAAAAGTCTTTAGTAAGTATTTATTTCTAAAATTAAAAAAATTTTGTTGAAAAATTGAAAGAGAAATTATTTCATTTCGCGTAAAATTATAATAATTTAATGGTTTATTTACAATGTAAAAATCTCAGGACGGATTTTGTATCCTTTTCTGATTCAAATGATGTCAATAATAGACAGATTCTTGTTTAGTTGGCTGCTAATGCGAATAAAAAACACATTTTAATTTTTTTCCCAATTTCTACACAACTTATAAAAAGAATAATAATTAAATTGTATTTTATTTTTATTTGAATATGATTGTTGAAACCTACAGAGAGGTGTCCAACGAAAGTTATAAAAGTAAAATTAACAGAAATTTGAAAGCTTATTTTTTGTAGAAAAAGAGCAATTACTGAAAAGCGTACTCTCACGGCAAAGTTAATTTATCAAAATACAAAAGTACTTATATTTTATTTTTTGCCACAACCAATATCTATGAAATTGTGCACTGCGGGCTCATACCTGGCAAAGCAAAACTCAGATTTGTTGTAAGTCTTTTTTTTGAGTTACTTAATAAAGAGTGGGTTGTTGATGTTTTATTGGGTTATGGGTAATGTTTAAATTTCATTGGAGATACACTGAGCATAGTTCAATCTACAAAAATAACTTTTTATTCTGCACTGAAATTATTTCTGCTTTATGATATTTTGTTAAATAAATTGCTCTTGAATTCATGGACACGGCCCATATAAAACGTTCAATGAATTTAATTTTCTAAAATAATAAATAAAAATTATTGATTATCTGTTTAAAAAATCAGCTTAACGTTTAAAAAAAAAGATGTTTTATACGGGAAACCATTTTCGGTACTGGAAAGTTGTCAGTTTTATCAAAAACTTTTAAGCTGTGAGAGAACTTTGAACAGAACATGATATTTTGTTTCTTCACATAGTCTAAAATTTAACAACTGGTATATTTTTATTACAGCACAAAGCAACTACAAAATCGAGTACTTCTACCCAGTTTGTGCGTGATAATTAAAGTTTCGCTCCCGAGAGAGTTTCTACAATCTTGAGACGTGTACAGAAAATGTACCACAATGTGGCACTGAGCCACCAAAGGTAACCATGGGATTGATCGAAATCGACCATCTAAAACTTTTGTCAGAAGACGAGGTTACAACAGTCAATCTTAAAGAATCTGAAGATAAACAGAAGAATTTTGAAAGCTGTCAACAAAAACCTGATGGCGACGACTACGATGAGTTGAGATACGCGCTACATGGATTGTGCAACAAGGATGATGTATTGGCATACTCAACTGGTAGATTTCTTCTCCCAATAAATACAACTGTATTTATCGTGCAATTAGAACCCAAAGAAAATCTAAGACCCCTACAAGCCAGGCTTAAAACGTTTGAGTGCTACCAAAGTGAAGTTATGATTTCAGTCCAACTAGCCGAAGCCGGGTTTATAAGCCTCAGAGACAGAGATGCTGTCGGCTGTGTTTGGTGTTTCCTTCTCGTGAAAAACTTCAAAGAATATGTGAATCCAACGATAATTCATCAAATGTATTCGCATGGGAAATGTGAATACCTGAATTGGCTTGATGCTATGGAACAAAACCCAAACAGTGCTCTCTTGCATCAGTATGATCTGGGTAAATGAACTGGGTTTAAATTGGTTTAAGTTCAAGTGTGTGTTTATTAAACTGAGATTGTATTCGTGAAACTTTTTTATGTTATTCAGATTGCGAGTTATTTCCCTTGACTAAAACGTCATCATTATCGACAACAGTAAGGACAGCACAACAAAAAGGGCTAGAGCTGCCAGCCACTGATCAACTCAGCAAGGTGGATAAATATCAACAACTTATGTCTGCAAGGTGAACCATAAACTTCCATTGACCGTCACTATTGCGACATTTTCAGTTTTAGCAAATCTAATACATGGCTGAAAATTTGATCAAATTGATAGCAAAATTCTATATAACGCTTTTTATGTGTTCACTGGATTTTTTATTTTACATTTCATGAGTGTGAAAATTAAGATCGATAACAGAGTTTCATTATTATTATTGTCAGTAATTTTTACTTATTATCATTTTTCATACACCAAAGAGCTATTTAAAACAATATGTGGCGTAGCTTAAGCGTCCATCGTGAACCTTAAAGATTTGAATCATCAGGAATGTTCTTCCAATGTTGTTGATATGTTAATTGAAAAGTTACCGGAAAAAATCTCGATTTGGCACTACTGAGGCGCAGAGCTAAAAAATATAATATGCTTTCAATGTTAGTTTAATTTTCACAGTTTCTCTGGCCACAGTCGATTTCAATTTCAATCACGAGAAATTAATAAGATTTCTAAAATTCTGTGAAAATCAGAGCTCGTTAAAAAGTTTGCTTCAAGACAGTGCAAATAATTATTGGTAGGACCATAATGCTTTTAACAATGCTGATGCTTAGTTTTTATATAAAAAATGTTGCTTATCAGACTCAATAAAACTGTGCCCAATCTTAATTGTTCTAATGACTGCAGATATGAACTATACCGGCTCCAAACATTTATCAATTGCCCTTGCTTTACTGGTGGAAGTGCAAAATTGTTGGCCCGTGAAGGAATGCTATGGAGAGGTGGGTGCTTGCTTAATGCTTTATTGTACATGTTAGCTAGCAGACATAAAGAATGTCTTGGATACTTTGTCAAACTTTTTATTATTTCATATTTCAGACGGTCAAATTACATGCATCTATTGTGCTTGGAGCTGGGATATGGCTGGAGATCCCCAGCCAACTGCAACGGAAATTGTGTCCAATCATCTCAAAAGCAACAGCCGGGGAGTCTGTGGATTAACAAAAGGTAGGTTTTTTATCTTTATTTAAATTCTGTGTTTCCAAACTCTATAATATCTTGATCAAATACTGATCGTTGTTTCCTTCAAAAAAATGGAATTTTTAAACACGGTAACATTTGATATTATTTTTATTTTTTGTGTCTAATTCTTTAAACTGGTCTTGTTTCTAATATGACTTTGATGGTAACTGATAATGAATAAGTAAAAGACTCATTATTTTTTTAAACTCAACAATCAAAGAAGCAATTTACATTATTTTAGCCCACATCAACATTTTTGCATTATTGACAACGCATTGATTTATTTACATGTACTAATAGCAAATACACTTCGTTTGATCGAAATGCAATGGCTCTAAAATATTTCTAACTTTAGATTTTGTCGCATTGAGCAACATGTAAAATAAATAAATTTTTTTACTGTAGAATATTTTTGCCTTATAAATTTAAAAGCATTTATTTATGATCTATACTTTTCATTTATTACACCTCCCTTATACTCCTACTGAGCCGTTTGGTTGCAGAGAGTGCAAGAACTGTAACTGATTGCAGGATTCACAGAAAGGTTTGGTGATATTTAGCTTTTTTTATGTGTTGGGCAACATCTTTTGCACGGGCATGAACAATACCTGAAGAGTAATATTTTATTTTGTTGCATTGTCTGATTTATTTACGAGTATGCAGTTTGATAAGTTTTTACATATGTCTCACTTTGAGGAAAAAGCATGTTTATTTTCATTTATTGGTGTTGATACAACATCTACCACTCCTGAAATTCTTTGGGAACACTTGAAGAGATCCTGCGAGTTTCCCTCTTAGGATTTGTGTTATTACTTACTATAATCATTTTAAAATTTTAAAACAATTCAAATTTTATGATTATTTAACTATTATTTAATATTTTTTGTTATTATTAAACAATTAAATTTAATTAGTTTTAAGGGAAACCTAATTAAAAATAATTAGGAAGTTGTTAAGGACTTCTCAAAACTTCAGGTCCAATAGATGTCATCCCAACACTCATATATTTTTTGAAAAATATTTGGCTAGTTTGCAAACCAGCTATAAATTTAAGTTCCTTTGTTCATTCAATTGAGATTGTACTCTAGGTTTTAAGTTCTATTTCACTAATTTCGATATTTTTTATAAATATTGTGGGAGATTTCCGTTGTAAACAGGTGCCTGACCCCTCCCCCATCCTCCCCCTACCCTAAATTTCCGTTCCACCCTTTCTCCTACCTTTTAAGTGGACCCGGGATTCTCCCCTTATAACATATATGACTTATCCCGGGTTAAAGATACCGGCTATCCCGGGTCCACTACAAGCCAGTATCCAGTGTATATATCATAAAGACCTTACCCCAGGTTATCCCGGGAGTAGTAATATATGAGCAGATCTCCCTACCAAGTGTTTTTTTTGTGGATCAGACCTCGGGGTTGATGCAATGGGTTACGGCGTTGGATGTATTCGCCGAGTTTATATTGTATTTTATTTGAGGGGCATTTGAGTGGCATTTAAGTGGAATTTGAGTTTTGATTATCTTTTTACTTAATTTGAACTTATATGGCGTATAGATTTTGAATGTATGGCATTTAAATTATGATAATTTTTTTACATAATTGTATACATAATTATAACTCATAGGGTATCTAGATTTTGAATGTATGGCATTTAAGTTTTGATAATTTTTTGTAATTCCGACTCATATGATATCTTGAGAGAGAGGGTAAAAATAACTACAACTACATCTAAATTGAGTTGAAGTATTATTTACAATGATTAGAATTTATTAAATAGAAAAGAAAAACTCTCACTGAGTTTTATCATGTATCTCATCCTTTTTTTCAGCAACATATCCTGTCTCAAAATCATCAAAATCTCCACGTAGAAAATCTTCAAGTTCATCATCATCAATTTCTAATATCGCTTTGTTGTGCTTTGCTTGATCACAATATTGTCTCCAATAAATTTGACCGAGTCTGTATGGAGAGCAAAATGAAAGATCGTATTCCGTCTTAAATTTTCCGTGGGTTGTTTTTCCTCTGTAGATCATCACACCTTGAGCATGTTGGTTAGCTTCTGAAGCATATTTGTCTGGTATGGCAAGCGTCTTCAACAGCGTTTCTCCACATTGTTCAATGGTATAACGGATACAAATTACATTCGACTGCCCTCCTTTAAATCGATGAGGAACGAATCTATCAACAACATCTTGGTAAGGAAAAATAGCACCGGGTTGGAAACTATTGAGGGTCTTGATGTTCAAGAAGCGTTTCAGCTGACCTTTAGTCAATGTACTCAAATATAGTGATTCCTCTTCAGCTTTCTTATTGCTTAGAGGATGTCTGGTAACACGTCTGACATCATACCAAAGAACACTTTTATTTTTTGGTTTTCCCTTTCTACCCAAATATACAACGTTAAACGGAGGGGGGTAATTATCACAGTTGAAGTTTTTAGCTATTTCAACTGGACAGAAAAGTATTTTGGAGTCGAGTTCATTTATATCTGAAGGATCATGGTAGCAAACTTGAGAATATCTACACTTCTCCTTACTTGATGGATGTATCACACCAGTCACTCACATAATGCTTGGGATAGGAAGATCTTCAAATGTTTTGCAAACCGGAACTTTTGGTGAGTCAATCACTTGAGAACCTTTAGACTTTTCTAATTCCCTAGCTCTCCTTTCATTGAGATATTCAACTGTTAAATGAGCTATAGCTCCACTCTCCATTGTTTTCTTCTCAATGGAAGTAGTTTGTTTTCTCACTATTTTTTTTCGTTTCCTTACTACTCGCTTTTTTGGAGCAGTTTTCTTTCTCTTAGGAGTTGTTTTGCCGTTTTTAATTTTATTTTCTGTTGGATATGGATCTGTGCAAAGGAGCTCTTCAGAAAGATCATCCATAACACTCTAAAAATAAAAGGGTAATATTTGCATGAGTGGCTAAGAGTGTATTTATTAGTTAGAGTATCTTATATATATATATGAATTTATGACAAAAGCTAGAGTATCTTATATATATATGTATTTATGACAAAAGCAGTTAACACCATAGAGTTATGATAGATTGAGAATGTACTTATTAAACTGTTGGGAGGTGAAGACGGACAACAAAGGATGCATTGAAATATATATATATATATGTATTTACTTAATATCATACTGCTTTTAACATCTCAATTGGTAAGAAATAAAATATAATAGGTTGAACAAAATATTGTGAAATAATAAAAAACAACTAAAAAATTTTCATAAATATGTATGAAACGCTTCTAACATTAGTTCTAAAATACCTACAGAAGAGGATAGACCTTTATCTATTTGGACATAATTATAAATATGTTTTCTGAAATTATAAAAAGTTTTTTTGTTCCACTTCATGTTATATAATTTTTTGAAAATTATTTGATTCCAAACACTTTTTTCAATTTCTTTTAAAAAATCATTAATATTAACGACTTCCACCATTGACAGAACGGTTTCGAAACCGTTTTTTATAATGTCATCAAAAAGTTCTGTAGATACATCATGTTTCTTACAACACATCCCCATATTCATCATGTGTTGAGTTATACAGAATATTATAACTTGGAATGTCAAACGTTCTACAGCTTTTTCCTCAACAACATCATTATTTATCACATAGTTATGATACATTTCTTGAAGGAAGTCCTTTAAGTAGATTGGGTTTGTTGTTGTATTAATCTAAAATACAAGCGATAATTAGATAACTAAAATAATTAACGGTTTTTCAACAGGTGTTAAATAGTATTTTTTATTAATTCTTACCTTTTCATCAGGCTGAGATTCCGACTTTAGATACAATGGTTGGCTTCCTAGGTCTTGAGTACTCATTCTGAAAAAACAAAAAAATTGGTTCAATTCTTTATAATCAATTTAAAGATAGATATGTCATAAAGCCTTCAGATAGTTGTGTTAGCTAACGGAAATAATTGTATTTTTAGTCTTACCTTTATGAAGAGAGAACTCTTAGTAGTTGCAATGGAAGATGTAGTAGATTTTGCTCTTTCGCTCACCGTTGTTGAACTGGATGCTCTCTGTCTAAAACCCTTGTCTTTTATATAGCTAAACGTGTGAAAATAAATGTTTTATTCAAGCGAAACCATTGGTTTCTATTCGCGTGAAAATAAAATTTTTATTCCCGCGAAAGCATTGGTTTGTATTCGCGTGAAAATAAAATTATTTATTCCCGCGAAAGCAACGGTTTGTATTCGCGTGAAAATAAAATGTTTATTCCCGCGAAAGCAACGGTTTCCATTCGCGTGAAAATAAATTATTTATTCCCGCGAAAGCATTGCTTTGTATTCGCGTGAAAATAAATTATTTATTCCCGCGAAAGCAACGGTTTCCATTCGCGTGAAAATAAGGTAATTATTCCCGCGAAAGCAATGGTTTGTATTCGCCTGAAAATAAATTATTTATTCCCGCGAAAGCATTGGTTTGTATTCGCATGAAAATAAATTATTTATTCCCGCGAAAGCAACGGTTTCCATTTGCGTGAAAATAAAGTAATTATTCCCGTGAAAGCAACGGTTTGTATGCGCCTGAGAAGAAATTATTTATTCCCTCGAAAGCATTGGTTTGTATTCGCGTGAAAATAAATTATTTATTCTCGCGAAAGCAACGGTTTCCATTCGCGTGAAAATAAAGTAATTATTCCCGCGAAAGCAACGGTTTGTATTCGCTTGAAAATAAATTATTTATTCCCGCGAAAGCATTGGTTTGTATTCGCGTGAAAATAAAGTAATTATTCCCGCGAAAGCAACGGTTTCCATTCGCGTGACAATAAAGTAATTATTCCCGCGAAAGCAACGGTTTCTATTCACGTGAAAATGAATTAGTTGTTCCCGCGAAAGCAACGGTTTGTATTCGCGTGAAAATAAAATGTTTATTCCCGCGAAAGCAACGGTTTCCATTCGCGTGAAAATAAGTTATTTATTCCCGCGAAAGCATTGCTTTGTATTCGCGTGAAAATAAATTATTTATTCCCGCGAAAGCAACGGTTTCCATTCGCGTGAAAATAAAGTAATTACTCCCGCGAAAGCAACGGTTTGTATTCGCCTGAAAATAAATTATTTATTCCCGCGAAAGCATTGGTTTGTATTCGCATGAAAATAAATTATTTATTCCCTCGAAAGCAACGGTTTCCATTCGCGTGAAAATAAAGTAATTATTCCCGCGAAAGCAACGGCTTGTATGCGCCTGAAAATAAATTATTTATTCCCGCGAAAGCATTGGTTTGTATTCGCGTGAAAATAAATTATTTATTCCCGCGAAAGCAACGGTTTCCATTCGCGTGAAAATAAAGTAGTTATTCCTGCAAAAGCAACGGTTTCCATTCGCGTGAAAATAAAGTAGTTATTCCCGCGAAAGCAACGGTTTCCATTCGCGTGAAAATAAAGTAATTATTCCCGCGAAAGCAACGGTTTCTATTCGCGTGAAAATAAATTTTTTATTCCCGCGAAAGCAACGGTTTCCATTCGCGTGAAAATATATTAATTATTCCCGCGAAAGCATTGGTTTGTATTCGCGTGGAAATAATTTTTTTATTCTCGCGAAAGCATTGGTGTTCTTCCGTAAAAACAATGTTTCATTAATTTAACCTTATGATAAATGGGATGATTTCAGCTATATAAGAAGCACTGTTTTCACACAGAAAGCAGTCACTTCAACATTAGCAACTGAAGGAGCAAGATCTACTACAACATCATCTACTACAACTGCTAGAAGGACTTTCTGTTTTGAGGTAAGTCAACTTGATGTACTATTGGGTATAAATTTAATTTTTTATCGATTTAAATACTAACAGCAGTATGATATTGAGTAAATATACATATATATATATATATATGTATATATATATATATATATCTTCAAATTGGTTTGAAAAAGAAATCAAAAAATCATAACAAGGATTTTTACTTTATCTTTTAGAATGTCGACACAAGTCAATACAAAACAACTGAAGAATAAAGAACCAAAACCTTCACAAGACACGAAGGTGATTGATGACAATGTACTTCTTCAACGCACTACGATTCCCTTTCAAAGCGCCAGTCTGAATACTCTGGCAACTCTCATCATCAAAAGCGCCTCTCTGTTAAGTACTTTATCTCCAGCTTCCAGAAGAAACATTGAAAACATAGTCAAAGTTGAAGATTTACCAATACCTACAGTTATGCAGGTGTTAACCGTCGATTTCCATGATGAAACGAACTGCACCATCATCTACAACTATAAAAAGGATGGAAAGACAGTTAGAGTGAGGAGCACTATTCCATTAGCAGCAGGATTACTTGTTAATGAAGCTTCGCAAATAAGACCATTGGTTTTGATCTACATGGGTGTTGAAAAGAATGGAAAAGCAATTTTTCGTGCCGCTACAGAAACAGGATCTACTCTGAGGTGGAAGAATGTGTTTGATGTATTACCAGAAAAAAGTATGAGACAAATCAATGCTTATTTCGAGGTAGCTCGTCTTCAGGATTTTCCAACAGATAGTGTCATATGTTTCCAAAACCCTGAAGTGATAACAAAATCTGACAGGCGATGGAATGGGAATGAAGAGACTCTTCTAGTTCAATACAGAAGTGTTGTAGATGAAGAATTACTGATCGGAGATATGCGCATTCCTCATCAAATAGCTTCTGCTGTGACATCGGAAAGATGTGGAGTTATTCTGTTCAAGGGACTGAGCCGAAACGTGGACAATTCAATTTTCTACAACATCAGTGTACTCGCGGCTCATCAAGCCTTCGTCCAAGCCTCGGAACTGACTGATAATCCAAAATCTGAGGATTTTCTCAACCACTTCGATGATGCTGAAAAAGAAGACTGTGGAGAACAAACTCTCGAGAAGCTAATCTATAACTCAAGGGATTCATATCACTATAGGTCAGTTTTATTAATTTTTACCATAATTTAAAAAAGTTGATTTGTGAAAATTTTGTGTATTCTTACAATGAAAAACCACTTAATTTCTCTTTTTCATGTAAATAACAACAGTAAAACGATTTATCACGTAAATGATCAATTTGTGAACATTTTTTGTAAAACATTTTTGTAAAACATTTTTAAATTACTAGCAGAAATACCCGGCGTTGCACGTGGAGATTACATAAATAGTGCAAAAACGATGCTAGAGAGATCATGAAGGGCCGGTGTTATGGAGTTTGTCTTCAGTTTTGACTTGCCAGTTGGCTTGAAGTTGCTCAATTTGTCTACATGTTTCAATCGTTATGTAACTGGTTATATATTTTACAAATTGTGCTGTCAGAGCATCTAATAGGTCTTGGAAAATTTTTGTCTGCACTAATTATAACTTTATAGCCGCATGGGTGTGCCAACTTCCCTCTTGCTTCATAACATAATTGAATCTTTGAACATAATCACACAACATCTGAAGAAGTGTAACGGTTGTTCCATGCAACACATTGCTCTCCCTATTGCACACCACCACCGATAACAACTTGCAAAAACGTTGACTTTTCCTTTTGAAGAGTTGAGCTTGCAACTCTTTCGTAATAGCTCAAGTCTAGATATTCCAGGGGGTGAAAAGGATCTTTTTAAGTTTATTTTCCCACCAAAGGAGATCGTCATAAAGCATGGATTATATTTGCAAAAAGTCAACTCAAGGCTTTGCTGTAGTTTCACATTTAGTGAAAAACCAACTCAAAGAATCTGGTGGATATTCAAGTATTTGTGTTTTAAATTTCCATATCAAAGCATATGCTTAGTGACTGTGCATTGTGCAACCCATCGGTCAATATTTCGAAAACGTATTTTAGAATGCTGCATCAACTGTGCAAGTAAATCAGCTAAACATGCGCTGTTCACAGTGTGGCAATCACAACGCAATTGTAACAAAAACTCACAATAATTTTTATTTTCTCTGAATTTTCGTAAACCTTGTGGAGTTGGAGAAAAGCTGTTTGGAATAATTGCGCCAGTTCTTTTTCATGACATGCTGAGCAGCAGGTAAAGTCAAATATCATTAAAATAAACAAAATGTGTACAAATTTTGCACAAATTACGAATTAAGTTCCTCAAATGACTATTTTTGTCACTCTTTTTATGCAATTTTTGTATAACATTGTATAATATTTTGTACCTTTTATCAACCGTTTACCATCGATATTTCAACTATGATGATTATTGCCAATGTTGTGGAGAGACAGGTTGATTAATTATTATTAAAAGCAAGAGTAGTAATAATAATGAAAATTAATTATAAGCCTTTAGCCAAAAATATTGCAAGTCTTTAAACCTAGACTCGCTTTGCGCTGCTGTTGTAGACCTACTCATAATTATCAAGTATTTTTTGTCATGGTAAACAACATGAAAAAGCAAAAAAAAAACAAATAAGAAATAGTACTATTGCTGAACAAAGCCAGAGAAATTGAGAACAACTCTGATACATTGGGTTCCTTTTGATTACTTTTCTTTTTATTGTGGCGTTTATCATCATTTTGTATGCATTACCAGTATTGCTCATTCATTGTTGTTGTTATTGTTATGGTACACCATGGTTTTTGTTCATAAGTTTCAATTCTTATGATATTTATTTGTATCAAAATTGTTTGTGTTTAAATTGAGGAATATTGTACAGGATTTTAGTTGCTGCGGTATTGTGCACACCTATACAACTCCCCACAATCACAAGTGCAATGGTAGTGGCTGCTCGGCCCTTTCTGTAGTCAGTCGGTGCAACAAAGGTCGACTTGTCTGTGCCGAAATATCGGGTGAGCAGGAATGCTTGGCACTGTACACCGACAAGCGGGAATACACAGCAATGATCGAGTTGATCGATTGCTTTCTACCAAGGTTCCTTACTGCACTGATAGTCGGTAGTGCAAGCTGTAGTCTGTATCCTGTGCTTATTGTTTGTGCTACTGACTAAGTCTGTGTAGTAATAAACAATCATTTGAGGCTCACAGTTGCTCTGACTTTATTATCTATGACAGCCATATTTATATGCAGGATTATATAATAAAAAGTGGTACATAAAGGAGGCCACACCTCGCACAGATAATTGGCCAGAGTGTGCCAATAAAAGGTTAATAGGAGGTACATGAGTGTTCGCTTGGATGATCGCACATGGTGTACATATATGTTTGTGTGCTTAAGGTAAAATTAATAATAAATGCATAGAAGGATTAGCACTAGAACGTAAACATAGAACTAAGTAATAGGCAAGTAGTACGATTGTTCGTATGGCGTCCCTAACACACTTCCCCCCATTGGCAACATTACGCCAATAAAAAACTGGGGTATGACATCGAACAACGGTACGATAGTTAGTTTCTTACAGTGTACTTTTTTCTTTCTTGATCTTCTCCTTGAGCTCCTCGACTCGGTGTAGCCGTCGGTACGCCTCTTTGGTAATCTGGTACATCTCCTCTTCATACCTTTTAATACGCTGTAGTTTCTCCTCTCGCCTTTCCTCCTCTCTCCTGGGAGATCTCTGCCTCGCTATCGAGTGTTGCCTGTCAGCCTTTGGGCATGGGGTGCTTTCTTTGGTTGCGTGACTGGCCTTTGGTAGTTCTAGCTTCATAATCTTGGACGGTGGCTCGTCGGTACGTGGTCCCAGTCTGTGTTTGATGTTATTGTTTGGTGCACTATCCTTTGTGGGAATGGGTGTGCCAAATGCCGCTGGCTTTCTCCATCGGATGTAGTGGCAAAAGTCATCATAAGATGCTGCGTCGACTTCATAGAGAGGTCGGGAGTCTCCGCCGTGGGCAAGGTCACCGTCTTGTTGTCTAATGTGTCTTAGTATACTGTCTCGGGAGCTACTTTTCTTGCCACATTTACAGAAGTAGAACACATAATGTTGTCGAGTGTGATAGATGATCCTCTTTCTTGGCAGCCGTAGTCGACAGACTGTGCATTCCCACTCGTCGGTGGTGGCGATTTGTTTGGCGGCTCGTTTGATGGCCTCTCTGGTGGCGTCGGTGATCCATACCTCTGTTGGCTTGGCTGTCGGTGGTGGAGGTATCGCTACTTTCTCCTCTCTCTCCCGACATCTGGCTGCTCCCTGCTCTGGTACTACCACTCTTCTTACCCTAGTTGGAGATATGGCATTAAACATCTCCTTCTGAGGCACCCGACTTCTGCTCTGTCTCTCTTCTCTTGCTACTATTCTTGCTGCTACGTCGGCGTCCTCTTCAATTGATATGTAGCCGTCGTTCCTCTCAGCCATTTTTTCTTTAAATAAATTGATTACAGCAATTATCTTCTGGAGATCGTTGTCTATCTGTGGTGCTGTCGCTGGCGAGAGTGATTCTTTTTTCCCGCAGCGTTCGTTGTTATCAACTCTGTCATTGGTTGATTTCTCCTCCCCTTCTTTTGTTTCAAAGTCCCACGTGGTATGACGTAGTGGCTGGGGGGCGTCGCTGTGGTTGTGTCTATGTGGGGGACGTAACTCTATGTTTTTCTGTTGGGGAGTTGTCTGTTCTCTGCTCTTTTCGTTCTTTATTGTAGTTTGCACCCCTGTTTCGGTACCCCCACCGACAACGAGTGGTTGTTTTGTCGATGTTTTCATTCCTAGCCGTTTTTTGGTGTCTTGACTATCTGTCCAGGGTTTAGGGGTAGTTTTTCCTGCTCTTTCATCTGGGGATGGTTTAGAGCTGCTTTCTTTTTCTCTAGCGTGATAACAGTGGTAGTCAGTGAATTTCACTGGCTGCCTCCTGTTTCTTTGTGGTCTCTCTGGGGTGTTGTTGGCTTGACTAGACAGTGCCGGCCAGCTTTCGTCATCTAGTTGACTCGTCCCCTCAGCCACCTGTTCCGGGGCTACCTCGCTTTCTCTGGGAGTTACTGGCCTCGTGACCTCTGTCCTTTCCTCTGTTCTTTCTTCTACTATTTCTGCTGGTGTTGGGTCAAGTTCTGGTGGCATTGCTGCTGGTAACTCGGCCTCTGGGTGTGTTGTGCCCAGTGGGTTGGGGGCTTCTGCCGCTGCCGGGGGTCCCGGCCTAGGGGGTGTCGGCTCCCTGGGGAGTTGTCTCTCCTCTCTCTGGGTTGGTTGCCTTCGCCTGTAGGCGCCACGCATGTTAGGTCGCACCGCCTGCTCCCTGCTGGTGGGTGCTCGGCCGACAGTCCCTTCGCATGTCCTGTATAATTTCAGCCGTCGCCCGTTCTGTACAAAACCTTGGCCGTCCTTTTCCAATCGATAGGTATGGTTAAGGTAGGCGTGTGTAATTGTGTATGGCCCTACGTAGCTAGGCTGTAATTTTGGGTTGCTACCCTTTGTTCTGCGACGGTTCTCTATCACCACCAGGTCTCCTTCTTCGAACCGGGGTGGCTCTCCCGTCTCCTCCTGTCGGATCTGGTGCTGCTGTTGCCTGACATAGTCATGCGCCATTTGTAGGTTCTCTTGGATGTGTCGGGTATGTTCTGTCAGCCCATGACTGTCCAACGTGGGAGGGGAACCGGTCAGCTGGTCCGGGAGTCGAACCTCTCTACCAAGCATCATCATGTTTGGTGTTTCTTTTGTTGTTGAGTTGGGGGTGCCTCTGCATGCACGCATGATCTGTGGAAGCAACTGGTCCCATTCGTCCTGCCCTTTTGTTAATATGAGGGTTCTGAGGGCGTCCCCAAGCGTCCGGTTTTGGTGTTCAACCATGCCATTCCCTTGCGGGTGGTAAGGCGTGGTCCTGGTCTTTTGTATCCCCCAGAGTGTACACAACTCTGCTAGTATGACAGATTCGAATTGTGCGCCCTGGTCTGTGTGCACCTGTTCGGGCAGTCCCCAGTAACTGAAGACGCGCTCGTCTAGGGTGCTGGCCACTGTGGGTGCTGTGGCGTCTGGTATGGCAATTGCATCTTGCCACCTGGTGAAATGGTCTGTCAGCACCATTATCCATCTGTTTCCTCGCTTCGTGAGGGGAAGGGGGCCCACTAGGTCCACCGCCAGTTTCTGGAAGGGTCTCCCAGCGTAGAGCCTCTGGCCTTCTGGTGGGGTGGGTTTCTTGCTCTTCTTAGCAACCTGACATATCTCGCAGCTATTTACCAGCCTGCGGGTCAGAGCGGACATGCCGGGCCAGTACCAGTCCAGCATCAAGCGTGCTCGGGTCCGGTGTATGCCGGCATGAGCCAGTTGGTGTGTGTCCCACACGGTCCTCTGTCTCCAGGATGGAGGACAGACGGCACAGAACTTCGTCCTGCCTTGTTGGTCGAACCTCATGACTAATACTTTGTCGGCGCGGATGCTCAGAGCCTCCTTCCTGTCGTACAGGATCCTGAGTTCAGAACTGCCTTCTTCGAGCTCTCGCCGGGTCAAGGTTCCTGGTGTCTGTATCTCTGCATACAGCCTGGCCACGGGGTGATTCCCGTCCTTCTGTGCTTGAGCCAACTCCTTCCCGCCAGTAGTGGGGTTGGTAACCATGAGGTTGACTTGTCCGGGTGGTATATCTTGCTGTAACTCTGTGTGAGTAGGGCCACCGTCTCTTTGCTCGACTGCGTTGCACTGTTTGCAATCGAGGCACTGCTCCTTCCTGCTGAGTCCATCGGCGTTCCCGTGACGGGATCCAGCCCGGTGCTCTAGCTTGTATTTAAACTCCGCCAGGATTTCTAACCATCTGGCTATCTGGTTCGACGGCTCCTTGCGCCTACACAGCCAACGGAGGGATGCGTGATCCGTTCTGAGTTTGAACTCCTGTCCGTATAGATAGGGACGGAAATGTTTGACAGCCTTTACCACTGCCAGGAGTTCCCTGCGGGTCACACAGTAATTGCGTTCGGCTGGTGAAAGCGTCTTGCTGTAATAGGCAATTACCCTTTCCTTTCCGTCTTGCTCCTGTGATAACACGGCTCCTAGCCCCACGGCGCTAGCGTCCGTGTCTAGAATGTACTGGAGTGTGGGGTCGGGGTACCCCAACACTGGTGCTTGGCTGAGGCCGACCTTTAGCCGGTCGAATGCCCGCTGCTCCTCTTCCCCCCATGTCCAGGGGATACCTCCTCCGGTGAGCACTGTCAAGGGTTTAGCCGTAGTGGCGTAGTCCGGCAGGTATTGTCGGTAGTATCCGGTAGTTCCCAGAAATGCTTGTAAAGCACGGACGTCCTTGGGTTCCTGCCATCTCTCTACCGCCGCAACCTTGTCTGGATCTGTGGCTACTCCTTCTGCACTGACTACGTGGCCCAGGTATCTGACTCGTTGGCTCAGAATCTCGCATTTCGAGGGTTTTACCTTGAGGTCCGCTCGTTGAAGGCGGGAGAGTACCTCTCCTAGCCGCTCTAGGTGTGTGGAGAAATCTGGGGCTATGATGATCACGTCATCGAGATACAGGAGTAAGGTTTTCCAATGCAGTCCCTTTAGAACCCTTTCCATCAACCGTTGGAACGTTGCAGGGGCCGAAGTGAGGCCAAACGGTAGCACCTTCCACTTCCAGAGGCCACTTCGGGTGATGAAGGCCGATTTGTGTTGTGCGTCTTGGTCTAGTGGGACTTGCCAATAGCCGCTGGTTAGGTCAAGAGTGGAGAAGTATTTACTTCCGGCTAGTGCGTCTAAGGAGTCGTCTATTCGGGGGATCGGGTAGGCGTCCTGCCTAGTGACGTCATTTAATCTCCTATAGTCCACGCAGAACCTCCATGAATCGTCCTTCTTCCGGACAAGCACGACGGGCGAGCTCCATGCCCCGTCTGCTGGTTCTATCAGATCCTTAGCCAACAGCTCTTTTACCTGGCGTTCTGCCTCCGCCTCTTTCTCCGGTCCTAACCGATGGGGTGGACAGCGGATGGGTCGGGTTCCTGGCTCCGTTGGGATGGAGTGCTCGGCGAGGTGTGTCCGCCCAATGTCGCTGTCGCTCCGGCTGAACACGTCTTGGTAGTTTAACAGGAGGGTCCGTAGTTGCCTTTCCTCTCTTGTGTTCTTGCACCCTTGTCGTGCCTGTTGGAACAGGGCCTGTAGGTGGTCGGGAAGGTCACCATACATGGGTCCAGCTTGGGGTTCTCTGGAGGGAAGGGATTGTACCTCTTCTCGTCCGATGCCGGTGTACGTACCTATCACTTCGCCGGCCGGTATGTGGAGGGCGTCCTGTGTGGGGTTGATACACCGTACCAGTACTCGTCCTCGGCTGTCAGGGGTGTTTACGCTGGCAGCGAGCAGTAGTCCACCCTCTATGCTCTCGATTATCCCTTGTTCGCAGGGATCTCTGTCGGTGAGGTGACAGGAGACGGTAGCTTCGGCTTGAGGGGGTATGCTCGTGTTCTGGCGTACTTGAACCTTGGAGATCAGGTTTCTCCCATGCCTGTCTGTGCAAGTCAACTCTTGCTCTTGGATCCTTAGGATGGGTCTGTCGAATCCCATTTGGCAGTGGTGGTTAGTTAGGAAGGGCATACCTAAGATGATGTCCTCATTCACTTGACTGACGACGAACGTCTCTTTATACTTAACTTGGCGAATGCGGCCCGTCAGTGTGATGAGTCCATAGAACGGTAACCGAGTTCCATCCGCCATCAGCCCATGTGAATCGTAGTCTTGCAGGTGTTCTTTCACTCCGTTTGGTAGCTGGTCGAATGTTCGCTTCGACAGTAGGTTGGTATTACAGCCCGTGTCTATCAAGTAGGACACGGCTCGTCCCTCTATTCGTCCCGGCAAGTAATAACTAGACTTGTAGGGACGCTCAATTTGGTTGAGGTGAACGGTCATAGGCTGTCGGTCGACCTCTGGGTCTTCCGGTGGTGGTGGAGTCTGGCTAGCTTTGTGTCGCGGCCGCCTCTTCTTTGTGGGGGGTTCTGTGGGCTCTTCGTCTTCTTCATCTGTAATCTCTTCCTCATATACTAGGGGTGTATATCGATTGGTTAGTGGAACAGGGGCGGGTGGCGTTGGCATGTACCTGGGGCGCCTGGTGCCTTCCTGAGCCTCTGTCCGGTGGTGCTGGAGTTTTCGTGTTTTCTCGGGTGCCCTGCTGCAACGAGTAGGTGGCCCTACTGTTGCGGGCCGTACCCGTTTCCCTGGACGCTGGTCCAGGGAGCCGTCCTGCATTCCTTTCTCAGGTGTCCTGTCCTTTGACATCCCCAGCATCTTTTGAGCGGGGGGTCTTTATTCTTGTTTTTTATCTCTGCTACCTCGCGGCTCAGCTCTGCTATGCTGGCCATCAGCTTTCCCAGCGGATCCTCTACCTCCTTGCAAGCGGCTGGTGGTACCTCCTCTTGCTGGTCTTCGTGTACCACCCATATATTGGTGTGTGTCAGCGGCTGGTGCTGGATTTGTAAGAATTCATTGCCCGCTTGTATGGCTTCCTCCACTGTAGCCGGCCGAATGGCCAGTAGGTGCCTCTGTAGGTATGTGTGACCTAGCGTGCTTTGAAATGTTTGTAATGTCAGTTCGGTTCTATTCTGTTGGGGGAGGTCTTGATACGCTGCCTCTATTAGTTGTTCTACTGTAAGAGCGTGCTCCCTTAAGGTGTCTCTTTGTGGCTTCCGATAGTGCATCAGCTTGTTCTGAGCTTCGGTTCGGGTGAGTCCGAAGCTGGCTCGTAGGGCATGCATGATAGCCTGTAGTGTCAGGCTACGTCCACACTGTTCTGCTTTTCCTAGCAGCGACTGTCGGAGGTGTATGATCGTCTCATCCTCTGTCCATCTGTTGGCTCCGGCTACTTCTTGAAAGCGCTGTAAAAAGTAGTTAACATCACCTTCTCCATTAAATTTTGGAGCCTGGAATTTGTTCTTGTTGTTGGTGACCGTCATTCTATCTAGAATGTCGGTCAGGGTGCCCATAATGTGCATGGGTGCTCCCTCTCTGTCTGTGCTGACTGCCCTACGTCGGTTGGCCATCTTTCTGTCACTTTATTGCCTTTTTGTGTACTGGTGTGGGAGTTATCTTCTCTGGGAACTGTCGGAATCCCACTGCTGCCACCACTGTACAGGATTTTAGTTGCTGCGGTATTGTGCACACCTATACAACTCCCCACAATCACAAGTGCAATGGTAGTGGCTGCTCGGCCCTTTCTGTAGTCAGTCGGTGCAACAAAGGTCGACTTGTCTGTGCCGAAATATCGGGTGAGCAGGAATGCTTGGCACTGTACACCGACAAGCGGGAATACACAGCAATGATCGAGTTGATCGATTGCTTTCTACCAAGGTTCCTTACTGCACTGATAGTCGGTAGTGCAAGCTGTAGTCTGTATCCTGTGCTTATTGTTTGTGCTACTGACTAAGTCTGTGTAGTAATAAACAATCATTTGAGGCTCACAGTTGCTCTGACTTTATTATCTATGACAGCCATATTTATATGCAGGATTATATAATAAAAAGTGGTACATAAAGGAGGCCACACCTCGCACAGATAATTGGCCAGAGTGTGCCAATAAAAGGTTAATAGGAGGTACATGAGTGTTCGCTTGGATGATCGCACATGGTGTACATATATGTTTGTGTGCTTAAGGTAAAATTAATAATAAATGCATAGAAGGATTAGCACTAGAACGTAAACATAGAACTAAGTAATAGGCAAGTAGTACGATTGTTCGTATGGCGTCCCTAACAATATAATGATATGGAAGAGATGAGAGTATATAGCAGTACTAATGATAATGAGCAGTATTCAACCACAGTGTTATTAACTAAAAATGATTTTTAAACAAAAAGAAAAACAATTAATTTTATGCAACAATGATAAAAATAATATTAATAAAAATAGTAATAACAGTAATAATAATAACATTAATAATAATCAATGACTAATAATTAATATTTTTGTCACTTTTAACTTTACTAAATAAATAAGAAATACTTTTATTATTACTTTTACTATTACTCTATATAGTCATAATAATAATTAATAAAAGAAATGAAAACAACAAAAAAATAACCATTCATAAAACAATAAAAATAATATTAAAAATATTAATTATGAAAATAACAATAGAAATAATAAAAAAAATTATACTGATAACAATAAAAATAATAACAGTTACTCAAGCATAAAAATAACAATGCAGGAGGAGATGGTGTTTATTAATTATTATTTTGATTATTATTAAAACTAACAATTATTTATTGTTGTTATATATTATTCTTGTTATCATTATATTAATCATTTTAATAATATAGCCACGGGCTTCAAGAAAATTGCTAAACAATAATATCAGCCAGGCATAAGCAATGAAATAATGTTGTTGGAATGTGAAAGGCAAGTACAGTTGGTAGGCATGAGTCGGTGGAGAAGCAATTATAAGACCGAAAAAGCTAGCAAAACTATTCTGTTTGGCGAACAGATATCAATACTTGATTCGCTGTAGCACTGCTGACCAATCAAAAGGCTGCAGCATGTCGGAATATAATCAAAATAAACCGAACATGTTATGAAAGGCAGAAAAATATGGCCGGATATAACTTGGCATAACTGATGAGAATGAGGTTTTTATTGGAAAGATTGCTGCGATCCTCTAGCAAAATAGAAATTCAAGAGTGTTATAACCTAGAGAATGTAATGACGACTCTGAATATGTATTTTTTATTAAGATTGATTCATTAGTGCCGGAGTTTTAAGCTAACATCGCAAAAACCGACTTACATTTATATATTAGATATATATATTTTGGATTAAAAAAGGATTTTTTTGTGTCATCAGTGTATTTTTTTTACATAAAAGTTGAAAAAATAACAAAAGATTATAATTATTTTACAAAAAATGCTTAATTTTTCACATAAATGATCAACTCATAAACATTTTTTGTAAAACATTTTTAAATTATATATATTTCGGATTAAAAAAAAGGACTTTTTGTGTAATCAGTGTATTTTTTTTACCTAGAAGTTGAAAAAATAACAAAAGGTTATAATTATTTTACAAAAATGTTTAATTTCTCACGCAAATGATCAACTCATGAACATTTTTTGTAAAACATTTTTAACTTATATACATTTCTGACTAAAAAAGGGCTTTTTTTGTGTAATCAGTGTATTTTTTTACATAGAAGTTGAAAAAATAACAAAAGGTTATAATTATTTTACAAAAATGCTTAATTTCTCACGTAAATAACACGTTTTATCACATAAATTGACAATTCATAAGCGTTTGTTGTAAAAAATTTTTAAATTATATATAGATAAAATCACTTGGAAAAGTGTAGTGCTGACTAAAAAGTGACTTGTATTATACTACAAAATTGTTTCATGGTACTAAACTAAAATGTGTGTACCAATCTTCAGGTATAAAATACATGTATTTTATACCTGAAGTAGTATAATACAAGTCACTTTTTAGTCAGCACTACACTTTTCCAAGTGATTTTATCTACCCAATAGCTCATATTTCACAATATTAGAGCACTTTAGTAAAACGCTTCTTATACCTGACTGTAAATTATATATATATTTATATATATTCCGGATCCAGATGAAAAAAAGGACTTTTTCGTGTGTAATCAGTGTATTTTTTTACACAGAAGCTGAAAAAATAACAAAAGTTTATAATTATTTTACATTAATTTTTAATCATGCTATACTAATACATCACTTTTTATTTTAGTCCATTATATCGTAAAAAGAAAACAGAATAAAAGGATTTGCTCCCTAAAAAAATAATGAGCTGAATCATGTAACTCAGTGAGTTATTTTCCTGTTATATATAATGTAAACTATCTAATGTAGCTAAGAGTAAAATTCAAATTCGGTAAAATTTATTTATATAATGAATAACTTTTGTATTTTAGTTCATTATTGGATCAAAAAGAATACGGAATACAGGAATTCCTCTCTGAGACTAATAATATATCAGCAGAACAACAAAGAAGATATTGTTCAAGAAAAATGCTTTGTAACTATTGATATCGTAAGCTATAGTAGTTTGTATTACACAAAATTTACTATAAAACAGTTTTATGAATGTAAAAACTAGATATGGTATTTTCTATTACAATTATTTTCCTGTAAATTTTATTCATCTAGAGGAGTAATTTGGTGATTGTTGACGGTTTTTAAAAAAATATCAAAAACTATATATTTTAAGGATAGTTTTTTAAAAAAGTTAAAAGTACAAAAAAGTTAAAAAAAGGTATGTAATAAAACCCTGTTTTGAAACATGAAAAATTTAAAAGGAAGGTGTAGGATAAAATCCTCACTCAAAAAATTAATGAAAACTGAATAGAATAAAAGAATATTTTCCCAAATACCAAAATTTTGTAAATATAAAGTGAAAATCTCTATATATATATTTTTTTAAAAAAATATCGAAAACTATTTATTTCAATGATTATTTTTTAAAAAGTTAAAAAAAAGAGGAGTAGATTGGTGATTTTTGACGGTTTTTAAAAAAATATCAAAAACTATATATTTTAAGGATTGTTTTTTAAAAAAGTTAAAAGTACAAAAAAGTTAAAAAAGTTATGTAATAAAACCCTGTTTTGAAACATAGAAAATTTAAAAGGAAGGTGTAGGATAAAATCCTCACTCAAAAAATTAATGAAAATTGAATGCAATAAAAGAATATTTTCCCAAATACCAAATTTTTTGTAAATATAAAGTGAAAGTCTCTATATATATATTTTTTTAAAAAAATATCGAAAACTATATATTTTAATGATTATTTTTTTAAAAAAGTTGAAAAAAACAAAAACAAAAGCTTTGTAATAAAACCCTGTTTTAAAACATAAAAAATTAAAAGGATGTTGTAGGATAAAACCCTCGCTCAAAAAAATTAATGAAAATTGAATGGAATAAAAGAATATTTTACCAAATACCGCATTTTTCTTGTAAATATATAGTAAACATTTCTAAAATATTGTTGGTGAAATTTACTGTAAAATGGTTTCAAGTGTGTCAAAGACTAAATATGGTGTTTTCATTGAAATGTTTATTTTCAAAAGATCCATATAATATCATTGAATCAATTAGTCAAATTTAACACTCAAATTCTTTATTATCAAGTAGGCTTAATGTTTCTATTGCAATTAATTCTCAAATATTGTAAATTTTAACTATCTAGAGGAGTAATTTGTCGATTTTGATGTTTTTTTTCTTTAAAAAAAAATGATTACGTAATACCACATACTTCAGTTCTAATTCGTTTTTAGAATTGAAGTCGCCATCGAAAATGGCTTGTTCTTGAATGGGTAAATCCATAACCTCCTCTTCATCATGACAGAAGTTTTCTGATGATTGCATTTTGAAAAACAAATTACATTGATTTAGTTTTCAGAATTGAAATTGTCATCGAAAATGGTTTGTTCTTGAATGGGTAAATCCATAGCCTTCTCATCGTCATGTCTAAGTTTTCTACCCCAATATCTCCAACCTCTCAGAGATAGAGATTGTTCTGTTTAAAAAAATAATGGAAATTGTATATATAAATGATTGTTTTGAAAAATGGCCAATTTTTGAAAAAATTCAAAAGGAAAATGTGGGATAAAACCCTCACTCAAGAAACTAACTTTGTATGATAGGTTGCTTACCTAACAATAAGAAAATAATGGATAATGTATATTTAAGCAATTATTGAAAAAATTAATGAAAATTGAATAGAATAAAAGAATATTTTACCAAATACCCTGTTTTTTTGTAAAGATATGCAAACAGATAAAATTTAACCATTTCGAGGATGATTTCTTTTTTGCAAAAGAATAATGAAAATTTAATGAAATGAAAGAATATTTTACCAAATACCCTGTTTTTTTTGTAAATTTGTACAAATATATGAAATTTAACCATTTAGAGAGAAAATTTAATGAAATGAAAGAATATTTTACCAAATAGTCTGGTTTTTTGTAAATTTGTACAATTGGATGAAATTTAACCATTTACAGGATGATTTCTTTTTGCAAAAAAATTAATGAAAATTGAATGAAATGAAAGAATATTTCACCAAATACCTCTTTTTTTGTAGATGTATACAAATAGATGAATATCTAACTTCATCCATTTTTTTTCCATTTGGGATCATGTTTGAAGGTTTTCAAGATATTTTTTTTAGTAAAAGCTTATGCATTGATTTTCATTACAAGTTGTAGTGTTTTGTATTATTTAATATTTACTGACTCTAGCTATATTATATGAGATTTTCCCTACTTATTACACAATAAATGTATATATTCACATATTGTTTCATTTTTAATCACTGTATTTATTCAATGTAGATATATCTCCTCTCTCCTCTCTCTCCTCTTTTCATCTCTCCTTTCTCTCTCAACTCAAAATATCATATGAGTCGGAATTACAAAAAATTATCAAAACTTAAATGTCATACATTCAAAATCTAGATACCCTATGAGTTATAATTATGTATACAATTATGTAAAAAAATTATCATAACTTAAATGCCATACATTCAAAATCTATACGCCATATAAGTTCAAATTAAGTAAAAAAATAATCAAAACTCAAATGCCACTTAAATGCCACTCAAATATCTCTCAAATAAAATACAATATAAACTCGGCGAATCCATCCAACGCCGTAACCCATTGCATAACCCCAGATTTTAACCCCACAAAAAAACACTTGGTAGGGAGATCTGCTCATATATTACTACTCCCGGGCCAGTACACCACCCCAGTTATTTAGTATGGCTGCAAAGAATAGCCTGGGGCCTCAGCAGTTGCTTACCCACTACCACCACATGAGATCCAAAGAACCGCAGATGCTATGAACAGAGACTGAGAGAAGGAGTGGAAATTCCCTACTACTCCAAAAAGAGCGGGAAGGCAGCTCAGGACTGCTTTGCCATGTGTTGATGAATTGATTAGCTTGGATTGTTTTTTTGTACTGTGTTAAAGGTTTTGGTTTGTTGTTTATTTGTATCATTAATTGTAATTGGCTCACTCCTAATAAGGGTTTGAGTTTTCCTGCTCTCTCCTATAAAAGTAACTGCTGCGCATGAGAAGGGCAGAAGTCTATTGTGTTTTTGTATAGGAAACATGCTATACTGCTAAACAAAAACAATACAATAAATTATTTATTCGTGTAATCTATGTGTGGTTGGCCTGGGGAGCGGACCTTGAAACGGTTGTCAAAGTCAAGTGGAGTTCATGTAGTTGTGTCAATAGATTAAGAGGAAATCCATTACAATATGAGTTATTATAGAATATGAAACCTGGTAAAAAATCAGTTTTTATACTCCTGCTATGTATCACTGTAAATCTATCTGAGAGCTGCTGCTGCTTGGTCGTGGATCTGGGCCGCTGTAAGCCAAGTTTTTGTTCTTTGCTCAGTGCTGGAAATCTGTCCTTATTCGCTGAGACAATATGCTTAAATTTAATGAGTATATTGAGAGAAATACTTCTTGTAAATACAGCAAATCATTAGAATAACATGCGGGAGAAACAATTTTTTCAAGGAAATCAACAAAGCTCCATCGTAGCTCACCCAAACTACACAAAATATCCAACGCTTTTTTAATGCTTTTTAATGCTTAGTTGAATGTATCAGCAGGAGTTCTAATTTCTAATAAAATCCTTTGTATTTTTCAATGATTTTAGATGAAACTATGTGGTTGGAAGACCTACGACATCCAAATGATGCAGAGTCATCTAGCAGAACCTCTTTGGGCATCGAAACATCTTGTGCCAAGTTCCCTGAGTTTGCAGTAATGGATCGACGAAGGGCTACATTTCTCACTTATCCATCTGGTAAAGGGCAACCTGATCATTACATGGCCGATGCGGGATACTTCTATTCAGGTAGAATATTAACTATTTACCTCCGCAGTGAGCTGACAAAAAGACAACCCTCTTTGAAAACTAGCCAAATAAAGTATATCACGTTTGTTAAATTTAATTATTTTTAAGTAACTTGGAGTTACGTGAATGAATGTGTGATGCAGGAAAAGGAGATTCTGTGACTTGCTTCTTTTGTGGAATTGAGTCTGCTCACTGGAATGTGAATGAAGATCCATGGCAGAGACATGCAAGAAGCTCAACTGACTGTCCATTCCTTCGGGCTGAGAAGAAACCATCTTTTATATCTCAAAGCATTGCTCAGAATGGAGCTTACAAGTTCAACCCTACTCGTCAGGAGTCAAAGATTATTGTAAATTTATCATTAATAAAAGCAATGAACTTTACAAAAAAAGATCTACAAGAAAGAGCCATTTGTAGAAATTTTGTGTTGCCAAATTACTGAAACTTTTCTTGATGGAACAATTTATTATGTTTTATGCATTACAAACATCTAGAATGAATTTGTTGCGTTGGCCATCAGGTTTTATGTAATTCTACGCTATGCAGTTTTCTGGTTAAATGTCGCATAATTTATATTATGTGAGTGGTATTTTGACAATAATAGATTATCTAAAAAGTTGTTATTGTGCAAAAAATAGATTGTTCACAATTTATTTTATGAACAAGCGTTGAAATTCAAATTTTTTATTTCAAAGCTGAATTAAATTGCATCTTTTATTTTCCTGTAAGAGTTTAGAAAACTGAGGCATTTTTTTTCGTCTTGACTGAAAGTCTTGGTAAATCAAAGACTGAAAATTATAAAACAAGTTATCGGTTAAAATCGGGGTAAATTTTATGTTTACACTCAAATATAACTTACAGAGTGTGACTGCACGCATGCGGAGGCCAAGGATGGATTCTATGGTTGTACAGAACTGTCTAAAAGCAGGAATGAACAGAGACCAAGTCCGTTTTGCTGTTCTGAAACGTATTCAGGTGCGCCATTTTTTACTTTGTTGTATCATTTTGTGAGCATTGATTGATATCAGAGACGTTTAATTAGTTTTTAGCTTTTTATCAGAACTGGGAATGTTGTTTAAGTTGACATAAACACTTAAAGAATCGATCAAATTGGCTATGACATCAGGCTCTTTCTAGCTCGATTTTTCGGTACCTTTAATTCGATTTCTTGCAACCTTTTTCATTGCGCAATGAAATCACCAAGCACACTTTTGCATGCTTGGAAATTAAACGAAATAGTTTTATGTAACATGAGAATTTACTGTAGCGTTGTAGGCTGTCCTTCTGTGATATAAACTATCGCTGAATCAGCCAACTCGAGTAACTTTGCAAGAAGAGAACAGCTCTATGAAGGAAAAGTAGTGACATCACTAAAATTCACAATAAGCTGAAGAGATTTTTTTTTCTCTTAAATTTTTGGGGCTGTTTACATTTCGATTTCGAAACTTTTTATAAGGTAATTACAAAATGTCACTATTTCAATGAAGAAAGTAGTTGAAATTTTTTTGAGGGAGTTCTCTTGATTTCTGGAATTTTTAATGACCCAACTCAAATTTGTTATATTTTTGCATACATCTCTCAATTTTTAAGAGGCACCATAAAGTTTTTTGATTTACAAAATGATAAAAAGAATTATGAGAGGCTAGTCATAGTGTAGTAGTTTTTACACTGACTACTAGACACAACGGGGTCACTGCAACGACTTCTGTATGCTACTGCGGGATCACTCCGAATCAATGCTAGTCTCGGACGGCTGCGATCTTCTCAGGGTCTGTCGATACACCAGGTATCTGACTTGTGATTGCAAGAGTTCACACTTGCTGGGCTTCAGCTTGAGATTGGCTGCTTTTAGCCGTTGTAATACTTCGGCCAGCCGGTGGAGATGGGTGTGGAAATCAGGGCCGATGACAATAATATCATCCAGGTACAAGAGGAGTGATTTCCAATGGAGACCATGGAATACCCGTTCCATGAGCCTCTGGAAGGTGGCGGGGGCAGAAGTCAAACCAAACGGAAGGACGTTCCATTTGTACAGGCCAGACCTGGTAGAGAAAGCAGACTTGTTGCTGGCATCAGCGTCCAGTGGCACTTGCCAATAGCCACTGATCAAGTCGAGTGTGCTGAAGTAGCGGCTACCTGACAGGGCATCCAAACTCTCGTCTATTCGGGGAAGGGGATAAGCGTCTTGCTGTGTCACCGCGTTCAAATGCCGGTAATCAATGCAAAAGCGCCAGGTGCCGTCCTTCTTTCTTACCAACACCAGGGGGGAACTCCAGGCATCCGTACTGGGTTCGATCAACCCCTTCTCAAGTAGTTTGGTGACTTGCTCTTCCGCTTCCTTCTCCTTGTGGGGGCCTAGTCGGTGAGAGTGCTGCCTGATAGGCTGAGTTCCAGGTTTCAGTGGGATACTATGGGCTACGAGGTCTGTGCGTCCCATGTCGTGGTCTCCTTTGATGAATACTGACTCGTAGGAGTGTAGGAGTTGGGCTAGCTGGAACGCTTCTTGTGGGGTGTGACAGCTGTCTAGAGCTTGCAGATATAACTTTTCCAAGTGTTCTGGCACAGGGGAGGGGAGGGGGGAAGGGGATAGGGGGGGTAGGTTCACATTCTCTTGTGGATAGTTCAATGTCGCTGGGGAGCACACCAGTGTACTTACCGATAGTCTTTCCAGCTTTGAGGTCAAGTGGTTGGTTAGTGGGGTTGAGACAACGCACCAGTAGGTGGTGTTTGGCGTTTGGGGTGTTGAGGCTGGCGGCCAAGGGCGGGGAGTCCGGGGTACCTTCTACGATTCCAAAGGGAAGGTGATCGGGGTGTACGACTTTGCACAGTACCGTCATCTCTGTGCGTGGGTGGGTGTCTCGAATCACTTGCACACGGGTAGTGAGCATCCTGCCTTGTTGATCAGTGCATGCAAGTTCCCGACCGTTAATTACAACGGTAGATTGGTCGAACTTCATGTGGCACTGGTGAGAGGTGAGGAAAGGCATCCCTAGTATGGCATCTTCATTTATCTGCCCTGCCCTACCACGAAGGTGGCCTCAGTCTTGATATCACGAAGACGAATGGGCAAGTGAATTGTGCCAAGGAAGGGAATATGCGATCCGTCGGCTAGGATGCCATGGGAGTCTCCTTCTTGTAGGGTGTTTCTGGTGGCAGGAGACAACCGGTTAAATAGATGTTGTGATAACAGATTAGTGGTACACCCGGTGTCGATGAGCACTGAAGCTGGCTTTCCTTCTATTCGCCCCGGGGGCAGTTAGGGACCGGTCTCCCTACTGCGGGCGGCGCCCGTTTTTTGAATGATGGTTGGGGGAGCCGGGGTAGATGGCCAGGGGTTAGTGGGACAGCTTCTTTGAGGGTGGCCAATGGCACCGCAACCCCAGCACTGGAGGGGGGGGTGACGGGGTGTGGGGGTATGGGGGAGTGGCAGTAAGGGAGGGTTTCGGTGGTTGGTGCAACCTCTGCAGTTCTTCTGACTGGAGTTTGACAGCCTCTGTAAGCATCTGCATGTTTTCAACAGCAGGGAAAGAGTGTCTTCGGGTATGGTAGCTGCCTGATGGATCTGGTTTGGGGGGGCGGTGAGTGTGGGTCCACCTTTGGGGGAGGACGACTCCTCCTCTTCTTCCTCTTCTACCAACCTCACTCTGGAAGGTTTCTCCTCGAATCCAGTTTTTATCTGTAGATACTCATTTCGAGCTCGGACGGCTGCTTCTAGGTCGTGGGGTTGGACCGCCAGCAAGTGCCGTTGTAGATAAGCGTGGCCTATTGTACTGGCAAAAGTTTCCAGAACCATCCTGTCGACTCGTCTGGGGGGAGATCGTCATACGCAACACATACCAACTTCTCTATCTCGTTAGCGTGCTGCTGGAGTGAGGTCTTAGGGGTGCGCCGTAGCGTGATCAACTTGGCTTGTGCTTCCTTTGGGGTGAGTCCAAACCGGGCACGTAAGGTGGAGAAGATGCCTTCTACGTGAGGGGGGTGGCCACATTCAAGGGCATCATCTCTCAAGGCTTCGCGGAGATGCATTAATGCAGTGGCTTGGCCCCAATCATTGGCATCTGCTACCTCAATGAATTGAGTAATAAAGTACTCAACGTCGCCGGTGCCGTCGTACTTGGGGGCTTTAAAGGTGTCTGTGCTGGCCTTGGTGGTGGTTGCATCAAACTCTGCAGGGCCTCTGTCAGCTGCTCTAGTGCTATTGTGGGTTGGGCTCCTACGGGGTTCCGGCCAGCGCTCCTAGCTCTTTGGGTGGCCATTCTTGGTCAATGGCAAGCTATGGGGTATGGAGTGGTTGATCTGGCAAAGAATAAGTGGTGTATGGGGCTATCCCGGGCCGGGATAGCTGCTGGGAGGGGGAAGGGGTACTGTATAGGGTGCTAGTGGCACCAACGAAGTCCATTGGTAAAGTAAAAACAATAGACGGGGTTATACCGGCACGGTATAACTTCGGGGTAGGGGGAAGGGGAGTGGATACAGGGTCTGTATGGAGCGATACAGGGTCTGTATAACTTTGGGGTAGGGGGGAGGGGAGTGATACAGGGTCTGTATAACTTTGGGGTAGGGGGGAGGGGAGTGATACAGGGTCTGTATAACTTCGGGGTAGGTGGAAGGGGAGTGGATACAGGGTCTGTATAGCTTCGGGGTAGATACAGGGTAGATACAGGGTCTGTATAACTTTGGGGTAGGGGGGAGGGGAGTGATACAGGGTAGATACAGGGCCTGTATAGCTTCGGGGTAGATACAGGGTAGATACAGGGTCTGTATAACTTCGGGGTAGGGGGGAAGGGAGTGATACAGGGTAGATACAGGGCCTGTATAGCTTCGGGGTAGATACAGGGTCTGTATAACTTCGGGGTAGATACAGGGTAGTATGGCTTCGACTTCTCTCTCCTCTCTCTGTTGTGTCTTCTTGTTCGCTTCACATCCCACCGCTGCCACCAATGTAGTAGTTTTTACACTGACTACTAGATACAACGGGGTCACTGCATCGACTTCTGTATGTTACTTTGGGATCACTACGAATCAATGCTACTAACTGACGGGGTTCTAGACCCAAACACACAACGACAAAGGTTCAATTAATAATACTTTATTATGCGCAATCCATTTAGCAAGACATAATGTTAGCTAGCAACTCCACAAGTCTTCTGCTTCACATCATGCAAGCAAGCTCCTTTTATAGGAGAAAGGGAGGAAAACTCACCCCCTTATTTGGGTGAGCCAACCACACAATACAATAGTAAATACAAACAAATCACAAGATAGCATACAAGATTATATACAAAGTTAGCCAATCACAGTCTGGAGCACATGGTGTTTTGCTCTGGGCGCTTGTTGCCGCTCTTTTCTGTAGCTGGTAATTTTCCAGTCATTAGGGCACGCTTGTACTTGGCTTGTCCTCCTGGGCTTCGTAGTGGTCCGATTTGATCCCTGATTGGGGTATTAGGTAGCTTGGATCCCAGGCTACCTCTTCCATTTCCTTTCTATCCTGGCCCGGGGTAGCTGATCCGGGGTAGACCCGGGTAACCCGGGGTAGCTTTTTAGGTGTGGCATAACCTCCACACAGGATCTGGGTCTTCTGGGTCCACTCTCAAGGGGATGTATCGTGTTTAGACCGAAGGGAGAGGATTCATAACTTATGATTAGGGGGACAGGGGACAACAAGGGGTGGGGGGGGGTATGGGGGTGGGGGGATTGTCAGGTGAATACTTATACAAATCTCTCACATAAGCAGTATAATTTCTAAGGCCCTGATATTTCATAAAGTCCTTATCCCATTATAGGTGTTAATAAAATACTGCATAGTTTTGATATTATATTTAGGTACGCTTCATTAAAAATTAGCTTTCAGTTACTGAAATTTATCCAAAAATTGTGAAGATCAATAACAGTATTAACATCTTATGTCCGCTGCAATAATGCAATAAAAAATGAATTAAACAGTTTACCATTAATTTGAATCAATAAATTTTCAATTTATTTAGCATTACGGAGTCAACAATAAGTAGCCCACTGAATAAAAATTAATAAACAAACATTTATTATGTTATTCACCCGTCGTGAAACAAATTTTAGTAAATAAATGGTCACAATCGAGCCAAATTTATTTACTTTAATAAATCGGCTCAATATACTTACAAATGTTATAAGATCACTACCACCGAAAAAACAACTACGCTAAAGAAAAAATAACTATGCTTCTTTTTTTTGTGCTGGTTTATTCTGATAATTGAAAGTTATCTTTTGTAGGATTTGCTGGGTAACGTATAGAAATTTATTGAATAACTGTGCAAGTTAATTCAATAGCATTTTCTCGGCAAACTAAAAATTTATTTGCATATCATTCGCTAGCTGCTGGTTTTATTCTTTCAATGAAATTATGGTGGCAAACTGGTTCAAAACCAAATGCTCGATAAGCTATTCTCCACACTTGCTACTTCTTGTCCACGGATTATATTTCTCAGGAACTTTCTGATTGCCATTAAAAATAAAGGTTCAGTTTTGTTATTTTATATAAAGCTGAATTGAAACTTTTCAAAATTCTGAGGAAAGATCTGAAGAATTCAGGGTTTGTAGCTGTTCTAGTAAAGTCGTTAAGCAGCTGAGGTTTTTGTTTGACACATCTCATGATAGTGAGATATCCATTTTTGTCTCAAATAGATACCTTTGTGCTAATTACAGCAAGGGAAAATAGATTTCACATGCATGGCTGATGTGGTGAAAGCAATTTTAGAATTTGAAGTACCAGAACTGGGTCAAGTACGTCAGCTTCAACTTCCAGAAGTTTCCATAATACCAGCAGCTGACAGATCATCACCAGTAAATGTAAATCAAATCCAACCTGAGGGCTGTGATGGACAGAGTTTTGCAGGAGGTAATGAAGGTTTTATGACTCAGAGTAATCATGTCCTGCTTAGAGCTTAACAAATTATGATCCATCACTGGTCATTCAAGCTCACCTATCTTTTGTTGGCTCATTTAGAATTCATGCCAGTTAACTTAGTTTGAATTGCAAAGTACGGTGTTGGGATGACATACATCAGTCCTGAATTCCTAAGAAATCCTTAAGACTTCCTAAATAAACTCAATTAACTCACGAGCAAACTTAGTGATTTCAGCGAGCTGATGCATCAGTATTATTTGGAGAAACAGCTCATTCATCAAATCACTTTGTCATATCAGGTCACATCACGGCTGTTGACCTGCTGTATGAATAGACATCAATTATCATTCATTTAATTTACACCCGAGTGTGAACAATATTTCATCACATCGCTATAACCACAATTTCAACATTCGTCAGGGTGTCAGCCAACATGTGCAACACAAATGTAGAATACCATTAACCCAAGGCCAATATCTGGTTTGTAGGATTGTATTTCCAGCGTTGGGCTAACCTGGCCTTTAGGCCTTTAGGCATAGGTTGTAATAAATTATTTTTTATTAGACCTCAAACCTTGATTTGAGGGGTTGTCGGATCACTAAATGTTTTTTTTTTATAACTTTTAGAATATTTTTTATTTAAATGTTTTGCTGATTAGAAAAATAACGATTTTTGCCGAACAACAACACATCAAGATGGGAAAATTTTTGATGCAACAGCCTGCTGAAATCAACCTTATTAAATTAAACTGTTTAATAATAACAAAAAAAATTTAATTAATAGTTAAACGAACATAAGAACTTGATTGTTTTAAATTTCTAAACGAGTTTGGTAAGTTGTGATAACACAAAATCTAATAACGAAAAACTGACGATGTTTTTAAAAGTGCCTAGAAAACATTTTGCATTCAGTTGCTGTGCAAGTCTAAAGTCATGCAAAGTCTCTGCTATAACTTTGGAGTCAAAATTTTAATTCATTTTTTTCAGCACTCTTTTTAATTGATAATTTCAGTTGGATCATTCTCTGTAGTGTTTGATCAAGTGACTATTAAGCGAGAACCAATAAAGACTTCTTGTTGTTGCGGAAACATTTGTTCAATAAACTTTATATAAAAATCTTGTTATGTAGAACTACATCAGAGAGATCCTCTAGCTTTCTTACAAACTCCAGAAGCGTTTCGGACTATAGCTGCACAGCTGACATGTAAAATATGCACAAGCACTCCTGTTGGAATCGTCTTTCTACCTTGTGGACACTTTGGTGAGTTCATGCTATGTAGAATGAGTAATGTCTCACAAAATGATGATGTGCATGTAGTTGCTATACCTACTGTGTGAATAATAATCACACTCGTTAGGTTGCTTTGTTGTAGTCTGCTGCATATCCTGTGCTGCAGCTATGGTACACTGCCCCATCTGTAGAAAAAACGTCACAGCTACAGTGAAGGCTAACTTTGTGCACCAACCCGAATCCACTCTATCCCCGACCATTTCAAAGTTGATGGCTCTTGAGCAACCCTACGATGATGATGATTCCCAAAATGTCACAGAGGACGATCCTGAACATGTCGGAAGTGATGAAGATGAAGAAAGTTAGATGACCCTGGAATTGAATTGGTGGTGAAGACTAGATGGTGGTCGGTTCCTGATTATGCTCCAAACAAGTTCCATACCAATACCAATACAACCATACCAATTGAAGGGCAAACAAAGGCCACTGGTGTTGGCTACGCTATTTTGACCATTTAAAACAAGAAACATTAAGGGATATCATGCAATTTTCACTAACCTGTTTTAGTATTGCCAGTCAACATAAGTGTTTTAATGAATGAATGTCATTGAAGCCAGGAAGATTTCCAAAGACAAGACAATTTCAAAATCTTGTAAAAGACCCTGATTTATTTTTTTAACAGATTGATATTTTCTGACTTGCTATTGCTGGCTAGGTTCTATTCTGGGTACAAAATGAGAAATGACTTAACTTTGCTACTTTATGGTAAACCAATTGCTTTGCATAATAACAGAGTTGCTAGGACTACATCGGTGTTTGCCAAGAAAACTTTGAAAAACTCAACCGCTATCATTTGAGCTGCAGGCTCAAGAATTTTTACTACACAAGCAGATTTGTGCAGCGAGAGAGATTAATGCTGATGACTTTATTTGTTGGCAAGAGTGTAATGAAATATGATATGCTGAATCATTCTTCAAAAAAGCTTAACAAGTATCAAATGCCCAAATTTGCTTGTTTTATTGTTACATATTTTAAACGTAATTGCAAACTGTATGTATGCAAGACATGGGTTTTGCTTTCTTTCGTTCCATCTCGTATAAAACTGGAGAACTTAACATAACAAAATATAAGTAGCTTATCACATTCACAACAATGTTATTTGCTCAGACCTTTAACCGCACACTACATTTTTAAGAATGACCACCAAAATCATAAGGGCAGCTATAACTAGATTAAGTTTCAAGCTTTGAAACAGTCATTCAAATTGGATTTGAATAATTAGAACTATTTTCAAACATCGTTCTACCGCTGCAGTCAAAGAGAGACAAGTCAGTCCAATACAGATTTTACTCCCACGTACAACACCATGCAACAATGTGATTATTTAAAATTTCACTACCACCAATAAATTCAAAGGTTTTTGCTATGCAGTACTGGACACAAGTCAATAAGCAATCCAAGACAGTTATACAAATCTCTAGTTTCTAACATGACATACAAATTAAAAGAAATTTGATGTTACACAGCTAATAAAAGTATTCACGACCTCTGTTCACGGAACAAATTGCAATAAAAACAATCAGACCAGCATCAAATTTAATTGATAAATAATCACTTTGTTCGGAACTCGTGGGTCGACAAAAATTAGCTCACTGAAGAAAAAAAAATATGAGCATTTATTTTTTTTGCTTAAAGTTCGCGAATGAAACTGAAGACTAAATAAATTAGAACGAGCAAGTGGATTTTTTTTTTGTTTTCATAGACAAGTTTTCTGCACTTGAGAAATAATTCAAAATCATTGCAACCATTCAAAGTTCAATAAATTGAAGGGCAGCTTCACAAACTCTACCAGTTTACAACAGTTCAAAGTTTATTATTTTCTGGACAATTTTGAAAATGGGGAGTTATCTTCTTTATGATTTGTTCGGTAAACCGTAAAATTTAATTGAACATTTAGGATTTTATAAACGAATGTTACGTTTCATGCCCAACATGTTAAATTACAAATACCTGTTATTTTTTTACTTTGTTAGACGAACAGGTCCCAAATATTCTTAATGTCTGGGAAGGCTGTAGTGAAGAAGTGATATAAGTTAGACTGTCTTTCACAAAAAGAGACATGGAATCTGTTTCCGACATTATTTTGATTTGCTTTACAAATAGTGCATGAGATGGCCAAGTACAACTTATTGCTGATACATGATAGAAAAACTTCATCTCAGTATAATTTCATGACGTGTAGACGACAGGTATTTCCATATAATGATTTGGGTTTACTTGGAGTTGAAGTGTTACGAAAGAAAATAAGATGGACACGGGACTGTACATTGAGAAGGTAGCAAAGTTCTGTCTAGTACTGAAGACATCGATATTTTTATAACGAAATAAAACAAGTTAGTATATATTGTGTTTAATGAGGTATTTATGGTTATATTCTACATTTTAACAAGGTACAAGTAGGTAAAACTCAAACAGACTGAATGCTACATATGCTTTTCAAAACTTCTCATTGCAAAAAAATAATAAATGAAAGCACTGCTTTGAATTTAGCATTCTCAATAATCATTAAAAAGCAAATAAACAAAAGTTGTGTTTTGTTTGAAAGTGTACCTGGTCATCATTATACAAACTTTGATACACGCTCGTTTCTATAGAAATGTAAAAACTCACTTAAATTAGTCGGAAAATTGTAGCTGAGAATTTTTTTCTGTTATAAACTTGAAACATTTGCGGCTCGAACCAGGTAAATTGTGACATTCCCACATTGTTGGCGAAGTCAATTCTTTTAGTGAAAATACCATATTCCCAAACATTTTTTTATTAAATTTTCCTAATGCAGCGAATGGCAATCAGTAAAAATTGTTTCGAAAACTTTTATAAAAGTTAGTGATGAACCTCCAGTGACAAACATGGTTATATTCAGTCTATAGAGTCAACGATAATGTATACTATGATAAGTAAATCAATGATCGATTTGAAAAAAATCCACCTACTTCTCGTACGTTATTTCATATGTTATAATGACATGCTGGCACCAGAGTATGATGGAAATGATATTGGGGAAGTGGGTGTATTTTGTGTGCTAGCTTGTTATAATTTAATGAGCCATCATAGTGCAATGGATTTTGGGGGCGTAAAACCACTAGCTGAGTGCCTGTTGTCCAACGAACTCCTAGTTCACCGGCGCAGAGAAGTCAGTAGCAATCTAACGGTATGCTGCCACCAGTTTCCTTTAACCTAGAGGTAACAACAGGTCGGTATACACCGAATCAGATGTGAAGGAGTATACTCAACTCCACAACTAATACAGAGCCTTCTGCTCAGATGCATCACTCAGTGCTTTAGAGTAAATATGCCTTTATTCTTCCCCCAAAAAACAAGTAGGTAAAAGTCACAATACAAGACTACATTACAAACTGATTGGATATGGTACAGGCTCTGCCCTTTATAGGCAGAGCACAGGAAACAAAATGAGACAATAACCAATAGCACAAAAAAAAGTATGACATAACATATATAACCATATATAAATAATGAAAAATTAAAATAAAGTGAGTGGGCTTGAAGGTAAGTGGTGCCCAGAAGTAGTAGGAGAAGCTATAGACTCTTTAGCCAGTCACAGGAACTTCAACTTTCTGTGTTAAGTTTCTTAGGCTTCGTAGACTTGGCTTTTCAACTTTCTTTGTAAGTATAGGTGGTTATCTGGTGGATATATCCTTCAGTTCCCTCTGAGGTTATATTCAAGTCTCAGGCTATGGTGAATTACTTTCTGCTAGCCCGGTAGGGTTGGAAGTAAGTCATGCAGAGTCGTTCAGTTCGGTGTAATTAATTATCATTGTTCTGGCCATCCAATGAATATACAGTGATGCCAGAACAAGTACTAACACATCCGCGTATATATATGTGACATGAAACTCTACTACAATAGTATTATGCAATCCACTACAATAGTATTATATAATCGTTGATTGCGTCACTAACGATTGCTAAAACAAACGTTGCAGCCTATTTATTGTTTGTAAAAAGCTCAAAGTAAACAAACTTGCGCAAAAATAGTATGAGCAGCTTTTAATCTGCAGGAATCAATTGTATTGCTTGTTACCACTTGTAAATATCTATAATGTTTTTGTTTACTTTAGTGATGCGATTACAAAATGTCTATTTTTGGTTTCATCAATCAGTCATTTCCCTTACCATTGAGAGCTGATAACATTTCGCTTTTATGCGTTTTTTGGAAGCGTAAAATTTCTACCCAAACATTTTAAGCCTTAATTTCAATATTTATGGTCATTTTATAATTAAATCTTAATTGTCGTTTATTGACTGAAAAGTTTAGTGACCTTAACCAGATGAAAACCAGATTCATTGGATCTGAACTAGTTTCCTGCTTAAATATGATAATGCTCCCCATTTGCCATTACAATAAGTGAGATCATACAAACTTTATTGTTCCGTATGGAAATTCTCCCCAAAATTTGATACGAAGCTGTGATTTAAGGAAAATGGTCATGTGGTGGTGTAACATGTTTGTTTAATGAATTGATACAAAACAGTTTAGGAATTTTTAGTAGGTTGCCGGCACACAATATGTGTACATGGATTAAAGTTCCTGATTAATTGCTTATAGAAGCCTCAACTGTGATTGATCCTGTAACTTGTTGTCACTAGCTGACAAGCATAAAGCCATGCATTATGCGCGCATAATGAAATGACTATAGAATTTTTTTTGTTATCACTAATAGGTCACATTCATCTAGCAGTGTAAAATCTGTACTCAAGATCACTAAATCATTTGGGAACTAGTTTTGTAACGCAAAGACTGATGTCATTTTCTGTTACGCTTTGTAGAAGGTAAGTTGATATACAAAACTGCTGTGTACTACATACTAAATACTCTATAAATTTATGTAAGTAGAATATACTATATATTTGTTGTACATAATGTACATGTAATCATATTAGTCTATGGTACACACACGTAATGTACGACACATAAGAATATTGGTGTATAGTTTTATAGTAAAACGCCTCTACAGATAAATGTATATATAAGCTAAGCTACATAAATACTCCAAGACTAAAAGTGGTGTGAGAACTGTAGACAAATCATAAATAACAGCTTCTGAAAATTTACTAAACTCTAGTATCAGGGTTTTGTCGCTAAGTTATTGGTAATGTTATTAATAGAGGCAATAATACCATCATATCAACCTCAGGGTTGATTTTTTACTCACAAATTTTTGTTGATTGATTCTTATTGTTCATTTACTGGATCTCATGTAGCGTTACACAGACTTGTGTGTTGATTGTTGATAATGAATACCTGATTTTCACTGAAATTAACTTATTGTGACACAATCGAACAGTTAACTTGAGTATAACTGACAAATATTGGCTCCTCCTATTTAGAATACATAATCCCATATTATCAACATATGTTAGGCATTGGATTTGAGGTTATTTGGAAAGTTCATTTATTTTTATTAAAGTAAGCAGTTGACAGACCTGAGAGAGCAAGATTGGGTAGAGACTGTGGGTACAATCTATACATCTTAATAAATTAGCCTTTGAACTTTTTTCTATGAACTTTTTAAGGGTTGTAAGTCACTACCTTCCAACTACAAGGCTCTAAGCATTACTGGCTATCGACTATGACTCATAGATTTTCCAATTCAATGCAATATTCAGAGTTTAAATGGGCACCAATAAATGCTGATGTATGATTGGCTAACACATTTGCACTAGCCAATCAACAACCTGCTATATAGAGTGCAGTAGGCACACACAGGGTGAATGGGTGGAGGCTAAGTGCAGAAATCAAAGTGTGGTCAGCCGTTTCCAGCGCTATTTTATATAAGGACAACTCCACTGGAGCCAAATTTCACAAATGGTCATATAAGTCATCATTGGCTGAAATAGTTTTTACTCATTTATTCAATATTTGTATCGTAAAATGAATTTTTTTTTGCAGTAATACCTCTGTGAACATGTTTTGTTTCAATCTAGCAAAAAAAATTATTTTATTCAGTGGAATTTTGGAGTAAAATTTTGTTTAAAACCTTTAACCGTCACTGGAGCCTTCACTGGAGCCAGGAGTCATCTCCCCTTTGGATGAAGAGCTCTATGTTGAGCGGTACCGTATATTGATAAGTTTGCCGATACGTTTACTAATGATTATGTGCCCTATAATGCAAAAACGTTCGTTTTCATCCCAGTGACTTTACGTGACCTTTTGTAATGGTATGCAGGGCGCACAGTCGCGTTATTTACCATCCATGTGAGAGACAACCGACGTGCCACTTGGTTTTGCGGCAAAAACAAAATAATAATAAAACTAGTGGAATGTTTGTTATTTATTTTTAACTAGTATTTATTATTATTATTCATAAATGTCTGACTGAATAACAAAAACTCGTTGTAGACTATTCTAAAGTGAACTATAAACAATGTGAAAAAGTAGTATACTCATTTTGAAAAAAAATAATTGATTTCATCGGTACAGTGAAAAATAATTATTTTTTTGGAACATTTAATGTTATTATTTAAACTACTTTGAGATTATAACTATATGAATAAATTTTGGCTATTACTTATATCTACAGTTGCTATTTATTTATTTAAAATTTGATATGATAGTCGAATGGTATAAGAAAAATAGTTTATAATTCCTGTTTTTTAATAATACAAGTGCTAATATAAGCACTATATTTCGGCCCTTATTACTTAGCTTACGTTAAAATTTTTTTGTTTAAAATTCCCAGTGGGCTAGGAGACATCCTGAGCTTTCAGATGAATGGTTGTTTTAAGCTGTACCTTGTCAATTTGCAGAGTTATTAGCTGTTGAAATAGAGCCTTTTCTCTATAAGTTATAGTGTAATCACTCAAGCATTTGGCTCCAGAGGGTCACGTGACAAGGGGAGTTGGCCACACTTTGATTTCTGCACTTAGGGTGGAGGCATCCATAGCCTACATATCTATGTAAGAAATAGCGAGTGCTACTGACATAAATATTAAACATAATATCGGTTCATTTTAAGTTTAGATATTGTATGGTCTGTCACGAGGCAGCAATAAGCATTTGGCTAGGAAATAAAATTATTTCCAGAAGCCCAAACAGAATTAAAAGTTTATCAAGTCTAAAATTTTAAAACTAGATAGAAAGTGCTTGTAAATTTCTCAGTTTAGTTTTGACCTCAGCCCAACTAGGCACTGATTTGAGGCAGCTCTGAGAAGCAGACGGGTGATTGAGCTAGTGGTAGTTGTAATGAAAGTGATGGATCGAAAGTTGTGCTATGAGAGATGGTAAATTTTGCCACAATTTTTGCAATAACTATTAATGAATAAGTTTTTTTGTTGTTCTATGGTCACCTGTACACAAACTGTAGTGGAGTCTCGTGGGACCAGTTGAAATCCATTTACTAAGACCTCTCTCTCTCCAGAGGTTATTTAATCAACTGCGCTATTAAGGAGTCTTGCTCCAACTCCACAATTATTGTGAGTCCATGGCTCAGACTCAACAGCAAGTGTTACAGACCATAAGGCATTTATTATTTTACAGCTCTAGTGCAAAATTGTATGTTGCTAACTTGGTACGATCACAAGTAGAATCTCGATGCAATAAAAAGCATACAGGCAAGAGCCCTGCATTTAACAGGCAAAGGCACAGGAAGTAAATGGGTATGTAACCAATAGTACAAAAGCAGGACATAATTTTACAAATGAACAATAAGATAAATACAGTGAATAATGTTAAATGTATTAGGTGCCAGAAGTAGGAGGCGGCGTTAAGGAGCAATAGTGCCGAGGAATATTTGGTGCTGCACCATCAGGTTCCCTTGATAGATGCCTGTGGGTAAATGGGTTGTGGACTGAGACTGCTGTATGCTTTGAGTTTATTTTTGGTCCTCAATTCCTATCAGATGATTTCCGGGGCAGTCAAGGTTGACTGTAATGCCAATTAGGCAACTGCAGAGCCAGTAGTGTTGACTCTTGCATGCTAGAGCGGTTCTGGCAGCGCCTGACTTGTACACAAGGTTTACCTGACACTCTGCAGTTGTCAGGTGTATGTTGCGTTCACAGAGTGTTGCATAAAAGTTCACCACAAAACTACCATCAGAGCTCATCTCCCTATCAGTGCAAAAAAACTCAGTTTAATCTATTCAAAAGTCTCAGTTTGGAGATTTCTTCTATCTGCAGCTTAAAATATTTTCTCCACAAACTTCACCAATTTCATTGTGTAATCATTGTGTGCACAACATGAAAAACTGTCAGTTATTTTGCTAAAATGGCAATTTATGAACGAACAAATGAAATATTAATTATCATTCATAAGTCATTGAAAAACATTAGCATAGAAAAGGCTAAGTGCAATATTTAATCAGCAGAAATCAGCTGCGTTGTTTGCTGTAAGCTGACAAAATTTGCTATATACTTTTATCTACTTTAATGATTCAATTACATACAAATTTTTGGGTTTTTCCATTCAGTCATATTTTCTTTTAGTCACTGAGAATAGATTACATCCAGCATGTGTGTTTCACTTTTGACTATTTTGTAGTGTAATACTTTCTGAGATAAAACTGTCAGCAGTGCTTTTTTTGTAACCGTATAAATCATACATTGCAGCCAATAATTGGCTCAAAGGTTTGGCGACACCAACTAGATCTAGTACCAGATTCAATGGTCACAAGCGGAGTTGAATTTTTTTCTCATTTTATTCTAACCCAACTAACCATCCGAAGCTTCTACATTACTCAATTTATTGATTTTGGTTCGGAAATTCTCCACAAACAGTTTACACAGGATATATTTAAAACTATAACTAGGCATATCCAGTTGTATCGTTTAAGTTTCTATTCTGCATTGCGCCCCAATAGTACTTTGCACTTAACATACCAAGTAAATATAATTTACATTAAACAATATACACTCAAGAGTTTTATTTTGTTACATAGCAATAACTGGAATCTGGTCGTGACAGAAAGCTTCTGAGCCAATCAGTTCTTTTAAAAGCTTTGGTTGATGCATATAGTAAAATTTTGGCAGTGCAAGGTGTTTGTGCACAGTCAGTTCTGTGGGAGGCCTCACAGGCCATTTTATAGATTCGTTAGTGATATTCGCTCCATCATACCCGAAAGCATAAATGGTTGATATGAGAAACCAAGTGAACATTCCGGAATGAAGTAATGTTAACAAACCCCTACCTACTGCACAACAAACCTGTGATATAAATGAAGAAAATACGTGGTATGTATTGTAGCTGTAGGCAAAAACAGTGGTTTAGGAATGTTGATAAATTGCCAAAATGGGGAGTCATAGACAAGTTTCCTTCAGTTAGACGTGCAAAAGTGAAGAGTGGAATTAATGATAAAGTGAAGTGCTGGGATTTGTGGTCACTAGTGTAATATGCCAAGCGTACAGCCTACATCATGCGCGCATAATGAAATGATAGATTAATTGTGAATAACAGTTATAGAAGTGACTCCCAACAGACGTGCACTAAAGGTAAACTATACATTCTGAGTTATCCGCTTGTGAACTTGAGTTCTAACCAGGTGACTGATGCCATTTTTGATTACACTTTGTAGGATAGAACACTGGAGATACAAGACTGTTGTGTACTACACACTAATTATACTACATTGCCAAGTAAGTATACTGTATATTTGTTGCATTTAAAGTACATGTAAATACGTTAGTTGAAACTACAGACAAGTAATATAGAACGTATAAGAACACTACTGTATCTCTTTTACAGCAATTGCCATATATAAAAAGTTATATAAGCTAAAATACATTAGGAATTCAACACTAGATGTGGTGTGAGAATTGTGGACAGATCATAAATAACAGATCCTCAAACTTGTCAGCAGCTCAACAATCAAACTTCTATGAGAAATAAGAGTAAGAAATAGATTCAAGTAAGCAATGTGCTGATGTATCACACGTATATTATTGTGTAGCTCACACAACCTGACGCCTCACCATCCTAGTGTCTTTGTGTTTAATATATTGTACTTCAATCTCTCTGATTAGCTACAAATATGGCTGAAGTAGTGGGGAGAATTGACATTCCAGAAGAATACAAAGATGAGAAACCTCCTGCTACTATACACCAACCCTGTGATATAGATGACAGCGATACATGGTATGTAGCTGATCTCATAGAAGAAGATGATGACTTGTTGATGTAGCACAAGCAGCGGATGAATAGCCATCAATATTTTGAATAATACTTACTATGCATTAAACTGTATTGATGCACTCAGTTTAATATTAGTTGAGTGCCTAGATTCTCTAAAGTGCTGTTCAAGCTTTTTTTGTACAGAGACAACAATCTCTGGCAGTAAACCCTGTAATATTTCAAGTAACATTGTGTTAAGACATTGTATAGAGCTGTAAATAGCAGAATATAAGAAACATAAGCAGACTTCTTATATAGTCATCCTGTTATGGAGACAATTATTTGTCACTTTCATTAAAGGAAATTGTAACTAACTAAGCAAACAGCCAGCAAATGAGTTCAAACAGATCTCTGGTTTATTTAATTAAATAAAAAATAATAAATGAGATATTTGCCTCTTGATTTATGTTGGGTCTTGTTGCTGAGCCATAACAGTTACCTCAGGAAATGTTGGCGGTGTGTTCAAATGTTTTTTGCAGTGTATTCTATCCAGCACTGTTCCACTGTTGTTCCTAGATTGTATTCTGTGAACTATTTATTGATATGAAATATGCGGAAGCAGACAAAACACATACACAACCGGAGTGTGAGCGCTTAGAGTACTACGTCAACTGTCCAATGGTGAATATTACAAGCTATCTTTGGTGGTACACCATATGCACAAAAGCACCACAATGCCATACTGACAATATATAACAGTGTGATTGCTCCCTCCTGTGAGCCTTTAAACAAAAGCAGTGAGTACTGGGACTTCTATGACACTACTCACCTAATCTATCAACTGCGCAATAAATGTCAGCTGATTGGGAAAACCCGACCAGTCATGCTTGAACTGCCTAGGAATTAGATATAAATATCCAAATGTAATGGATGTTTGTATCTGGGTTAAAAGTGCCCAGAAAAACATTTAATCCAATCTTAGGAGAATAAATATTACTCTCCTAAGTTCGAATCAAACAATAATTGTTTCTATACATTAATTTTTCCTCATGAATCAGAGGTGATAAATAACTTTTTGGTATTGTTTTTTCAGCATTGAGAGGTTTTTTTATCTCAGTAGTTTACTCTTGCTGGAAAGGTCTAGTGATCCAGTGTGCGTATATATGTAGTTTTAAGGAATTTCAGCCTATTCTTAATTTGTTTCAATTGTATCAGGGAGGAAACGGATGAGCTGTTGCACAGTGAAGTTTGCTTCGCTATTAAATGTGATAGTCAAAACTTGCTTCTTTGTTAATGAAAAGGCTTTTTAGGCAACTTCACCTCGACTTGACCTCAACTCGACATCAACTCAATTTAGGCTTGACCAGAGCCCGACGTTGACTAGACTTCTAAACCTTCTGCTAACAAACTACCAGATATAACCAAGGCCACTGGCCAGAGAGACTAGTCAATGGTTAGAGTTAATCATGTTATAACGTGTTTGAACGCTACAACAATGCAGTATGTAGTATTGTTAGGACGGGTATGTGCCCGAGCTCAAACCCTTGAGGATGAGTTGATGAGCAGATAACCCAAACCCGCAGGTGTGTGAAGGTTATGGTTTCAGGTACTGAACTATTAAACTTCTGGTAGGGACAATAAAAATAATATCTATGAGTTCTTCATTTAGCACCGGGTAGTTCTATAACTACGCTAAAAATATTAGGGATATAATTCTATGTTTTAACATAGTCCAAGAACACCATATACTTCATCCATTGTCTATGCCATAGACCTATAGGTAATAGGTTAATGGTTCACTCGCTCTCTTTCTTTGATTTGCTGTCAAACCAATTTGGCAACTCAGCAGGCTTTTAGATATACTATTCACACCAGAAAAAAAAACCAAAGATGAGCCTAGGTGAATGAATCTTAGCAGTTATGTTTAGCTTCGGTTAATTTATTCAAGTAGCCAGTTGATAGGCAAGTATAGAGGTACCACCATCTTAGATCGTTTTGGACTTGTGACTATTTTTATGTTTGCAAAGTTTATGCAGACGTTACCACCAGACTATGGAGAGAAAAGTGCTACCACATTTGATTGGAAGCAATAGCTGGCATGCTTTCTGCAAAAACAACAATATCACATGGAGTGTTTGTGGAACTGATGCAAGAATGTGACAACAAGCCTCCTATAATGTTCCTTTTACTGCAGCACAATGATTCACTATACAAAGAGAGATTGCCTGTACTGGTTGCTGATATCATGAGTTTGCGGTTGCATTCTATTATTGCCCAATGGATACACTCTCAACTATACATCATGCACGCATAATCGTCATTATCAATCGTCATTATTAATCGTCATAATCGTCATTATCCCTATACTGGCACCTCAACCGACAATTTTGCTTTATTGCCTATGCAAATTCCTGAGTAGCACTGTAAAACTGACATAGCCATCGGTATCATTATTAGTTGGACGTCCTACAAGACAGGTTGATACATAACATTGCTGCACTAAACTTTCACCAACCTCTACCTAGACCAATGTAAGTATAACTTCTGTATCATAGATATGATCTATATAATAATATATTACTTGACACGATCGAAAAAGGTGTACAATATGATTGGAATTGATAGTGAATGGAGTAGTTACAAGTATACTATCTAAGCTGTGTGTACGCTCTCTAAAGTTAGACTGATCTATGGATTTTAGACAAGCTATCCAGTGGAAACAGCAGAAACTGCAGTGAGTGTGACAATTTCAGCTCTTGGTCAAACTGAACTGGTTACAGGTAGTAATAGTTACAGGTGAGCAATGGACCAATGTCCTACACACATGATATTTTGATATCTATATCCATTTGTTGTTCTTTCGTTTATAATTGTTTTTAATTTATAGTTGGCCAGTAGACTGTTTTTTTTTCTTTAAATAGACAAAAGAGATGTCAAAAAGTAAAAGTGGAATAGACATTCCAGAGGAGGATAGAAATGGCAAATCTTTAGCCTCCATACAGCAAGCCTGTGACGCAGATGAAGGAGATATCTGGTGTGTGTTGAGAGTAGAAGGAGGTGAAGAGACGTTTTATGGTGAATTGTTGGAAGGAGTGCAAGCAGTCGGTGGACATCTCTAAAAAAACATTCAATTTGCATTTTTTATTTTTATTATTTTTGCTCTCGAGATAGGTTCCCACTCTTTTTTTTAACAAACAGTTGGGTTGGTTGACATTGTCATTGTGTTAGACATAATCGCGAATAGTTATGTTTATGCTTACATTGGAATCAACGCTATGCAGTGTCTATTTTTGTATATTCCAGGGCTTTTTGAATAATCTGTGAAATGTTATAAAATTGAGTGATTAATATTAAACATAGTATATTTACCATGAGAACTATCCACTATTAACCATTGAAGCGCTGAAACAGTTCAATGTGCACTTTAAGTTTGAAACAAGACAGGAATATGGCGGGTTTTGTTGTAGTGCTTATTCTAAGAAAATGCAATTGACAGTTGAACATATTTACATTTAAACACTTTATGTGTATATTTGTTTCCTTCAAGAGCTTCTGTTGCTTTGCATGAAACGGATACTTTGGTTTGCAATTGTATTTAGTCATCTTGGAAAATCCGCATGGTCATACAGTCGAAACTTTCCACAATCGTGTAGCTGGAAATCCCCAAATGCAACAATAATAATAATCTAATGTAGGAGGCAAAACTATGCTGTTGATTTGATTATAGCTTTCAAATGTGTAACTAATATAAAAAAATATAATGCATTGTTTTGTCTCTCAACAATATATCTTGACTCAATCTCAAAGTCTATTTGAGATACATCAAAATCCAGCTGTTGGGTAGCAGAAAATGAAAATAACATTAATGGCTGTTCAAAATTGTAAGAAGTAAACTCAAACAGCTTGTTGCAATAAGAATAATGTAGAGTAATTCACTGAGCAGTGTTGTAATGTCTTAAACAGCTTTTAATGTTGAGCAAGTAATAGTTTTTGGTAATGTTGGGTGCGGAGTGAGAAGATAAAAAATCTCCTGATACATATAGTATTAATATTTTTTATATTGCCAAAGTACTTTAAAAGTAATGTAATAATCTATTCCATTTATTTTAATTGATAAGTGCATTATTTGAGTGAACTATCAGATCTTATAATTACTGTTTTTATTTTGTTCGGTTATTATAATGACTGAAATAAATAATAAGAACATTTATTATTAATGTCTTTTACATGGCATGACTCAATGAAACAAAATTGTCGATAGAGATTGCAAAAATTTTAATCAGCATTACTGATAAAACTTGTTTTTACCATACCTTCTGATAACTTGGCAGATATCTATAAAGTTTGTCCTAACTTCTATTATATATTGTAGTAGTTTTTACACTGGCTACTGGACACAACGGAGTCTCTCCAAACAACTTCTTACTAACTGACGGGGTCCCAGACCCAAACACACAACGACAAGGTTCAATTAATAATACTTTATTCTACGCATGATCCATTTAGCAATATAGAAGGGTATTTAGCAAACTCCACTAGACTTCTCCTTCACATCATGCAAGCAAGCTCCTTTTATAGGAGAAAGGGAGGAAAACTCACCCCCTTATTTGGGTGAGCCAACCACACAATACAATAGTAAATACAAACAAATCACAAGATAGCATACAAGATTATATACAAAGTTAGCCAATCAGAGTCTTGAGCACATGGTGTTTTGCTTTGGGCACTTGTTAGTAGTAATATATGAGCAGATCTCCCTACCAAGTGTTTTTTTGTGGATTTGATCTTGGAGTTGAGACAATGGGTTACGGCGTTGGATGAATTCGCCGAGTTTATATTGTATTTTACTTGAGGGGTATTTGAGTGGCATTTGAATGGCATTTAAGTGGCATTTGAGTTTTGATTATTTTTTTACTTGATTTGAACTCATATGGCAACTAGATTTTGAATGTATGGCATTTAAGTTTTGATAATTTTTTTACATAACTCGAACTCATATGGCATCTTGAGAGAAAGGAGAGAGGAAAAGAGGAGAGAGAGGAGAGAGGAGATACATCTACATTGAATAAATACATTGATTAAAAATGAAACAATATGTGAATATATACATTTATTGTATAATAAGTAGGGATACATAAAGAGAACATATTAAATATTGTAAGCTTGAAATAGTTCCAATATCATTTCAAATGAAAAAATGGATGATGAGAGATTTTCATCCGTTTGTATGTATCTACATATATCTGATTGAAAATGATATAATAATTCAGTAGTCCATTGTATTGAAATCAATTTTTGAGTGAGCTCTTTATTCCACACTTTTCTTTGAATTTTCTTTAAGTAATCATTAATACTGACAGTTTTTGACATTTTTACAACTGTTTGAAAATTGTTTTTAGTCATAAGCTTAAATATTTCTACTGAATTGTCAACGTATTTATGTGTAGTGTATGGTCGGTATTGTATCGGTGAAAGTTCTCCATGTAAAGAAGCTACAGTTAGCAAATGCTGTGTCATACATAATAATATAGCTTGTAATGTCAAGCGATATCCAATCTTTTCCTGTACTTCAACATTTTCTTTAATATAACTATGATATATCTTTGGAAGGTAGTCTTTGATTGTGTATCTTTTTGAACTCATAATGAACTAAAATAAAATGTTAAGTATTAGTATATGATGATTAAACAGTGTTGTAAAATAATTACATTTTAACTTTTATTAAGTAATTTTTCTATTAATTCTTACCTTATCACCAAGAAATCAGCTGTAGTAGTTGATGAAATCAGTTGTAGCAGTTGATGAATCAGTTGTAGTAGTTGATGAGATCAGCTGTAGTAGTCGATGTTTTATTGCTGGAGAGAATGATTTCTATGCAGAGAGAGCTGTTCTTATATAGTATAAGCCACTCCTACTCATTTAGCTTATAGCCATTAAAAACACTCACGCGAAAACTCTATCAGAATAGTGTTATTCGTGTGAAATATCCCTGTTTTATTCGCGTGAAAATAAAAAATTTCATTCCCGCGAAAGCAACGGTTTCCATTCGCGTGAAAATAAAGTATATATTCCCGCGAAAGCATTGGTTTGTATTCGCGTAAAATAAAATTTTTATTCCCGCGAAAGCAATGGTTTCCATTCGCGTGAAAATAAAATTATTTATTCCCGCGAAAACATTGGTTTGTATTCGCGTGAAAATAAAATGATTATTCCCGCGAAAGCATTGGTTTGTATTTGCGTGAAAATAAATTATTTATTCCCGCGAAAACATTGGTTTGTATTCGCGTGAAAATAAATTATTTATTCCCGCGAAAACATTGGTTTATACTCGCGTGAAAATAAAATGTTTGTTCCCGCGAAAGCAACGGTTTCCATTCGTATGAAAATAATTTATTTATTCCCGCGAAAACATTGGTTTGTATTCGCGTGAAAATAAAATGTTTATTCCCGCGAAAGCAACGGTTTCCATTCGCGTGAAAATAAATTATTTATTCCCGCGAAAACATTGGTTTCTATTCGTGTGAAAATAAAATGTTTATTCCCGCGAAAGCAACGGTTTCCATTCGCGTGAAAATAAATTATTTATTCCCGCGAAAACATTGGTTTGTATTCGTGTGAAAATAAAATATTTATTCCCGCGAAAGCAACGGTTTGTATTCGCGTGAAAATAAAGTATTCATTCCCGCGAAAGCAACAGTTTCCATTCGTGTGAAAATTAAATGTTTATTCCCGCGAAAGCATTGGTTTGTATTCGCGTGAAAATAAAATATTTATTCCCGCGAAAGCAACGGTTTGTATTCGCGTGAAAATAAAGTATTCATTCCCGCGAAAGCAACAGTTTCCATTCGCGTGAAAATTAAATGTTTATTCCCGCGAAAGCATTGGTTTGTATTCGCGTGAAAATAAAATATTTATTCCCGCGAAAGCATTGGGTTGTATTCGCGTGAAAAAATGTTGATTCATAGGATTTAATCAGTGCAACTTTACCTATTTAAGAGCCACTGTTTTCACACAGAAAGCATCCAGTTCTACAACGACTAGCGGAGAAGCAACATCTACTAAATCTTTCATTGCAACAACTAGGAGCTCATCTTCTTTATAAAGGTAAGAGTAAAAATATTTATTTTTTGTTAGCTAACGCTACTAGCTGAAGGTTTATGACCTTTATGATCTTTTAAAATTAATTACGAAAAATTAAACAAAATGTTTTGTTTTTTTAGAATGAATACTCAAGACGAAGGAAGTCAACCGATGAATGAAGAAGCAGGATCCCAGCAAACCCTTTCCCCATCACCTTCTCCTATCTTTGATATGGCAGAAAGTCAATTGGTGGTTGATGAACCAGAATCCCAACAAGATTTTACTTCATTCACATCTCCTACTAACAAGCTGTCTTCAAAAAGAACATCGATGAGGAAACGATCTTTTATTGATTTGACAAAAGATGAGAATGAAACTGGCTCGAAGTGCAAAAAACTAGTTTTGACGGATGTTGGAGATGAAACGCTTTTTCGTCACACCAGAATACCCTTTCAAGATGCTGGAAGTAATGAACTAACCACTCTCACCTACAAGAGCGCTGGGTTAATAAACTCTCTCTCTCCAGATAGTCTAGAAAAACTTGAAGAACCCATGGAAATCCGAGAACTACCAGTACCAACAGTTATGGAGGTGTTGTCTGTTGAATTTCGTGATGAATCAAAGTGCACCATGATTTACAACTACCGAAAGGATAAAAAGATAACTCGGGTGAAGAGTGATGTTTCAACCGAAATAGGACTGCTTGTTAATAAAGCTAAGCAAACACGTCCAATTGTTTTAATTTATATGGGAGAAGGAAAGACAGGAGATGCGATTTTTCGTACTGCTGAATCTCATGGATGTAATCGAAAGATCAACGATCCATTCAACTCATTGTATGGCAAGAGTTTGAGACAAATACAGGCTTATTTCAGTGTTGCTCACCTACACGATTTTCCGACAGGAAGTGTTATAGCTTATGAGAATCCTGGAATGCTAAGAAAATGTGATACTCGTTGGAACAAGACTGCTGATGTTATAGTGGCTAATTACAGATGTATGGTGAAAGGAGAGCTATTGATTGGAGATCTTAGCATCCCTGCTCAAATAGCTTCATCTGTGGTGGCGGAAAAAAGTGGTGTAATCGTATTCAGAGGACTGAAACAAAATACGAACAACATGATTTCCTACGACATCATTCTACTCTCGGCTCTTCAAGCTTTCATTCAAGTCTCAGAACTGTTTGATACTTCGCTGCAGCACACCTGTCTCTCCTACTTTGATGAAAATGAAAAAGAGAATTGTCCAGAACAGCATATCAGAGTCTTAATCGATAACACAAAGGATGTGACTCGTCTTCTATGATGGTAAGTTTCATATCTATTTAAAGAAAGATCTGAAGTATTTTTGTAAAATTAATTCATATAACTATGTATGATAGAGTCATTAGTTACTATGTCTTTTAGATATAACTAAAGAGCGCTCCTGAGGAAGAAACTGAGAAGATCTTATTTACTTCTTGCTTGAAACATTACAAAATAATAGTTTTTATAGGTTCTGTAATATTTAGCACAAATAATGAGATAAGTTGTATTTTATTCATTATATTTGTTATATCAAATAAAAATCAATTATAATAATTTATTTTAACAATTTACTTAGTTAATTAGTTCCTTGTATATGTACACCATCTATTCCTTCTACTGTATTATCTTCTATGAACTCGAAGTTAGGATAGGTCTGTATGATAAATCTCCGTATTGAGTGATCTCTCATCTCACTATCTCCTATGTCTCGTAAACTTCTAACAATTTCATCCATACTCCATCCTCTACTTCTCAGTAAACAAAAGTATACACAATAGTCGCCACATACAGTTGACAAAAAATTTTGTAGTTGTGTTTCATTACTTCGTATTGTTTCATATCCTCCATGAATACTTAGTATTTCATTTACATCCGGATAAAAGGAAACAGAACGTCCAAACGAGTCAAAAAAATCCACCTCTGAATCATTAGCGTACACAGCCAACCAATGCTCTCCGGGTTGATGAGAATAATGGGTGTTGAATACGAAACATCCTGTTGGAAAATTGCAAATTTGCTTCCAAAACTGTTCTCTAGCTCCAACATGAATCCCTACGCTTTGACATAAAACGTCTGAAGATAAGATCGAACGAATTTGTATGGTATTCATCTGTAACTTTCTGTTTAAAGCACTGCGTCACCTCCGATAGTTAATTGAAGAATGCTATCCATCTCCAACACACCGTCTTTTACAAAGTATGCTACCAGGGATAATCCATCCGTCGTGTTAGCGCTAAAACGAATTTCCACACTTGTTGTGACATTTTTCATAGAGTGAAAACCTTCTTTAAGAAAATCACCAGTCAAATCAAATCCATAAAGTGTAGTACCATCAAGGTATTGTTCTTTCGTAATACCGAGACTATCGCCTTCAAGCAAAGTTCCGGTAGCGTGTAGAAACTGATGATATTCTCTTCCAAAAATTCCTCTAGCATAATTTGGTTCAAATCTCCTTCCAATTGGACAATCACCAACTCTCAATACAATACTATCAACACTAGCATGCTGCATTCTATATGGATTCAAGGCGAAACGTCCGTTCATTGCGTTGTGATTAACTAAACCTAAATAAATTTGTTTAGGTTTTTGTTTGTTTTCTTCCAAAGTGATGTCGATCTGCGCAACACCAGCACGAATTCCATATAGTTTTATCCGTTTTCGATCAACAGGATAAATGTAGTTGTGACCTTCCAATGCCAAACTGAGTTGGGAGTTTTGTATTGTAGGATTCACCTTAACTTTACAAAGATGAAGTTCAAATTTATCAATTCTAATCTTCGCCCCTCCTGCAGGCGACTCATTCGCAGCAAACAAAGCTAGTTTGGCAGAGGCACGCTCAAACTCCAGCTGCATAGTAGGACCTGGTATTATTAGTTTTTTCTGCTGAAATAATGCGAGATGAGGTTTTCCAGTTAATTCTATTGTCTTTCCACCTATGATTAGAGCTTTCCTCTTTTTCTTATCAGCGGTTTTGTGATCAGTACCGTCTTTGCTAGTTGAATCATCATACAACCATCCTTCCATCTTACCTTGATATTTCTTTCTTTCTGCACTGTTTTCGAGTAGTTGTGAAAAGTAGGAGCGTAAACCGTAGTTGTTAGCGTATTCAACGGTGGTTCCTTCTATCGACATTTTCAACTCACTGAATAATGCATGCATTGAATCCCCCATCCACACAACTGCATCATCATCATTACCTGTAATATTGGTTCCATCGTCTTGAACAACCGTGGCTTCAACTTGCAGAAACGAGTTGTAAAGATCTGTGTAATGTTCAGTGCTCCCTGACAAGGTTAACTCAATACTACCATAAGGATCTAACCTATCAGGTCTGATGACAACATATTCCGATCTTTCTACCGATATGTTTGTTGGTTCCATAGCAAATACATCCAACGTTGGATTTATGTTGTAGGAAGAACCTTCCAACTTATTACCTGTTGTTCCATTTAGGCTAGCCATCTTTTGCGAGTGATGAATGCTTGAAGCGTTACCGCTTAATGAATATAGATATCAAGCTCAGCTGTCTTTATACCGGATTCTACCGCTATTAAAATATACCACGATTACCAACACCTCTCCTCTTCTTTCCACCTCTTGTTTTTCTCCTTTTCATTCTATCTGGACGGACTGCATTGAGCACATCTCCCCCCAGATCATTCAACTCTGCCAATCCCCTCTTCTTTGCTGACGCTGCAAAACTTTGACCATCGATGACATCACGCGCTACATTTCCACCTACAGACAATGCTCTTTTCCCCAAACTAATTGCTCCTCTTTTCAGCATTGGTGCTGCAGATTTAAGTAAACTTGAAAAAATACTACCAAGTCCATTTCCTCTCATATTAGGCATCACCCGTCGTCCACTATACACTCCAATTCCATTTCCAGCTTGCATCTTGTAGTACTCATCAAAAAAATCTTTTGAATCCTCAGGGGTGTATCGTACCAAACTCATTATAATTCTTTCTCTCTATAGTGAACCGTCAACACAACCTTTCCACCATCAAATGGTATTCGTTGACCGTCGTCACTCGTTATAAGTACTTTAATCATATCACTATTTAGTGATGAAGCGTCAACATAGTGAGGATTTTTAAATTCTTGATACACAACACTATTCTTCTTTCCTTGAACTGGAACTACTCTCAATAAAGGTACATTCGTATCTCCTACCATTCTATTATCAACAATGTTGGAATAAACATACAGGGATGTTAAACCGGAATTTATATCAGGGGGTGTGATATTATTGTATCTACCACGAGGGTATGTAGTTTTTGATTCAAATCCAAAAATATATGCTATATCTTTGGAAAAGCTTATGGCAGTATCAGGATCACTGTTAGTTAGTAAAGCGGTGTTGGTGATCTTGTTGTAGGAGATGGCGAATTTCTTGTCTAAATCCATTTCATTCATTCTCTTTCGTATAATTTCCTCCAACTCCTCTATACTATCATATCTTCCATTACCGATTAGGATGAAGGACTTTTCGCTTTTACCGGAGACATTAGTCTTTTCTAGATATATTTTCCCTTCGGTAACATTTTTCCAATTATTAGAATAAGTCATATCTAGCAGAGCTACCTCCCATTTACCACCATTGATAACCAAATATTTATACAGTCTCACTGTAAATTCGGAATTGTTATTATCAGGAAACTCTTCACCACTAGAGTTTGAGGGTAAAGTTATCAGCATCGACATTTTCCCAACGTATGATGATTATATCAAGCGTTCTTTCCTTATAAACTATTCATCTACCCACTCGTTGAACTTTTCTCCGTATCCTAACCACTTAACCAGAATCTGTCTTTTACCTCTTTTCATTCTTCTTCCCTATATCTTTTCAATTCTGAAAATCGTGGGTTTTTTTACTTTTTGCAACTCTTTTTCGTAAAAGGTGCCATCAATCATCTCCTCAGTTAAATCTTTTACCCTATATACAACAGGTTTTTCATCAATAAGTACATCAGTGATTATAAAAATCTCAATCGTCCAATTCGGAGTGTATCCTCTTTCAAACGCTCCTCTTGCCTTACTTATTCTCACATAATCCCCAACCTTTAGTTTTGCTTCTTGAGTTAAACTATGTTCACCTCCTTCATACACACGATTCCATACAAGTTCTTGATTTTGAAAATTCACATCATTTGGTCTCATACCTATAGCACCATGAATTGTGTTGTTGTATGCATTAACCATTTCTGGTAAAACATCAATGTATCTATCGTCATCTTTATATGTCAAATATCTATATATCTTCTCTTTTAAAGTTCTGTTAAAACGCTCCACCATTGATGCCTTTATCGTTTCATTTTCGGTTGTAAAGCGCTTGATCTTTTTTTCCGCCAGCAGAGTCTTGACATTGACGTTGTCAAACTCTTTACCTTTATCAGATTGTAAAGCTTTATAGTTTTCCCCTTCTAGTATTCTTCTCAATCCTCTTGCTACTACCGGTCCTGATTTGTTGATGAGCGGCACAGCCCAACCTTTTCTAGATAAAGAATCAATAGCAGTCAGTAAAAATGCTGTATTATTATTTTCATCTCTTCGAGATCGAACATCCATCAAATCTACCTGTAGCTGCTCCCCTATTCCAGCTACAATTGTAGGACGACGCTTAAACTTGGTTACAACTTTTTTATGTAACGTGTAGGCATCCTCACCACTCAACCATTCACGGATTCTTTTTTCTCCCTCTCGTTTTCTACGAGCTTTCAGTAAAGCTCTAGCTCCTCGTAGAGATGTATGTAATGCAGGATTGTAATACGACTCTTTTAGCGTGTCGATGTCCATGAATTAGTACCGGGAACGACCAACTTTTTCTTCTGAGTACGTGTTCGATGCGGGGATTTTCTGACAGTTGTGATTCCTTCATCAGTTAGCAGGCTTTTAAATCTACTGTAATTGGTATTTCCCGATTGTATTTTACCTCCTTCGGTTAGAACGTCTCGTAGTAAAGTTTTGGAAGTCCTAGGATTCAACCAATGTTCTCCAATTTTCAGTCTGTTCTTCTCCGAGTCGAATCTACCAATTTTACTCAGATTATTCAACATTCTGACAGCGATCGTTTGATCACTCTTTTTTTTTGTTAAATCAGCTGCTTTTTTTTCAAAATCTTTTAAATTTTCGCTTTCACTATCGTGCTCATCTTCTCCATCAGTAAGAAATGTACTTCCTAGTAAGGTTGTGTCTTCAGTATCAAACAACCTTCCTTTTATTAATTCCATCCCAATATCATCATCATCAACCACTTTCACTGATTCTAACTCATTGTCTTTATCAACATTTGGTGAAAAGACATTAGGTTTATTATCAATAACTGTGCTATTGGCCAAAGGAAAAGTAGACTCTGTCTTTTTTTTCTTAATGAGATTCCAACTATCCTTTTGTGTCTGGTTTTGGTTATTTTTAATCTTTTTGACATCAGACAAATACCTACGTAGGTTTTCAACATTTTCATCTAACTTTTCAGATGAGGATAAGTCAGAATCATAAGCGTTTCCAGTAGATCATTTCGCTTTCGCTTCATATTTCTCACTGTTATAGCTTCCATAGGATTATAATACAATGGAGGTCTGGCTTTCTCTTCCTTTACCACTGTTTTATCATCCTTTCTTTCTGTTAATCTATAGTATTCATCTTCAGTGAGTATAAAATTACGTCTGGAGAATGTTAAAGGCTGTCGATTCATCTTTTTATTGATGATAAAACAGATACAATAGGTGTTATAATAGCATCCAAAAGATTCCCTCTACCACTCTGAATCAAAATTTTACGCTTATCATCAACTCTCCCTCTACCACTAAGTTTATGTAGCTCTTTCTTGTAACGCTGCAACTCAATAAACTGCTCAGAATCAAGAGGAACATTACCTAATATAATATTTTTAACACTTTCTATCAATGATTGAAACAAATCTGAGTTAGCCTTTTCGACTATAGCGATTTTTCCTTTCTTACTCAGATCATCCAGAGCTAAAATCGCCATTCTATTTCGCATCATTCGTGTTGAGAGTTTCATCTTTATCTTCTCCCTCCGCCTAGCACACTTTTAAGTAACCCTGGAACTATATTGCTGATGATAGGTCCTAGTAGAGCGCCTAAAAATCCTCCTTTTTGCAATACAGCTTTCTTATCATCTAACGTTGATTTTCTTACTAAAGCGCTAATATCCTTCACGTTTCGCTGCAACTCATTATACTGAGATGATGTCAATGGTATCGTTCCATTTATAATAGCTTTAGCACATTCCATTAGAGTCATAATAAACTCCTTTTTGGCTTTGGCTATAACAGACTTTTGAATAGCAAAGGTTGTATTGTTGAGCGATAACAACACAGCTGCATTTTTTGTTAATTTTTTCTCCAAAGCTTTAGACATTATAATGCTTTCGTGTTGCGTCGTTGAATAACAAAATATGATTGAGGTGAAGTGAATAGTAATTGTATTTATATCCTTTTACTTGGGTACATATAATATCATAGGGAGAACTGATGTAAAATTTCCCAATAGTCTATGTTGATCATTCGTTTGTTGAGTCGTATCTATTCGTAAATAAGAGTATGGTTTCTTTGTCGCGTCTTCAAAAGCCTCTTGTACATATTTTATTTTTGATGGAAAACATTGTCGAGCCAAATAGGAAATAGAAGAAGCATCTCTAGGGTTTTTAAAAAGAAAAAAATAATGACTATTCAAGGAAATTGTACGATTTCCTTTTAAAAACAGATTCTGAACAATAAAAAACACACTTATGTTCAAATGATGACTATGTTTTGTATACAAAGCATTAGCATCGGCTTTACCAGAAACTTCATCCATGAGATCATCAATTATCAGCCATCGATTTTTACCATCTCTGGGAAAACTCACTGTTATATCTATCATGCCTTCATGAAAAATCACTCCTGATACATCATCAAAGGCTTTTTGGTAGGCTCCATAACAGTAGTGAATCTCTGTTGGTGGAGGGTGTGCTATAGTCTGACTAGCTTCAATCATTCGAAAAATCGCTTGCGTCTTTCCCGATCCAGTTGGTCCTGCAATCATTGCTGTAAAAGGAGATCGCATCCTCGGGTCATAATCTTCAGGTTTCCCATTCATCATTAAAAGATGTTCATCAATCAACAGTAGTTTCATTTATGGTTCCAACAGGAGAGTTTCTCGCTTTTTGTATTTTTTCCATAGCTTCTTCATACATACTAAACTCAGTAACACCTCCAAAAGTGGAAAGCCCTACGACAAATACCAAAATTATCATAATTATCAACGCTTTACGCTTCATACTCGGTAAAACATCTATCATATCACGTTCAGTACCATCAATAGTATCAACTTCATTCATCGGTCTCATCTCAACATCATCCTCTGTCGACATCTTAACTTCCAATAACCATACAATCTTATCGCGTTTTCATTTATATACAATGTTAAAACTATCAAAAAAGTCAAATGCCATACATGCAAAATCTATATGCCATATAAGTTCAAAATAAGTAAAAAAATAATCAAAAACTCAAATGCCACTTAAATGCCACTCAAATGCCACTCAAGTACCTCTCAAATGAAATACAATATAAACTCGGCGAATTCATCCAACGTCGTAACCCATTGCATAACCTCCAAGGTCTAATCCACAAAAAAACACTTGGTAGGGAGATCTGCTCATATATTACTACTCTTGTTGCCGCTCTTTTTCTGTAGCTGGTAATCTTCCAGTCCTTATTAGGGCATGCTGGTATTTTTCCATTCCTTATTAGGACATGCTGGTACTTAGCTTGCTCTCCTGGGCTTCGTAGTTGTCCGATTGGAATCCTGATTGGGGCATTAGGTAGCTTAGATCCCAGGCTGCCTCTTCCACCCTCTTCCTATACTAGCCCGGGGTAGCTGACCCGGGGTAGGCCCGGGTAACCCGGGGTAGCTTTTTAGGTGTGGAATAACCTCTACACAGGATCTGGGTCTTCTGGGTCCACTCTCGAGGGGATGTTTCGTGTTTAGACCAAAGGGGAAGGATTTATAACTTATGATTAGGGGGACAAGGGACAACAAGGGGTGGGGGGTATGGGGGTGGGGGGGATTGTCAGGTGAATACTTATACAAATTTCTCACAATATTATGTAATAATAATCATACTGATAAGTCAATGTACACAAATGTCATTCTTAAACCTACATATAGATGATCTGAGAATGATATGGTTTTAGGCATTAAGTTCAAATATACAGGCATTGTTGCATGGAGAATAGGAAAGCAGTAGGCCATTAATGGCAGAAGTTACCGTTACCAAATAATGATCTGAAAAAAGTACATCGGCAGTTTTTTTCACACGAACCATTTTTTATTTATCCGTTTACACAGCAGGAGTGATAAAGGCTTGATACTTTTGTGATGAAGGAATAATGAAGATTTTTGGAGACTTTTGAGTGTGTATTGTTTCTTTGAATACAGTTAACAAAACCAAGTCACCCTATTAGAGGACCAGCTAGTACTATCAACAGTTAAATAGAATATAACTCTAAACTATGAAACTTGATGCAACTTCCAGGTGAGAAAAAAACTTCTCCTCGTCTTTTTTGGCAAATAGTTTATTCTCATCTGGAGTATAATTGGATCTAGGGAATGCTGCTCACAACTGCTACATAATTTGTGTTAAGATATGGAATCAAGTAAGTTTTTTTTTATTTGATAAGAGGATTCAAAGCATCTCATGAAGAAGTTTACCGCCACGTCATCAGTTGTCATTGGTTGTCTTTGGTTGTCATAGTTCGACATCAAAACATACATAAACATACATGTACGATATTTAAAATGAAACTACTGTAATGATGAGGGTAGATAATAGAGAAAAACGAGCAAGCCTGTGCAAAATATTTATTGCTGGAGAATTCCAAAAAATAATTATTGCGAGCTTATATAAAACAATGGATAAATTCTGGAAATCCACGTAAATAATTGGGGTTTCCCCGCTGTTTGAAAAAATTCTTAGGCCGCGAGTTTTTCTTTAACAATAAGGGGTGAACAGAAAATAGAATAAAACCGTGGATGAGGAATAACTTATAAATAAAACAATAAATAGTTGTATGAGGCTTGTGGTTTCACCTATCTATTTTTGAAGAAAGACGTTTAATTGAGCTGTTCATACAATTTTTTCATGACTAGAAGTGAAGATTTGTGACAAATCTCTGTCATTGCTATTATATCAATTCATCAATGTTTAGTAGGTATTTTTTTATTAAACAGAATACTTCCTTTGACATGACAGGTAAATAAACTGTTTATTTAGGTTATTTGATTAGGTCCACTTCAATTTTCTCAGTAGAATCGATATAGTATTTGATGTAGTCTGAAAACTTCTGAAGTTAATCATTTCTGGGTTGAAAGAAAATAAACATCAATTATTTGAGTTATCAGCATCATGAACCTTTTGATTGTTTACGAGGAATGTGAGAAAGAGAGGAAGTGAATTGCACACTCATTCTTATCAATTATGCTCGATTGATTGATGCCATAAGTGTCCAAATGTTACAACACACTTTGCTATAACAAAGCTGATGTGAAGTGCAAACTGAGAGTTCATTTCTTAGAGCAAAAGCTATACCAGTCAAAGTATTATCAAATCAAATTTATTAAAAATTTTATTACAGCTCAAAGATAACAGATTTCTAAATATGGTCCATCATAATTGTTGACAGCAAAAATAAATGTTATAAATTATACAAAAACTTATAAATGGCTAAAACTTTCTATTAAGCAATGCTTTATGGAACAAAAGATATTACTATCAAAAAACAATAAATGCCTATGAATGATAATAAGAGTATTCGCGACCTCTGTTCGCCAAACACAATGCAATAAAAATAATCAGACCGCCAATAAATTTAATAAATAAATAATCATTATGTTCGGTACTCGTGGGTTAACAAAAAGTAGCTCACTGAATAAGGAAACTAATCCACGAGTATTTATTTATATTGTTTGTAGGTCGCGAATGAAACTGAACACTAAATAAATAATAACGAGCGAGTTAATTTTTTTCATCTTCATATACCAGTTTATATCCTTGAAAAATAATTCAAAATAATTGCGTGCCTCCAAAGTTTACTAAAATGAAGGGCAGCTTTACAAATTATCCCAGCTTATAGCAGTTCATATTTTATTATTTCCTTTATTATTTTGAAAATTGGGAGTTGTCTTCTTTATGATTCGTTCAGTAAACTAAAACATTTCATAGAATATTTATGTTGTTCTAAATTAATGGTCCGTTGCTTACGCTACATTTTGAATTGCGAACACCTAGTTTTTTGTACTTTGTTCTACAAAAATATCGCAAATACTCTTAACATCATGAAGTCGTTCACAGAGTGTGCAGAAATTTCATTCAGCAATGCTGATGAAATTTGTTTTTAAAATAAATAGCGGTAGCTTGGTAGATATTGATAAAATACATCTTTACTTCTATTCTATAATATTTAATAATAATCAGTCCATTACGTTGTATGTATGAAAACCTGAATAGTCAATTCTGAAAGATCCATATAAAGAGCAATTAAACTGTAGGCCTTTGGTTTAACTGCAGCATTTTCTACATGGAGAATGAAAAAGCGACATTAAATAAACTGCAGAAGTCATCCAAAGAAAATAATAGATGTAAAATAAGTAGGCAACCATTCATTGCTCATCAATCACATTCCATTCATGTGTTCAAAAAAAGAAGCAAAGATGGCTCCGTATATTTAACCTGTAAATAAATAATTTACCTATAAATAGGTAAGAAATGTTTTTGAAAAAAAATGGAGTGCGTTCTTTCTCCTTTAAATACATATAACAAAACTGACACTTTATGTAAGAAGTTGTTACCCCATTTGTAGTTGCGTGGAAGATAACTCTTAAATCATAATAATTATTATATCTTTCAGGTATGAGAAAGTTTTCCAGCTGTTTGTTTGGAGCAAACAGCTGACTTTCATTCGGCAGCAAAAGCGTATATATAGTTTCAGAAAATATTTTTCACCATCCAACCATATTTACTAATAACTATGACATAACGCGTTGCGCAAATAAATAAAACACAAGAAATATTGATTGGTTTGATAAATCGATTGAGTGTTTCAAATCGTCTCACAGAAGACTTCACCTCAATTTCCATTACTTAGTTTCACTATTTCTTTGGTTCAAAGACTAAGTGTACTTTTGCCATCATTTGCCGCAGCTTGCCATTCCCATATTAGTTTATCTATAATTAAAGTCCTCACCTTTGTGTAACCTTTGAGCACCTAAATCGGTTTTGTTTTACTTCAAGTAAATTTTATTTTTTTTTGTGGACATGTTTACTAACATTGTTGTGAAACATGCTTTTATGACAATGAAATCGAGTGAATGGATAGCGTGGTCTATGGAATAGACTGCAGTAATTATTCCATTAAAAGTGGTAACATTTAATTTTGGTGAATACTTGGGAACTAAAGTTCGTCTAGTTTGCAATAAAATATGCAATGGGATATGATAAGCTGGTGATGTTGTTTGACCTCAGTATATCCTTCTGTCTATAGGCCTACAGGAGTCCAAACATTACAGTGACTAGGTTAGCCGTACAAATTTGCCACCTCTATACCAGCAGTGTAGTCGAAGTTAAACTTACCAGTGGTGTAGCTAGATTTTCACCCCTATAAAGAAGTTCTATTCGTTAAATCCATTTGTAGAGTTAAAATAATTGGCAGATGTTCTAGTTATACTCAAATTACCTCATGTGATGTTGCTTTCAATTTTAGGGAGATACCACATCACAATGGTTTAAGGTTTCAATGATAATGCTCAAACTTCAATCCACTTGTTGTTCTTTATCTAGGCATTAGCCGATGCTTATTAATACTCAGCCAACCAATCGCGAGCAAGCACATTTTGGGTGAGACAAAATGTAAATCTGCTCAATACACAGTATCAGATGCCAGTGACTCATAGAGTTGCATTCATCTTGACTTATCTTACCCTGAAGTTCACTCCTCCGGTTACTTACTGAGGGAGATGATTCTAGAACGCAGACACTGTTTTGGTGCAACAAGTACAGACTTAGTTAAAACTCAGGCTGCAATGATGATGATGCAAGCAAAGCTAACTAACTCAGTCACTAAGTTAAAATATTTACATTAAAACTTGGATTGTTTTTGATGTCAGCTTTATTTGTACCTACTCAGCGCAACTTTTGGTCTGATGACTTTGCAATAATTTCCGTGAAAACAAGCAAGCAATTACATGTGGAAAGAGTAGAGAATCCGTGAATAGAAGTGACGATGCATTTATAATACAAACAAATGTATAATCCAAAATAAACATAACAGCCCATTGGGAAACATGCATTGGAACATTTTTAAAATGGGGACTGTAGCATTCTTTCTCAAGCATCATTTAATCCTGGAAAAACAGTTTGTGAGACTTGGTAGCCTATTAGATATATGTAAAAAGTTGATTACATTTTATTTTAATATATAGCAATATTTGTTATAGAAACATTTAAAAACAGATTATTGAAAGGAAAGTCGAAAACTCATCTCAAAATTCCAACAGCAACTTTTTGTTACAGAGAGGAGAACTATCCAATTACAATCTCAAAAGTTCTTATTAGTTTGCATTTCTTTATCAGAAACACGCTTGCATGCTACAATTATGATGGAAGCAACTATTATAGCGGAGTTGTCTTCTTTTGGGGAAACAACTGCATTGTTTAGGTCATTGGTTCTGAAAACAATAGCGATTCGTTGCATATATAATACTAACAGCACAGACTTCATTCCAATTGTGTAAACTTCAGTATTTCAAACCCATGAAGGAAACATTAAAATTTTATACCCCCATTATGGATCATTTTTAGCAAATAGATCTTTTGAGTAGCTACACAAGTGAGCAAAATATATGAGCCAAAAATGTTTAAAGCTTTTCATTTAAAAAGATTTTCACCATTCAGATTTCATTTTTTAAGGCAAAAGCACCAACATTTTTGAAGCTGTAGAAAGTGTGACATATAGACCTAATATTATGTAGTATGTGTTACAGTGCACCCTTTGACAGCTAAGCTTTTAGTTTTACTCAAAGTGTATTTTTATTTTATAATTATTGCGTAAATATTGATCCAGTTTTTATGTAAAATACCATAAAACTGGCATCCGTAAACGATGTTAAAACTTTTTCTAAATTTTTACACTTTGAGCAGATCATGCTTCTACTGCAATGAGTTATTGATCAATCTAAACAAATTTCAGAAGTAAATATTTCAAAAAAGTTCCAAAGATGTAGCAGTAGTGTTTTTTCACGGAGCAGAATAATATTAGTGTTATGATAAATGACCTACAATGCAAAATCACACACTCCGTATCAGTTAAACGCAATACATCTTTTACTTGACATTCATGTTGTATTGAGCAAGGAGTTGTCTCTTTTAGGGCTGACAACTCCAGTTTTATCAGTGATGATGAGCAATAATTTTAGTTTACTGGATTGGTTCTTCATTGTTATGAAGCTAGTCTCATTGATTTCAAAACCAATTTTTTTATTGAATGAACTTGACAATAAAGTTGATAAACTAATACCAAGTTTGATTGGCACTCCTCTCGTTCAACAAACTTTCCTACTAGCAATGGTAGTAGTTAAATCTTGACTCTCTTACCGTATACTATGGCAATATAATTAAATTAATTTGATAGTTTTGACCTCGGTTAATTTATAAAAAAAAATCTCTAGTTTTGTATTTTACAAACCAAAAACCAAAAACTTTCTAAAACACACCAAACTGAAAATATTACCTTCGCCTGCTACGTTTCTGGTGATTTTTTTCTCAAGGTTTTTTATATTTGTTCGAAACGCTTTAGCACACTTTGAAAAGAATGAGAACTTCAACCGTTAATGCTCTCAAGTCCAAAGGAAACAAAACCCCTGTTTGATTACTTTATGATCAGTACTTGCTGTAAAAGGAGTTTCTAAAAAAATTCGCTTATTACAAGATTAATCTTCATATTTTGAGTAAAACCAGCGTATAAATCATATGATATGTTGCTTTCAATCGGTCGTTCTATTGAAAGCATACCTGAGCACATATGGGTTAGTAAAAGAGAAAGAAATTGAAAGAGATATATTTCAGTAGAGCGAAATAAATATGGATGACAGTTAAGATCGATTATGAAACAGCGTAAGTAAACTCAACCAGCTTGTTGCCTATTTAGTCTTCTAAAATTGACCATTGATAAAATTCAATGTCTTTCACTAAAAATGAACTTTCCACTAGTACATAAAGGTGAAAAAAATCAGGTTAAGGCTAGGCTGGTTTGTTTATTTAAAAAATACCTTTGAGAAAGACAGACGTACATTTTACATTATGTTGCCATGCTAAAGATGTCAGTAATATGATGAGTATAAATTTTTGTAGCTCTCCACAACAATTGCAGCATGATACAAGTTGCGACCATTGCACAAGTTTTGGCAGTTATGAAAAATATCTCATCCATAATATATCTAAACAAAAACAAAAATCTGTCAGACACCACAAAATTTTACACCAGACCTGACTTCAGTCATATGAGTGAGCCGAACACACCACAGTAAATAATTTAATTCCCATACAGTTTATCATTGACCAGCTCGCTGACTGGTTGGCTGTCATCAATTACTTTTCAGTTACCCACTACAACTTGTTTTAGCCTATTTCAGCTAATCACTATTCACTGAAGACCAGACTTGTATAACATGACTAGATCACTCAGTCTAGCTCAAAGGATTGCCACCTGACTCAATTGAGCACTCGGAGTTGTCCGTCTGGTTTGAAATTCTGCTGTATGTAATCCAGCCAGGAAATAGTCAAGTGCATGTTACCTAAAAGTCAAACTGGAGTTTTTGTGTAATTCATCAGGCAGTGAAATGGGGGTCTATTGGCCTAGTGTACATATAACTGCCATAGCCTATTCACATAACAAAGGAATGGTGACCACAAGTATGCCCTTGACACCCACACATAACGAGCTTGTAAATATCCAAAGCTAAATATAAAGTATTAATATTTTTGCACCCATTTACTATGAATAAAATAACAGCGTTTGGTAACCAAAGAATAAAGAGGTAGAGATTTTAATGATACGGAAAATTCCAAATTCCAAAATTAAATTTATGTTTTCGCGATGCATTTAATCAAATATAATATTTTTATTGAAATAAAGTGTTTAGTGTAAACCCTGAGCGGTGTTGCGATCATTGATCAAGTAAATTTTACATTTTAACGCTAAAATAGATATTATGATGCAGCAAAAATTTTACTTCATAAGTATAAAGTTGATTCATGAAAGAAATGAGGAAGCATAGATGTATTTTTATATGCGGTCAGACTGTCCATTAGTTGCAACGGATCTAACGGATAGTTTGATAATACTGAATTTCGGCAGATATTGCAAGTTATCACAGTTGATCTAGTTGAGATAAAGTGATAGAAGTTTTAAATAATCTGAAAACAAAACAGTTTACATCAGTTATTTTCATAGAAATTGTTTAGGATGCATCAAACAGTTGTGAACAGAGAAGGATCATGCTAATGGAAAATGGCTACATAAAAAATATCTAATATTTAATATAAAATAGGTCGTCTTTTTGTTGTTGTGATTTTTGAAGTATTCACAAATTAGAATGGCGCAAGAGTATTAGGAGCTGGATATGCATTAAAATAATTTTAGATATTATGAAACAATGTTGTCAAACGAAACAAAAGCTTTTTTATTGGAAATTATTGCTAAACCATTACTTGTGGTAGAAACTTGAAAAGCATTATTTTTCTCATAGTTAGTCAGTAGCACAATATAGTTGTAAGTTATGATATGAGTTCCTACTGCGATTATGCAACTTTTTTATTTTGTCACACTGTGCCTCTTAAGCAAACTAAAATCCAAATACATTAGCTATAAACATGCTCCAGTGGTTTTTTACCTTTGCTTTTTGACCTGTACTCAACTGGCAAACTTTCTGCAAATGTCTGATTGTTTTTCCTGTTCAGTATTGAACACAATCTATAGCAGCTACTCGATGTAATTAACTCAAAAAAGTCAGTGTTTTGTGGGATGATTGAAGAAACAGATCGTAGCAAGGCTAGGACAGCATTTGATTGCACGGGGAACAGGTGTGTGTAGTCAACCGCAGTAGATTAAGTGGCTACGACGCTATCATTGACAAACAGTTGCGATTGAACCTTATCATATGTTGGCCTGCAGTTTATGTCAGTGAACAAACAAAAGTTGGGGCTATGATGGCCTCAAAGGCCTCAATCTACACTTCTGATTCTTCATGTTGTAAATAATCATCAGCAGCTGGCAGTTTACAAATAGTCAGCCATGTGAGAGAGCATCTTTTTTCTAGTCATAAGCTGCATACAAAGATCTATCTAATTTATCTTTCAAAGACCATTTTCAATTTTTGGGATCATTTGTGATCAATATATCATGCAGAAAGTAATTTGCATTGAAAAATATAGTATTGATGAAATGGTAAAAACTCAACATAAAACCAAGCATGTTACAGTAAGTTATAGTTAATTTTTAGAAGGTTTGAGACAGATTAAAAAGATTACGTTACTTCGCAATCAATATTTTCCTAAAGATGAAAAAAATCACAATGGTGCTGTAATTTTAATGTGCCAGTTGAAAACAGCCTGAATAAGAATGTCCTTGACACTTGCACTTGTTAGTAATGGGTGAATGGTCAACCTGTTAGCATTTACATGATCTGTTTAGTTTGAACAAGTAGTGGGTAGGCTTCTAATACAGACTATTACATAACACTGTCTTCCTAGTGATAATAAGCTGTATGAAATTCAGATGTGGACTGCTGAACTGTGAGCCTGAGGCTGACTAGTACACAAACAGTGGCTAAGCATCCATTGAACATTGGTCAAGTGAATGCAATAAAGCAACTGCTGCCGTTTTCTACTCATAACTTTATGACAGGGAAATGTTTCAGTTTAGACCTTGGAAAGCTTGCAGAAAAAAAACCGGTATCGGGGGGGGGGGGGGGGGGGGGGGGGGGGAGGGGCTCAGGTTGAACTATCGTGTTATGCCAAAAATTAATCATCATTTTAGCAACTTTGCAACTTCAATACTACTAAAAGCTGACCCCAGTGCTGTACTTGTTTTCACAAAATTTTCTGTTCATTTCAAGCTGTGCTTGCCTAGTTATCAGTTTAATAATCTGTGGAATCAATGTACGCTGGCTGCTGTTATTGAGATGGAAACATTGCATAAGCAGCAATTATATGAAGCCTATATTATACACAATCCTTGAATGCATCAACGATTATCTAAGGGAAGGTGGATACTGGTTATATAGCATAATGGTGACCCAATATAACTTATATATTATTAGTGCAATGCAGGGAGACAACTAAATGTTATATAAGTTATAATCAATCACCATTATACTATATAACCGTTATCCATCTTCCTTATGATAGTTGACTGCATACTGAAAAAATATCTCCCGCGCCATTGTAATTGTAAACAGATTGGGCATCGCATGCAAAACTGTAAGCCCATCAATGACTGTGATAAGCCTCATGTATTAAACAGAATGCTGCAGAGAGCTTGATAATTCATATCATTGATGAGCTAGATGGGCATATTCGAATTTAATGGCTTCAAACAAATTTAGGCTTTTATGTTTATGTCAATAGATAAACAAAGCAAACATCAAAATGAAGACGATGGTTTTTTTTAATGAATTAAGACTGGGATAAAATATTGTGTTTTGGACTGTAACCACATGTGTTTGTTGTTTGAAAGCTTGATAAAATAGACGATGGATAGTGAAATGTGACAGACAATCAGGTGTTGTAATGCATAATCACGATATTATTCCAGTTATGGTGAACAAATACTTTGATTTGAACCTTGCTGATTTAGATTTTTATTCCATTAAGGCCTCAAGCAACCTGACAAGCTTTTGCCGTCTATCAATATTATCAAACCGATCTGCAGTACTCAGAAATCGGGTAACAAGTAATATACATTTTCCATTACAATAAAAAGGAATGGCTGACTAGACACAATGTTTGGCTAACTTGTAACTGCTCCGACAAAAATTACGGTCAATGCTCACGGTTACACAGATGAAAATACAACTGCAATGAGCTGAATTCAATTTTACGATGATGAATGAACCAAGGTAGCTTGAGGAAAAATACTTTGTTTGCAGAGTTGCCTCATACAGAAAGACAACTCCCACAAACACAAATAAAGCAGTTATCAAATGTCATTCTAGCAGAAAAAATTAAATTCAGGAAGAATTTTAATAACAGTAAGGTGTAAATTTATACCCTGTAACATAAGATTTGTTAGTTCTTTGAGGCACGTTAGCGGCCTTTTTTCAATGTTTTATTGAACAGACTAAAACACAAATTCGGTTTCTCATAATAAGATTAAATCAGATGTTATACATATTCAATTACTCTATCCAGTCTCCAAGCCAATTTCACGATCAAATTGATTTTGAAGCAGATGATTGCAGTACCCATGCGCTCTAGGTGCGGCGATTGCTCTAACTTGAAAAATTACAAAATAAAATGAAAATGTCGAAAAAAAATAATAGATAGCAAACATTGAACAGGCTGAAAAATGAAACAACAAATACAACTACAATGTGCAGCAAATAGTTGATGTGATTGAGGACAGCATTATCCACTAGTGACTTGAGTGGGAAACTGTCTCAAATGTATCAAAATTAACTGTGTCCACACAGACACTTCTTCGTTAGGGAGTCAGCTTTGCTGCTGTAGTCATCATAGGCACCAGGGTCGCTGTCATCATCATCGTCGTCGACGCCGTCATTGTCGTCATCACCATCCTCATAGTTAAAACAGAATTCAGATCAATGCACAGGCTTGTTCTGCAAAAAAACAAATTGTTTTACATTAAAGCGCATGCGATAAGCTATAGTGAATCGTTATGTCTAGTAACTATAGACTTAATTAGATTGGAATAATTTGGCATCACCAATTAGCTTCAGTCAGCAATAATAAATTATACAAAAACAAAAGCCAACAATGAAATAGCAAAATAAGCTAACTTGTTCCAAAAAACTAATTTGCATTCAAGAAAAACCAACCTGAATGCATGTGAATTGCTCAGCAAAAGTGAATTTAAAAGAAAATGTCCATTACAATAAAATTTGTTACTTTTGGCTGATCATAGCTGTAAAAAAGGTAAAGAAATAACTAAAGAAACTTGAGCTTTTAGTTTAAGAAATCCATTGAGCTTAGAGAAAATATTTGCTACCAAATCTTCAACACGCCTTGAGATTTGACTTAATGAATACTTACACGCTGAGCATGAAATCTTTTACTTTGTTTTATCCATACTCTTTAAATCAAAATAATGAAGTAAATCCATGATACTTGAAGCAGTTGCAGAGGAAGATGATACTACAACTATAAGAAAGCACAACAAGAACTAAACAAATTGAAAATAATAGTTGTTAAAAATGAGGTGCATACCAATATTATATATAGTGTATAGTAGTTAGTAGAACTAGCAGAGCCATTGCAACAAAGCCAAAATTGTTGGTAGTATAAATAAATCGGCCTCCCACTTTTTGTTATGAAACAACGTCAAATGAATACCAATGGGAACATGATGGCAGCTTATCGAGCGAAAAAAAAACCGCTGACTTTGCATAGACCGCTCTAGAAAAACGAAACCCAAAACTTGGTTGAGGATGCAGTTTATTGCAGTCACAAATATATAAACATAAATGGGGTCTACTTTCCATCAAAAATGGCAAATTTTCACTGTTTCTTCTATCATGTAAAAACTTTTAAAATATCACCTCCGAACCCAATGGTGACATTTATTTTAAAGATGGCACAGAGAGTAGTTCAAATAAGCTACCGTTATTGGCATTGATGGTACAATCAGACAACTATAGATGATTATCAAAGTCTATGGCTGCAGTATCTGAGGATATGAGTTTCTTTTTTTTAACACATTGTTCACCCCACGCTTCCTGTGGTTTTTGTGGTTTATTGCATCTTTTCACTATTTTCTAGAGACTAAATCAATGCAGCTAGAGTAATGTAACAAATACCAGAATAAAGATAAGATACTGCTAAGGGCATTATCATAGAAACAGCAAAAATCAGAAAAATCACCTCCATCGTCACATTTACGCTCCAATTGCGACATGGCCGAAGACCACGAAATGAAGGCGAAGCATGGATTCATATTTAACAGTTATATTCTTCTGAGACACAAAAAAATGCTGGAATGAATGATGACAAAATATTGGTCAAAAATGCTAGTTATTCTCCAGGTTTTGCTTTAAAAAACTAAACCACAAAACCTCAATCAAAAGCCACAATAATGCCATTGCGCAACACCAGTAATGGCTAACTAATTAGTTTATATGCCCTGGAGAAAAAATTACTTAAAAGGCTTGAATTTCAGCAAAAAACTGCCAAGGTAATGTTTTTGTGGTTCTTCTATTTTAAACGTTTTAAATACTGTAATTAATCGCCCCAAATTTGTGTTGCTGCTAATAATAATAAAAAGCATTGGTGATTATTGATAAATAATTAACAATGTTATTCTAGACTGATAATCACAATAATTGTTTGTTTGTTTCAGCTGTGCCTTGTGGGCAACCCTAAAGGCGGGTCTCATAAGCAGAGCTTGTGTGAGCAGCACCCTATACCCATGCCCGCCGTAACACCGGCTACTCTTCCGAAAAGGCAGAGGGGGATCTTTTACTAGCCTGACTCCATAGTTATTATGGAGAGTGCAATCAAACTAGGGACCACGTTATTTTTATGCCCATATCCGACCAGGCAGAGCATATAGGAAGCCAAATATCTCGCTCACAGATAACCGTGTTGAGAATCGAACCCCAGATCCTGGATTGAAGTGCAAGCACTTTAACCACTAGACCACACGTGCCTCCATAATTGGAGTCAAAGACCAACAAACAATGGGAATTCTGAAAACCCAATTTATTTAAATAGGCGTGGCTGCTTTGACTGAAAAAAAGTAGCCCTGAAAATATTTCTGATTTCGATAATAATTATTATAAATAATCAAAAGTTGAAAGAATTCATAAGTAAACCTAAACTCTTCCAATCTTTTTAAAACTTGGTGAATATCAGCGCTAGGCCATGTTTTATCTTCCGTTTGAAAACAAATTGTGCTAAGACTCTGTAATAAAAACAAAGTTTCATTAAAAAAGAGGACAATTTCGGTAATAATAAGTGATTATTAATCATTACTACAATGCATGAGTAACTACAAGTTCAGAAAGAAAAGAAGCAACCGCATCTACTGAACGCCCATTCGCTATTGCTGGTTGCTAATAGAGAAAAAAGCAAAATTAAAAAACTGTAAAAGATAAAACTAGCCTTAGGTCATAAATTGGTGATAATTTAGAACGATGGAGTACACTATTCTTAATAGAATAATACCAAACTGGAAGACCTTACTCTTTCAAGCTACCAAGGAAACTATGAAAAACATTTACTGGTATAGTACGCACAACCTGAGCGTGCTCGGATCATGTAAGCAATGTGTAAAAAATACAAAAACCATTGCCGCTTTTTCATGTGTCCGAATCGCAAATTTGAACTCTCTAACAGGAAGTTTTTTCTTTTGAATGCATCTTGAAACTGATAAGCAAGGATATGAGAATAAAATAAAGTAACAAACCTGGATAACCCTTCTTATAACTCAATCTGGTCGTAAACTCTTCTGGTAATCAAACTGGTTGAGATAAACTGTCACTATTCCCGTTCCATCTACATTCTTGTCTCTCTAAAGAAAGGGCAACTCCTCACAGATTTCTGAGCTATTAAAACACAAAACAGGTTAAAATGAGTCTCCTATAATTTTGTTGCGTAAATCTTTGAAAATCACTCATCAATTGAAAACAGTTTAGCTACGTTGCTTTTCATTAAGGGAACGAAAACATAAAAGGGTGTAACAAAACCGTATCATATACATGAACTACGGCGTAAGGTTCTCTGCGTCAGTATCGACTTTTTTCACCTTAGAAAACGATGTCATAAATACTTAATTAGCAAAAACAAAATGTCAACATTTGATTGGATCAAGAGCTGTAGCCAACTATCGTTGGAACAGCCTCAGCAGTAGTGGTTGTGGTCATAACGGTGCTGGTAGCAGCAGCAGTAGTAATAGTAGCAGTAGTAATAGTAGCAGTAGTAATAGTAGCAGCAGTAACAGTAGTAATAGTAGCAGTAGTAATAGTAGCAGCAGTAATAGTAGCAGCAGTAATAGTAGCAGTAGTAATAGTAGCAGTAGTAACAGTAGCAGTAGTAATAGTAGCAGCAGTAATAGTAGCAGCAGTAATAGTAGCAGTAGTAATAGTAGCAGCAGTAATAGTAGCAGTAGTAATAGTAGCAGCAGTAATAGTAGCAGCAGTAATAGTAGCAGCAGTAATAGTAGCAGTAGTAATAGTAGCAGTAGTAATAGTAGCAGTAGTAATAGTAGCAGTAGTAATAGTAGCAGTAGTAATAGTAGCAGTAGTAATAGTAGCAGCAGTAATAGTAGCAGCAGTAACAGTAGCAGTAGTAATAGTAGCAGTAGTAATAGTAGCAGCAGTAATAGTAGTAGCAGTAATAGTAGCAGTGGTAATAGTAGCAGTTGTAATAGTAGCAGTAGTAATAGTAGCAGTAGTAATAGTAGCAGTAGTAATAGTAGCAGTGGTAATAGTAGCAGTAGTAATAGTAGCAGTAGTGATAGTAGCAGTAGTAATAATAGCAGTAGTAATGGTAGCAGTAGTAATAGTAGCAGTAGTAATGGTAGCAGTAGTGATAGTAGCAGTAGTAATAGTAGCAGTAGTAATAGTAGCAGTAGTAATAGTAGCAGTAGTAATAGTAGCAGTAGTAATAGCAGCAGTAGTAATAGTAGCAGTGGTAATAGTAGCAGTAGTAATATTAGCAGTAGTGATAGTAGCAGTAGTAATAGTAGCAGTAGTAATAGTAGCAGTAGTAATAGTAGCAGTAGTAATAGTAGCAGTAGTAATAGTAGTAGTGGTAATGGTAGCAGTAGTAATAGTAGCAGTAGTAATAGTAGCTGTAGTAATAGTAGCAGCAGTGATAGTAGCAGTAGTGATAGTAGCAGTAGTGATAGTAGCAGCAGTGATAGTAGCAGCAGTGATAGTAGCAGCAGTGATAGTAGCAGCAGTAATAGTAGCAGTAGTAATAGTAGCAGTAGTAATAGTAGCAGTAGTAATAGTAGCGGAAGCATCAGTAACAGTAGCAGCAGCGGCGGCAGCAGTAGCGGCGGTGGCAGCAGTAGCGGTGGTAATGTAGTAGTAGTAGTAGTAGTAGTAGTAGTAGTAGTAGTGGGAGTAGTAGTAGTGGGAGTAGTAGTGGTGGTAGTAGTGGTGGTAGTAGCGGTAATAGTAGTAGTGTTAGTAATAATAGCAGTTAGCAGTAATAGTGATAAAATTAACAGAAGTAGTAGAGGGAGTAGAGTAGTGGCAGCAATGCAGCAGTGGTAAAAGCAGTGGTAGAAGGCGTTGCAGCACCAGTAGGAGTAGTTGAGGTGATAGAGGGAGTAACATCAGTAGTGGTAAAAGGAGTAAAATCAATAGTATTTAAGTGATTAACATCAACAGTAGTGAGCGGTGTAATATCAGTAGTAGTGAAGGGTGCAGCAAAAGTAGTATTAAAGCGCTATGTCACAGATTTTGGGCTGAATAAATCTTAAAATAACCTATTTCTAATGATTTATGCAAAGGAGAATTTTCTGGAGTTGTGCTCTGATTATGTTCATCTATAGTGAAAGCGCAATAGATGCCGACTTAGACGCAATTTATTTTTGATACCCAAAAACCTAAATAAGGCTGTAAAGCGGAGTTGCAAAATCTTGGGTTGTTTGCTGTATCCCAGTAATAGTCATTGTGCACAGAATTTCAAGAATATAAAAAGTTAGGTTTGTAACTGTTTTCAGAATTATTTCGAGGTGTCTTTGTTGAGTCAGCATTTTAATTTATTGTTGATAGGTTTGGTATCATGTACACACTGGCCTTCACATTACAACTTAAGTGGCCAATGAATTTGTTGTTCTTCTCTTGTACCCTTATCATAATTGTCCAACATTTTTGCCTAAACAAAATATTAGACTCGATGTCCACATAAATAAGTTCTATGACAGCGGTGGAGAAATATTGCACAGTGAATGTGGTTTTACAAGTGTTGTATGAGCCACTTACTCAAATATTTCAGTAGCTTTTCTTTTTCCACTTTCTAAGACTTTCAGCTCTTCTTTAGTTCTTTGGACCAGATAACATTTTTCAAGAAGCTTCAACAACTGAGGAGTGAGCTGTAGTTCTAAAACAGTAAAATTGATCAATACAAACAAGAAGACAATGACAGTGAATTATCTCATCTTTGCAAAGCAATAAGGCTAGATGGAGGTGACAGTCTGTACATCGATGAATTTAATAGCAACGAACCTGCTGATGCTGACAAAGAAAAATCATAGTGTCAACGGCTTGATCAAAGCTATCAGATGGACATGCCGGATTTGTTTTAGGTAATCCTGAATTGAATCTTTCAGTTTGCTATGCTGAATGCGTAATTTTGCTCTAACTTTACCACGAGCTTCACTGGAATCTAAAATATAGCACAATAAATGGATCATTCTCATGCTAAAGCATTTGAGGATAAGAATAATTCCTCATGCTACAATCAACTAAAAAATTCAAACTGGTACAGCTAAAAAGAGTCAGTTACCTGCTGTCTTCAGAATCTGATGCTTCCAGCGTTGTATGCAGCACGTTGCATCAGTAATCTTTGCTTGCAATGGTGTAGTTTCTAGAGAGCAAAATTGAATAGCAAGCATAAAATTACCGATCTTGAAATACTACATTTATAAAACCAAAGCGTAAGAGTGAACTGAAAGACTAGAGATGAGAGACTAGAGATGTAAGACTAGAGATGTAAGACTAGAGATGTAAGACTAGAGATGAGAGACTAGAGATGTAAGACTAGAGATGTAAGACTAGAGATGTATGATTAGAGATGAGAGACTAGAGATGTAAGACTAGAGATGAGAGACTAGAGATGTAAGACTAGAGATGTAAGACTAGAGATGAGAGACTAGAGATGTAAGACTAGAGACGAGAGGGACTAGAGATGAGAGACTAGAGATGATAGATTAGAACTGTAAGATCAGAGATCTAAGACTAGAGATGTAGGACTAGAGATGAGACATTAGAGATGTAAGACTAGATATGTATGACTAGATTTGAGAGACCAGGCATGTGGGACTATAAATGTGGGACTAGAGATGTGAGACTAGAAATGAGAGATTAGAGATGTATGACTGGAGCTGTAAGACTAGAGATGAGAGACTAGATATGATAGATTAGAGATGAGAGACTAGAGATGTAAAACTAGAGATGTGGATCTATAGATGTTGGACTAGAGCTGTGAGATTAGAAATGAGACTAGAGATGAGAGACTAGAACTGCAAAATCAGAGATGTAAGACTAGAGATGTATGACTAGAGCTGTAAGACTAGAGCTGAGAGACTAGAAATTATAGATGAGAGACTGGAGATGTAAAACTAGATATGTCGAACTATAGATGTTGGACTAGAGCTGTGAGACTAGAGATGAGAGACTAGAGTTGAAAATTTTGAACTGTAGGATCAGAGATGTAAGACTAGAGATGTATGATTAGAGCTGTAAGACTAGAGATGAGAGACTAGAGATGAGAGAGACTACAGATGAGAGCTGTACGACTAGAGATGAGAGATTAGAGCTGCAAGACTAGACATGTATGACTAGAGATGAGAGAATAGAGATGAGAGAGACTACAGATGAGAGCTGTACGACTAGAGATGAGAGATTAGAGCTGAGACACTGGAGATCTAAGACCAGAGATGAGTGACTAGATATGTAAGACTAGATATGTAAGACTAGAGATGAGAGACTAGAGACGTCAGACGAGAAATGCGGGACTATTGATGTGGGGCTAGAGCTGTAAGACTAGAAATGAGAGAGACTAGAGATGAGAGCTGTACAACTAGAGAACAGAGATAAGAGATGGGAAACGACAGATGTAGGACTATAGATGTGGGACTAGAGCTGTAAAACTAAAAATGAAAGAGACTACAGAAGAGAGAGACTAGATATCAGAGATGTAAGACTAGAGCTGTAAGACTAGAGATGAGAGACTGGAGATGAGAGAGACTAAAGATGAGAGCTGTACGACTAGAGATGAGAGATTAGACCTGTATGACTAGACATGTGTGTCATAGATCTCTAGTCTCTCATCTCTAGTCGTACAGCTCTCATCGGTAGTCTCTCATTTTTAGTCTTACAGCTCTAGTCCCATATCTGCAGTCCCACTTCTCTTGTCTCACATCTCTTGTCTCTCATCTATAGCCTCACATCTCTAGTCTTACATCTCTATTCTCTCATCTTTAATCTTTCATCTCTAGTCTTACATCTTTAGTGTCTGATCTCTAGTCTCTCATCTCTAGCTAGAGATGAAAAACTAGAGATCTAAGACTAGATATGAGAGACTAGATATGTGAGACTAGAGATGAGAGACTAGAGATGTGGGACTATAGATGTGGGGCTAGAGATGAGAGAGACTAGAGATGAGAGAGATTAGAGATGAGAGACTAGAGATGAGAGAGACTAGAGATGAGAGAGACTAGAGATGATAGACTAGGGATGAGAGACTAGAGATGAGAGACTAGAGATTAGAACTGTAAGATTAGAGATGTAAGACTAGAGATAAGACACTCGGATTGAGGAATAGGAGCTGGGGAACTGGAGAGGAGAGACTGGAGCCATTGAACACGAACATTATCACCTTTACATAAATGCTATTGAACGTATTTCACCCATTAGCTCAAACCGCAAAATAATCGTTGGAGTAGATAAATATTACTTCAACCAAACACATCCAACAAACTTTCGTGAACACTAAAGCAAACTCACTATTTTTTTACGGTCGACAGTTTGCGTATAGTTTCTCCAATATCCACTCCTCGATTGAGAACTTGTTGTTCAACCAACTCAGTATTTAGAGACAAGATGTTGGCTTCGCACTGAAAGATTAAGTATATTGTCCAGTTTCTGAAATTGCACAGATTTTGCAGCTGTCAATGCACACATATGGCATGGTACAGAAGACACGATAATATGAAAGCCTGCTGTAACATTGTAATGAGTCAGATCTTTTAATATGAGACACCATATAATTTTGACTGAAGTTGGTGAACAGCCAAAGAATGAATCGAAACAGATACGAATAAAAATACTCATTTGAGATTTGTGACAAATAGAGGAGTATTTTGATATCAAATTTTGCCTAAATCGATTAAGTGTGTGCATTTTATCATTAATAATTAACACAAAAACAATGTTTTTCGACCATTTTTTATAATAAGATATCTTTTGAGCAGCTTTGTGAAGCAATAAAAAAACAAAAAAATTATCGACTTTTACCATTATTCATCTTTCTAGGACGAAAACAGTACTCATTTAAAAATTTTATGGACGAAACTAGTTGTCAACTGAAAAAACGTTACATAAAGATGTCAGCACCAGCTATACGGTGACGCCTTTTTACCGTAATAAGAATAATTATGTAATAGCTGAAAAAGAGCAATTGAGCCAAATTCAGTCAAAATTCTCTGACACAGCACCTAAAGCAAGTAGCTTTGCAAACGAATGCTATGAATGTTAACATAAAGTGGTCTGGGCTGTTTACTGTTCTTGTGTAAGTTCCATGACCCTGCTGCCTGTTCAATTCGCTGCCTTCTTCCTATGTTCAAAGCAACAAAATCCATGCTTTGTTCCGTTAGACTATAATCATCACATCAACAATGTAATAAAAAAATTTACCAGAGACAGTTGACATGATACATTAATCTCCGTCACAAAACACATTCAATTGACTTAATATTTTAATTCACTACCAGGTTGACAGAACTATGAAGCATTGTTACTACAATCTTACTCCTGACAGTCATATCGTTTTTGAACGCGTTAGTAGTTGTGATGTTGTGGAAGTAGCGAGCAATAGAAACAAAATATGTGATTAGCTGAGGTGATAGTAATATCGAGAGTAGGTTGTGAACTTGGACCTACCATTGTTAGTCATATGTCGAGTTATTGCCCCCGAGCGAAACAAATAACTGTTAGCTTGTTCAGTGGTCTCTCCAGTGCTCAACCCAGCACCACTGGTCACACACCCGCTTGCAGCTCATCTAAAATGACATGCGAAAAACAACGAGTGTATGGTTACCACGATATTGATTGTCTTTTGTAGCCACTATATAGTTTTTTAAATAATACATCAACCGCACACTTTTGCTAATTCATATTAAAAACGCTAACCTGGCAACTTCAATTATGGGCCTTTGCATGCAAAACACTTGAAAAAAAATTTTGGGGGATTGATGCAACACCGGGTCCACTTCCTGCGGCCAGATTGAGTAACGACACATAATTCCGAGAGCCACAAACTTTGCCAGGGGGAAGCATTTCTTCAACAAGACAGGTATTCAGAATTCAAAACATGCGTGTAAAGAGCAGACTGACGAAAATACACAAGTTTAGCATGATCACCTGTTACTGTAGAAAAATTCGAAAAGAGTGATCACAGCCAAAACGAGCTCAAGTGAGCACAAGAAAAATGTCTGTATTACAGTCAAATACCAACAGTCTGGTACATTACATTATGTTTGCATGCTAGTTGTACTACACAGCGCCGACCACAAAGTATTTGGAGGCATTTTTAGTTTTGTCAATTTATAAAACTGTATAATAGCTGCAGAATAAATTGGCAACTGATTTGACAGCAGTAAAACTCTCTAAATTCATCATATTTTCTGCATGAAAATGTTTCAAACCAAGATATTTTATATCAACCATTGATTATTCATAAATAAGCGCAATGATTGGTAGCAAATACGCAAACTTATGTCATTTTTTACTTCGACATGTCAGCTTTCAATAGAGATTTTGAGAAAACTTCATCACATAAACTTTAAGGTCTTATCATGATATAAAAAGCAAGTTTCCAGTTACCTGTAGTGTGTATGGGTGTATGTGTAGGCGTAAATTTCTCCCCTCTTCATGTTCAAGGCTTTAAAAATCAATGAATGGCGACATGATGCTATCATAGCCCCAGCTTCCTGTTTTTTAGAGAACTGCTTGCCAATGGATGAGGCCGCCTTTCACCTACCTCAGCATACTTGGACTCAGGCTACAAATGATCACAATAAGATAAAATAACCAATGATCGAAAAAGTCTGTCACTAATTCCTTATTGAATTATACATGACATATCTAAAACAGGTTAGCTGCCAACCAAGCATATAAGATATGTTGAAACATTAAAGTTTGCAGATAGAAAACTGTCAGACTATACAAAAAAATACAAATTGATCAAAAGAAACCAGATCCACATGCTTACTGTGCCATCATCAGTTAAATTTTTCTGGGATAGCTTTCAATTTTTTATTATTTTTTTCGGATATTTTGCACCAGATTGTTAATATGTAATATAAGAAACTGTTGCACTGACAATATTTTACATGAAATGGTAGAAGTTGTGTTGCTCTACACTTTCATGTAAACATAATTGGCATAACTGCAGCGGTTTCAACTCTCCACAAATTTCTTGATATGGCTGCATACTTTTGTATTAGCAACTATCAAAGAAGCAGTGTTAGAACAAAAATGCCATAAGAATGCGGCAACAGCACATTTTTCGGACAACAATTACTAGCTTTGAGCAAGAAAAACCAGTGGTGGTGGTAGTGGTGGGGCGGCAGCAGCAGTAGTAGTAATGGAAGAGTATTTCCAGCAACATCAATAGCCAAAAAAGGGGTAGGGGTAGAAGGGATAGTAGCAATACAAGTTTTGGCCGTTGTAGCAGTGGTAGATGGCAACAACAGTAGTATAGTAGTAAAGGGTCTATTAGCAGTAACAGTAAAATCAGTAACAACAATAATAGCGAAGGAAGTGACAGCAGTAGTCGTAAAAGGAGAAATGACTGAATCATCGAAGGGAGTCACATTATTATTAAATGTAGTAACAACAGTGGTAGCTAAAGGAATAGCAGCGACACTAGTAGTAACTTACTAGTGATAGGTGCACCAACCGTTTATTAACAGTATTTTTAGCAGTATCAAGAAGAGAAAAACTAGCAGTACATGTAGTAGTAGTAGTAGCAGCAATGTTAACAGTATGAGCCGATTCAGTAATAAGCACTTGCGACTGGTGTACAAATTCACTTGGGTTGACAAGTATAAAAACAAACAATTGATTACACCAAAAGTTTCTCAAATTTAATTTTCATGGACTTTTCAATATTCACTCAACCGTCAAAAGAGACTTCCATAACAATTGGTTCCGGCAGTAAATAGCCGGAGAGACCAGACATGGGAGAATAAGTATTGAGATACCAAAATACCTGCACTGTAATTGTTGAGTGTTTCGGGTACACAATAACAAAGCTGAAATTGTTGCAATGAACAAAAGAAAGATGCATTTACACATTTTTGCTGCACTAAAATGATTGATTATTGCCAACAATACAATAATAATAATTGGTATTGCAACTAATAATATGACAATATTATGGATTTTAGACAATTTTCCATTTGACTCAGATTGTGAAAAAAATTCGTCAATAATGACAGCTTGAAATATCGTTATTAATTAATAATAATTATCTTAATTAATAAATTAGTATTATTTTGATGCTAACCATAATGACAAATAAATGAGGATTCATTGGTTCAATTGTTTAGATCGTTGTCAATCGGTGAATTGTTTTATCAATTAATGGCAATGATCATTGAAAAAAGCACCGACAATTATGGTATTACAACTAATAACCCATAATAATAATTACTAATTTATAGAGATCAGCTTCGCTTTCTGATATAGCCGAATAAACGTGTTAACACAGCATTGACTGTTATTATTTAAGGTTGGTTGTTGATACCTAGCTGTGGATCTTTGGTACATTCCAAGAGTGAAGATACTTTAGGAATCAAAAACTCCCGAGTTGCAGTTGCTCAGGCGTTATAGTGAATGCATTTACACAGTTTCTGCCAGTCACAGAAAATTTTATTTGCAAAGTACCCTGACTATTTCAAAATTGCGTGTACTGTACAGAACCAACCTTTCAAATTTATGGCTGTTACTTTGCATAGGTTGACCAAGATTTTGAATATTTAAGGGCTGAAGCAACTTGATAAACAGAGAAATGACGGTTGATCAGACGTATTGCTGACACCCACACAAAAATACATGCGTAGCCAGAGAGCGATGTCATGAATAAACTTGTATTAAAAAATTATTTCCTGTGTACAACTTTGAACTTGGAATAATTGAAAATAATGGCAGTCTACAAAAACCTATTCTATTAATAATAAAAAACCCTATTCCTATTCCAACCAAAAACCTAAGGAAAAATCATAACGAAAAATTGTATAACATATTTGTTGCTGCTGTATAGTAAATGATAATGGCAAATAGTTTATGATTAATTAGAAAATGTATAAATGATATTAGGTGAACAACAAGGCATGGGGAGGGTGCTAAATAATTCTAACAAGACACAAAATTATAAAATGACAACAGAAAATATGGTATATTATCTCGAATTATTTTTCATATGACAAACAAGCCTTCCGATAATTTTTGTTATCATAATGAAACATATTCAGGTATAGCGACAGCTTTTAATCTTTTCATAGTATGAGGTATCCAGAAAAATAATAACCATAATGAAATGATTAAGAGCATCAAAGAGACTGTCAGTATCACTCTAATTATTTAGCTTTCAATTACTTTAAAGTGCAAAAAAAAGAGATCTCACAGCCCTTAGATAGTAGAAAATGAGCAGTGGCAACTAACTCTTTTGATTAAAACCATCAACAGAATTACATGTTTGCATTGCATCTTGCAAAGCAATCGTATAGGAATGATCCATGATGAAATAAGAAGCGTCGTTAGGGTTGCCCGAGAGGCACAGCTCAAACAAACAGGCAAACAAACAAAGTTAAATTAATAAGCAGTTAAAACAAAGTGTGTGATGAATGACAATTAATGAATGCTGTAAAGTATGGTAGAAGGCCTGAATAATAGCATTGATTGGCAGGAATAATATTTAGTCAGTTTATGTAGGTATGTAGTTGTCATTATCTATAAATACAATACGACAAAATGACATTATAATTTTTTTATTAAGTATTAAATAAACAAAATATTTATTTATGATAAATTTTTATATTGAATGAATGCTAACCATTCAGTGTTGTCTCTTGCTACTTGTTGCTGTTAATCATAAAAACTATCACAACTTACTAAATAGCAAAATAATAATGAAATTTGACTTTACTTTTAGAAATTATTAATATAACTCAAACTTATTAATAAATAGCAAAAATTATTAATAAATATCGTAATAAATAATAACTTCTATTGTCATTCAAAGCAAACTACTCCAAACATTGGTGATTGTAATATCTACTGATTAATAATGGTTGTTTTTCAATTTTTATTTATGGACTTCAGTAACCTTTGAGGGTATAACTATACTGCCAAGTTTTATAACAATGTAAATAATAATTGTATTAATAATACTTTTACTGAAAATAAAAAAAACAGAGGGAAGAATAAGTACAACAGTGATAGTTTAACTTCGATGGACTCTGTGAAATCCAATTTATAATTAAATGTAATAATAATGGTAATATTAATAAACATAAGCTACAAAAAAGAATCAAATGGAACAAGCACCTGAAGCCTAAGCAGACTGATAGTAAAAAGTTTAACTAGATCGTTTTGACATGATTATGAAAACAAGGTAATCGACCCATTATTATACTGAGTTGAAAAAGCAGAATCATTAGCCGAGCGTGAGACGATGTACCATAAATGCTCCCACCTAAGACTGTAAATAAAATAGATCCCAAGGCAATGAAAATAATCAGCAATCATGATGCTAAAAGCTTGTGCTAACCAAAGTTTTCTTTGTTTTTGGAAAAAAAATTAGGGCAGCCATGAAAGTCACTAGGGCGTGCCGCCCCTCCTGACCATCTGGAGAGCGCTCTGGCAGACGAGTGATAATAATCATGACGGATGAATATTACTCAGACATGTAGATGATAAGATACACATTAATATACCATAACTTTTTATTTAGCTAGTGTACTGAAAGAAATTGTGATTACAAATTATTATCATCGATTGTATTGCTTTTATTAAACCAGGAGCATACATTTATGTGGGTCAATTCTGATAAATCGCAACACAAAAAAGATAGTTTTAAAAAAATTAAAAATGCTTCTATTGACACCAAATCGCATTTTCATGAATAATAAAATGCCTTCTTTGTAAGTATACCAATTCTATTCCAGTCAGTTTGAACCAGCTATCATGACCTTGGACCTACTGATGATCATTTGACACCAAATGTAAACTTTATGATTAATGTTTGCAACGTGTCTCACAAGGGTGAGCGTATCCTCTTGAATCAGTTCTCTTGTTGTTTCTTTGGATGCAAGCTAGCAAAAGTTACCTTTGATCCCCTTTAAGCAACATGACAACTAAGTTGAGTCGAGTAAGATAACTTTATAGGGTGGAACAGGACTGTCGAGGTCATCTTAGTCACTTTTGAATCACTCGAGTTACAAGTAATTGTTTAATTTGAACTATTTTTTTGAGCATACAGTTCCTTTTGCTAGTGCCAGCTCAATAGTGAGCGACGTGAACTTGGTACAGAAAATAATAAAATATAATGGAGAAAGAATGTTCTTTTATCAGTTGACAATAAAAGGTGTTATTTCCATTGAGTTTTATAGAAAAAGTTGCTTACTGATTATAATGATAAGAAATATTATAATCAATAATAATTAACAATTATGACTAATAATAATATTAATAATTCTTATTGTGGTCATTAATAATAATAACTATAACGTAGCTCAGACATGAAAGTATTTAAAACATCTTTTCTGGGTTTCTAAGAATGGCATCGAAATGTAAGGCAATACCTGTTTGTTGTAATGGGATCAAAAGTTTGAGCATCACAGTGTTCTAAATCACATGAGAATAAAGTTAAAAAAATGCTACAGTAAATTCTGTTACTTCATTTCATGAAATGCTGGAAACTCAGGGAGGCAAATTAATTGAGCATAAAAACAAGTTACAGGCTTTGCTTAATTACTGTGTAGTACTGAAAATCGTAAAGAAACATTGTCACATAGTATTAATTGTATTTCCTCAATTTACATGACTAAATATATGTCAGTGGACGACGCTGATGAAAAAGAATGGTACAGCTACAGAGAGATCTTTTTCTACTGACCACATATATATTTTTTTACTTAATAACTAAATTACTGTTAAACTGTGCTATAATTATAATAATCAGTACTTTTCAAACATTTGTCGGTGCTGTTGTATGTCAGTCACCGGATATAAAACATAAATTATGTTATCAAAACACACAAAATGTACCGATTTATTACAAAGACCTACATGATTGAGTATTTTCACAACATGCTTGAATAACAAATTTTTGAATCAGTGAAAACCGGACAGCTGTGTGCACCATTGTCAAATAAGTCCAAGATAACCCTTCAGCCTAAAAAAAATCAGTCAGGCATATGCGAGTTGCCTCACAGTGAATGTGAATCCTTGGAAGAAATCTAGTGGTTTGGAACAAACCATGAAATTATCTTAGAAAATAATGCTATTGGTGAGTTTTAGATACAACTTTTCACATTAAAAAAATCAATGATACAGCAATAATATAATCAAAACTTTTCGGAAATAATTAACTTGAAATCTTCGGCAATTTCTCAAGGTGCGGAAAAAGAATAGTTTTATGAACACTTCAGATATTAATTGCCAGTTCACGATTTAAGCCTTAGTTAGTTAAATGTAAAACTGATACGCTCTAGTATTAGCTAGTCAATGCAGTTTCAGTGTCTACTCGTTTTGAGTCCCAAGTTATTTGAAATATTCTGACCGTAAGTTTAGAAAAAAAGTCAAAACTCTCATTCTAAACATCCATACGAAAAGACTTTCCATGTTTTTGCTCCCGAATGAGAATATTTATCTAATTGTTAATAAGGATGGTATGTATTTATTATCCAAAGCAAGAAAAATTATGATTTTTATCAACCAGAAGTAATAATAACAATACTCGCAACAGTCATTGATATTATTATTATTATTATTATTATTATTATTATTATTATTATTATTATTATTATTATTATTATTATTATTATTATTATTATTATTATTATTATTATTCATGAGTTGATGATGTTGTTAGTGATAAAAATAGTAGGCCTAACAGTCGGATCAATGTGGGATTATTATAATAAAAACAACATCGGAAGGCAGTATGTACTCAGAGAATGCATCACTTTGATAAACTAACATAAATCGCCTGATCAGCGTCTGATTACAGCAACTATTGACTGGTAAAAACTACAAATATTAATATCCATGGATCATACCAAATTACTTGTTATTAATATTATAATAAGTGATTATGACCATTTTAACAACTGCGAAAGCAAATAAAATACCTTGAAGCATTGAAAATTATAACAATCTAGCGTGGCACCAACAACCCTTGTTAGACAAATTAATTACTCGGCTGGATATGATAGTAAATTGATGGGGTTTGAAACTAAATTTAACTGTAATAACTAATAAAAAGTTGAAAACAAAAATAGGAGATCATTCACGCATTACTATGGCGGGGCATCTGAGATGTAGCAATAATTGTTTGCACCTGAAGCTACTGCGGGGCACGATTTCAATCGATAGCGATGGCAATGAATGCATAAGTTTTGGACATTCTTCGAACATTGTTTATTTTCAACGAGATGATGCGCGTTCGCCTTCTTATTAGCAGACGTATTAATGTATCTGTAGTAATTCATATATAAAACTGAAGTTCTTTTCACACGCTTTTCAGTTATGCATAATAAAATAGTACTTGTATATGTAAAAAATAATAAATTTTGTTCAAAAAACAGCTGCCTCCACGTTTTGTTTCAATGCATCCCTGATGAGTTGTCTACTACTGGTTCTAGCTATGAATTCTTGCAAAAAATACTTGAATTAATACTATGCTAAAAATTTGCATGTTTCAATTTATATTTAAATGACCCTTGTAGTACAAAACAGAACGACTAAAGCTACGTTCACACTATACGACTCTCGGGCATGCGATTATCTGGAGGAATCGGGAGTTGCTCTCCCGATTATTTAGAAGAATTCACACTTGCGATTTTTTGTGCCCGAGATTGTATGGCCTTGACATGTTGTCAAGATACCGCATTTAATTGATAATTACAGAACATTATTATTAATTATTATTATTAATAATATAGCTAATATTATCAGATATTTAAATAAATCATACCATTTCTTCACTCATCAATAATAAGAAATTAATTACAAATGATAATAATAATAATAAATAATGGTTAGTAGTATACTCAATTAATTATAATGAATAATAAATAAATGATAACTTTTTTCAATGCAATTATTTATTATAATCATGGCGCTGGTTCTTGTTTTTTATTTATATTGACAATGGTTAGTATACCCACCTTAATATTCTGCTAGTAAACAAGACTTGCAGTTGATCAGGGAAATATTAAAAATAGTCTAAAATTGGTTAAAATAATAATTATCAAGCAGCTGCAAGTTTATTGAAAAGCATTAAATTGAAATGCTGTGATGTGGATGTTGATTGGCTAGACAGGCCGATAATCGTACAGAGAACCATCACTGCCCGATGAAAAAAAATCTGCCACCGATTGTAAAATCGTTAAGATTTTACTGTTCACACTTGCGAGCCGATTTTTTGCTCCTCCCACTCGGCCGAGAATCGCATAGTGTGAACGTAGCTTTAGGCAGTGTAATCAAAACCATCATTATTTGTCAACAAAAAATGTCTTAATTATCAAAAATGGAGCAATATTCAAAATGCAACATGATAAATAACAATGTAATCTTGGTGATAATAACAAAAAATACTACGTTATTCTGTGTTATAGCTAGTTCAAGAGCGTCATGGGTGCAAGATGAGATGGGCAAAACCATTCCTAAAAATATATACTTAAGCATTAGCCAACATTTTATGAGGAAAAAGCAGTTTGTTTATTATCTTTTGAGCAAAGCCCAGAGAAATAGAAAACACATTGCATTATGTAGCTAAAAGTATAACTAAAAATGATCGTGAACTTTTTTTCTCATGCAACTACAAACTTTAAGTGAGAATTCGAATAATACATTGTTTATAGTAGTGTGACTTATTCATTTTGATTTTGTGAATCTTTTTCAAAGACGACACAGTAATTTTTTTGCAGTAGGCATTTGTGCATTAGCCATGTCACAAGCAATGTTTATTATATTAGCATAACTGCAAAGGCTAGGACGGAGGACAATTATTTTTTCATCTTATTTCTACCACTAACAGTTACCATTAACAATTTTAGCACCAAATTCTAATTTATCTCTGGAATAACCTTTGGTTTATGCCTGACCAATTTTCATATTATACCAGTTAGACCAACAGCATTATTGAAACGCAACTAATAGGCAGGGCCGTAGCCACATTGAGGCAAGACGAGGCTCTTGCCTCGTCTGAAAGTTTGGGCAAGAATGGGAGTTTCCAACTTCGAAAACGGATTTTCCCAAAAATTCACGCTTTTACCAGTACTTGGTATTTCCTCAGGGATTACCGTTATTGCACGCAAGTTCTAATACTGTTACTGTAATCACGTTGCTTATCATCAAAACCCAATCGAGCATTAAAGTCTCAAACTACAACATACCATTTCCTGAGTGCTTTTTACTGCAATAATATTTTTGCCAAATAGTTTTTCAAAGTATTTTTAAATTTTTCTGGATGACTACTGTTGTCTGCTGCATTTTATTGTTAGTTATGGTTTCCGCTGCAGAGAGTTCAGGGTACAGTGCAAAGGTGTTGTTTTTTATTTTAAATGAGAACTAGTAAAAAAAAAATAATAATATTCAATTGATGTTAATAATAAATAATTATTATTATATAAACTCGAGAAAATAAAAATCTAGGTTTTCATCTAATTCTTTTATTGTAACTTTTTCACCAGTTTTTTATATTTTTTATATAGTTTTATGTATTAACAACGAATAATTATTTAGTTCAATATTTCCTTTTAGTTTTTGAATCATTATTTTGTATACCTAATTATTATTTATTGCCATTGAATATTATTTTATTAATAACAGTTACCAATAATAATTATTATTATTGTTCTAATAATAATAATTATTATTGTTAGTGCTATTATTATTATTGTTATTGTTGTTATTATTATTATTATTATGATAATAAATAACATTAACACTAACTACTATCGTCGTTATTAGTTATATATATCTATATATATGACTTACTTATCATATAAAATAATATATTGTTTAATGTGTAAAAATAATATAACATTAACATAAAATTACAGAAAATTAATGATACTATTTATTGAATTGTTATTATAATGACTCTGAAATAAAGTTGTTAACCTATTTAATTCACTGAGCAGCTCCATTATATATATCTATTACTATAATTAATAATAATGTAAATAATAATAATTTTTTATTGCTGCTATTATTATTTTTTACAGCTAACAATAATATTGATATTGTATTACAATATTTATGAAAATGAGGATTATCATCATTATGATAAATAATCATTAGTTTACAGCAACACACAACTTGCTAAGCTACTCCATTCATTCTTTTATACTTGAGTGGTGGTAGTAGGAGAAATGTTGCACTATTTACAAATACCTAAATCTTGCAATCATGTTAATTACTACTACCCTTCTTTGCTTGAGTTATTTGACGTTTTCATTATTTATTATTTTCCTGCCATGTTATTTTCATTAATAATAGCAATAAATTTGTTACCACTGGTAACTAAACGATTATTATAGTTCTGATTATTACTGCAACTACCACTACCATCAACACAAAATTTAGGGATAAACTTTATTTTTATGGGACACTTAGCAAATGCTAAGTAGTAAACTTACATACATCCTGGCACTCGCTATGGGGTCTTGGCACCTCTGATAAATAGCATCAGCAAGGAAGAAAGATAATTATACTAGCTAGCAGACATTGCTCACAAACATACTTACTAGCAAGAACTTATTCCTGCTGGTATTGCCAATCAAAGGGCAGTCAACTTTGTCTAACATGACCATCATTGCAAGTTCTTTTTATTGGCGTGAAAGATGGAACAAATTAATTGCAACGGGTTCATGACTGCAGAATAGAGCAATCGATCTTTAACTACCTATGTAATATGAGGCTCCACAGCTTTTTCCTCTCTCAGCTTAACTTCATTTATTAATATGTAGTGAAACAACGCCAGAAAGTTGTCTCATCTGTGTGGGCATACAAATATTTCATATGTATATACATTATGCCATGTATTCATACGAACTTGGCTCATAGACGTTTCAAATCACTCAAAATTTGTTCATAATATAACCTCTTGCAAATGCTTTGATTTTTTGTCTTTTCATTGTAAAACCTGTAAAATTGCTTTGGAGGCGGGGGCGCTGCCCCGAACCCCGCCAGGGGCCTTGGCGGCCCCCTGGACCACCCGGCCTTGTGTGGGTGATTGACTCCTCTGACAATAAATCCTGGCTACGGCCCTGATGGGAAACTAATAATCATAGAGCAGCATGCTGAACCATATTTTGTTAATACTAATAATTGTTACTTGAATCAAATTATTATTACCAAAACAACTACTATTCATCATCCGTCATTATGACTAATAACGATGATTATTAATAACAACAACTGGTGATAAAAGTACTCGTCTATGACAAATTTTAATGTTATTAGGATAGTTTTGCAATCAGCCCGCTATGTGATCCAGCTGCTGCTGTTTCAGTTTTCATAAGAAATAGAGAACTGGTTAGCAAATGGAAAAAGTTCATTAACCATAACTTTTATAACATGTGATTGTGTTTACGAGTGAGTGAACATAGCTAGTTACCTGGAAATCTGACAGCTGCCGATGCACTTTTTTGACTAAAAACAATATCTAAAACTTGTTCTGATATAGTGTTAGTGTGGTGACATGGGAAAGTTACGTGTCATTGTATTAACAAGAAATTACTCTACAGACTAGAATTATCTAAAACATCACAGACTAACATGAAGGAAGTTGTGCACTAACACAGTAACTAGGATTAAAAAATGTTTAACTGAATGATAATTATCAAAACTTACTAAGGATCAGCTGTAATATTTATTTAGTGTTGTTTTACTATTTTTACAGCAATAGTAAGAAAACAGCGCTAAACAATTTAATTTTATATTAATAATAATTATAATAATACAATGATCATAAACACTAGGAGGTGTAATATTGTGAGGGACGCCAGTACTCTCCCTATTTCATTATTACCATTTACTCAGTAAGACATTATCTCGCAATTACCGACTGAGCCTATATCTCATTGTTGTATTCCTTTGTATAAGAATTAAGCTGGTAACTCACTGTCTACAACATGTCTACGTTTGCATCTCAATATCTACTCACTACGCATTGTATATGTCTGTGCAAGGTTCTATTGTTTGCATGTATCCACGATACTAGAGTCTATTTAGTGCGTTCTATCTTGTACACCAAATAATTATTATTATCACATGTTATATTTTTTCCACGTTTTTAATTATTGCAATTGGGTGCTGTTGTAAGGGCAAGGCGTGGCTTGCACCAATATTTTTACTTAGGTGTGGTTTGTAATTTGTACCCGCCTACCCTGTATTTAAACTCATATCAGTACAATAAATTTCAGAGTTAGCCTGACTCTCAGAAGATTCTTACTCTCAAGAAGCAGCACTGAGCACAGCTAGGAGCAACATAACTACAAGCGCTGGTCAGCTATTAGCAAGCACGAGGCTTGGCGGAAAGTAAGATAGTTCGCTTTCTTACTGCGTATTCCCTCGACTCGAGGTGTACGACGCAAAGCACCTGGTGCCCTATTAGTTCGACCCATACTGAAATCCGAACCGTGGAGTTCGAAGCAAAGCTAACACAACAATAATCAGAGTGTAACTATTGTCGGTCTCGACTGAGTCGAACTAGACAAATAGCAATTACCGCACCATTATTGTCAGTGGCCTAAAGTTCGCAACAAACTCTAAACTAAATAATAATTCCTGCAGAATTATTGTGCGCAGCAAAGTTTGAAACAAACTTTAAACTAGATAATAATCACGGCACCGATTATTGTCGAACCTTGTGAAGGTTCAGATGCAGCAAATAATTAGAGCATAATTATTGTTCACTGTCAGCAAGTGTTCTAGGCCAGATTCGTCCGCACCCATAATTGCACCAACCAGTAAATGCTCTCCAGACAATAATGGCAGAATTATTGTGAGTAGACTTGGGCAGAACACGTCGGGAACGTGTACAGGTGGCTACCACCCAGACACGAATTCCTGTACAATATTAATAAAACAACAATACTGAATAACTACAATTTGACTTATAACATTATTATAAGCATTTATAACATTGTATTTAATAGTACTGTTTAGGATAAACAGTAGTAAAAGTCAATTTTATCTCAAAGAACTGACTGTAGCTTTTAAAATTTGTTATGATTATAATTATTATTATTAAAATCATTCTTCATCATCATTCACTGATGATAATAGTAAATAACCAAATTCTTTTTAATCTACTATTATTACTACTTTCTGGTGATAATTCCCCCATTCATTACCATAATTATTAATAAAATTTTAGCTAATAATAAAGTAACAATATTATTTATTATTGATACTTATTATAATTAATTATTATTATTATTATAATAATAATTGTTATTAATTAGTTAGCTTCTATTTGTTGTAACTAAAACAACACACTACACGGTATTTACTGTGTGTGTAGTGTGTCGTTTTAGTTACAACAGATAATAGAAGCTAACTAATTAATAACAATTATTTATTATCTATTGAAAGTTTGTTGGTATAGTCAGTGACAGTCATATATATCATAATTATTATGATATATATGACTGTCACTGACTGTCACTATACCAACAAACTTTCAAAATAATAATAATGTAACGGACCGGCGCCATCTTACTCTATGGTATACAAACACTTACACTTATTAGTTAGTTCTATGGTACAATCGTACAAACACTTACTAGTTCTATGTCTTGTCACTCGCATTATTTACTGTCTACTTGTCCTAGTTCTATGCCCGCGCTTTAGGGCAGATCCATCTATGTACTTATTCTTATAATTATTTTTACATGCAAAGTTATACGTGTGCCATGTGCATTCAGTCAAGCATTCATTCTAGTTCCACCCTTTGTGTATTATTCGCCCACTCTAGCCAATTGCTGTGTTAGGTGTGGCTATCTTTTGTCTGTCAATTTTATCAGCTTATCTGTTATGTAACCATGTACATAAATACGAATGTTTTGGATAATAAAATCAGAGTCAGCTTGCACACTCTCAGAAGTTTCTTTGTACATACAAATAACTTCACTTGCGCATCATTACTCGAGTAGTAATAAACAGGCAGATCAGTCTGAACCTCTGCTGGCCGAACTTAGCTTGTCTATGCTTCGCCTTCAATGTTCGACCTCTGCACAGCACTACAATAAAGACAGCCGAACCTCTGCTGGCCGAACTTAGTATAACTAGTTCGCCCTTCAAAGTTCGAATTCATTGCACACACACTGATAACAGCTAACGCAACCGACAGCTCACTTGTAACTGAGATGGTCAGTCACCATTCTCCAGTCTACTAAGTCGACCTGTGGCAGGGTTGTATCGCTAGCGCAGTAAACACAGTTGCCATTACAAGTTCGGGAGGTTGTGCAGGTAGGCCGAGCTACCACCTCGCACCCCCACAGTGAAATCCTGCACATTGGTGGCAGCAGTGGGATTGACAGACACTCACAAGCAGCACCTCCCAGAAGAAGAATGGCGACCAGAAGAAGAGCACTGAGTACTGACAGGGACCCTTCCAGCCTGCAGATGATGGGGACGCTCACCGATATCCTAGACCGCATGACAGTAGCCACAGCCAGAGATAGGTTCAGAGTACCACAGTACGATGGTACAGGAGATGTGGACTACTTTCTACAACGGTTTCAGGAAGTGACAAGAGCGAACCATTGGCCGGCGGAAGAGGCGGTCATCCACTTACGCCAAGCCTTGACAGGCAAGGCCGAACGGTGTGGTCGAGGCGAGACCACGGAAGAGGTGACACGGACTCTGCAGGCGACCTTTGGTATGACCCGCTCGGAAGCCCAAGCCAAGTTGCTAAGCTACCGACGGAACCCCAGAGACAGCCTCAGAGACCATGCCCTCACAGTCGAGCAACTCATTACGGCGGCCCACAGCACTCTGCCGCGACAGAATAGGGACGAACTGGTGATGCAGACGTTCCACAGCACTCTAGGGCACACGTACCTGCAGCGTCACTTGCTGGCAGTACGCCCTCAGAACCTGGAGGAAGCAATCTTAGCAGGAAATGAGTTCCTGCAGGTGCCACACCAGCCGTTGGGAGGACCTCACATCAGGGCAGTGGAGGCCGACCCCTTAGAAGAGGAGATGACCTCACCAAGAGAGACGGCTCGACACCAAGAAGTACAGGACCCTTTGGCACAGCTGCTTAAGACCGTAGAAGGGTTGAGCAAAGAAATTGCTAGCCTAAAGACGGAAAAGAAGCCTGAGCCGGCCAAAAGATGTTGGGGATGCCAACAGATAGGCCATACCCGGAAGGCGTGTAGAACCGTCCCGTGGCCTAGCCGCCAGGGAAACGACTACCGCCCGCAGCAGTAGGGAGACCCGCTGGCTGCACACGGGCAACGACACCTCAGAAGAAAAGGGCACAGGCGCCCTCCAGTGAACCGGCGACAGCGCGTCGAGCAACTCCTCCCCTGGACCTCCTGACTAGTCCCCCTATCGCCCTACACAACCGTTTCGCCAGCCTGTCGGCACTCGACAGCTCAGTGGCGGAAGAAACGGACGGCGACGGGACTCTAGAGCAGCAGGAACCAAGGCCCAGGAAGAAGGACAGGCAGACCCAGACGCCCCCACTGGAGAAGGAAGAGTTCGTTCCGAAACCTGTGACCCTACAGAGCAACCAGATAGAGCGACCCTATCGCTCGAGTTACTACCTACCTGGAAGGGTAGAAGGAGAGGCGGTAACACACCTCATAGACACGGGCTGCAACACTAACCTGTTGTCCAAGCGAGTCTTTGATCGGTTACCGAGCCACGTACAGCGCAACCTGCAGCACTACGATTCCCATGGGATCATGGCCGACGGCACGAGACTCCCATTCTACGGCTTGCTCGCACTGAAGGGAAGGATACGACACGTCAAGTTCGAGGAGACCTTTGTGGTCAGCCAGATCAACGAAGACGTTATCCTAGGGATGCCCTTCCTGACAAGCCAAGGGTGCCAGATGGGATTCGACCGTCCAGTGCTGGTGATACAAGGAAAGGAGCTGGCCTGTACCGACCGCCACGGGAGAAATCTCGTGTCCAAGGTACAAGTCCGACAGGACACCCAGCTTCCACCACAGACAGAAGTGACTATTCCATGTCACTTGAGCTCCAGGGATACGTTTCCCCAGGGAGTGATTGAAAGCATTCAGGGTGGGATACCCATCGCCACCAGCGTCAACAGGCCTGACGCGCAAGGACATGTGCTGGTTAGATGTCTGAACCCGACGCAGGACACCCTAAGACTACCCGCAGGAGAGGTGATTGGTACCTTTACGGGAGTAGAAGAGGGTGGCGTTCAAGAGCTGACAAAACCAGACGGACAACAGAGGAGAAAGACGGGAGGAAGAGAGTTGCCCCCCCATCTGCACGACCTCTTCCAGCAAGCCAAGAGAGGGTGCCAGGACCCATGGCAGGAGCAGCAAGTGAAGGAGCTGCTGATCGAATACCAGACGGTATTTAGTAGCCACAGCGGGGACCTAGGCCGGACGACGCTGGCGGAGCACTCGATCCCCACGGTAGAAGGGGCTCGACCCATCCGGTGCCCACCACACCGCCTGGGACCAGAGAAAGAGGCAGAGGCGGAACGCCAGATCAAGGACCTTTTAGAAAAGGATCTCATTGAGCCGGCCGACGGAGCTTGGAGCTCCCCTGTGGTACTGGTAAGGAAGAAGGATGACACATGGAGGTTCTGTGTGGATTACCGGAGGCTGAATGACATAACCAAACAGGACGCCTACCCCATCCCCAGAATCGATGAATCACTGGACGCCCTGGCAGGGAGTAAGTACTTCACTACGTTGGATCTTACTAGTGGGTACTGGCAGGTACCCCTGGACCAAGATGCCAGTGACAAGTCGGCCTTCACCACAAGAAGCGGCCTATGGAAATGGAAGGTGCTGCCCTTCGGGTTGACGTCAGCCCCCGCCACCTTTCAGAGACTCATGGAAAAGGTCCTCAAGGGTCTTCACTGGAAAACACTGCTCCTGTATCTAGATGATGTGATTATCATCGCGCCCGACTTCCAGACACATTTACAGAGACTCGGAGAGGTGCTAGGACGACTCCATCAGGCAAACCTGAAGGTAAAACCCTCCAAATGCGAGCTGCTACAAGAAGAGGTCAAGTACCTCGGGCACGTAGTGAGCGCAAAGGGAGTGGCCACCGACCCAGGGAAGGTGGAGGCCGTCAGGAGATGGGAGGCGCCGACGGACGTAAAGGGGCTACAGGCGTTCCTAGGAACCGCCGGGTACTATCGCCAGTACCTCCCCGACTACGCCACGATCGCTAAACCTCTCACCGTGATGACAGGCAAGGAGACGCCATGGAAGTGGGGACAAGTAGAGCAGGCAGCCTTCGACCAACTCAAGGCCAGACTCACTCAAGCTCCGGTGCTTGGATACCCCGACCCCAACCTGCCTTACACGCTGGACACTGACGCCAGTGCGGTAGGAGTCGGTGCTGTGCTCTCCCAAGTACAAGAAGGCAAGGAACGCGTCATTGCGTATTTCAGCAAGACGTTGGCACCAGCGGAGAGGAATTACTGCGTCACTCGGAAGGAGCTGGTCGCTGTCATCAAGGCAGTGAAGCATTTCCGACCCTACCTCTATGGGCGGGAATTCAAGCTCCGGACGGACCACGCCTCCCTTCGCTGGCTGTGCAGGAGAAAGGAGCCATCGAACCAGATAGCTCGCTGGCTAGAGATATTGGCTGAGTTCCGATATAAGCTCGAACACCGGGCTGGAACTCACCATGGTAATGCTGATGGACTCAGCCGACAGGGACCCTGTGCGGACTGTAGGCAATGCAGCTCCATCGAGCAGAGAGATGGGGGACCTTCCCATGCAGAGCTACAGCAAGAGGCTGGACAGAGACCGCAGAGAGAGGTGAAGGACGACCTCAACACATCGAACCCGGCACATTCCCCCCAGAGCTCGACTCAGAAGCAGTCGGAGGGACGGAATGCGGTAGGCCAGGCTTGTACCGAGCTGAGACGGCCGGGAGACATGTTGGAGAGGGAGTCTGCGGAGGAGAGCGAGAAAGAGGAGCGGGTCAACCTCACTGTGACAAACCCGGTACACTCCACCCAAACCTTAGCTCAAGAGCAAAGGGACGGGCAGGATGCGGTAGGCCGGATTTATGCCGAGCTGAGACGACCGGGGAGCGTCACAGAGAGAGAGCTGGCCGAAGGAAGTGTCGAGTTGAGGACACTGTATGACCGGAAGGAGGCGATGAGGATTCGCCCTGACGGGGTGCTCGTGATCACGCTGCACCACCCTTCCAGACCAAAGCAATGTGTAGTCTGCCCACCAAGCCGGAGGACCCAGGTCGTCTGGGAGACGCACAGGATGATCCATGCAGGGATTCATCGGACGAGACAGCGTATCCTGATGGATTGGTACTGGCCAGGCATATCCCCCCTGGTCAGGAGACTAATCAAAGACTGCGAAGTATGCCAAGTGGCCAAGAATGGAAAGAAGGCAGAGAACCCCCACAGGCAAAGAATGTATGCGGGACGACCTTTTCAGAAGTTGGCGGTCGACCTGGTCGGCCCCTTGCCACTAACGAAGAGGAAGAACCGCTGGGCGTTAGTCCTCACCGACCATTTCACCCGATGGCAGGACGCGATAGCCCTGCCTGACGCCACAGCACCCACGGTCGCCGTCGCACTGGACGAAAGAGTGTTTGCCTACTGGGGCCTGCCCGAACAGCTACACTCCGACCAAGGGGCTCAATTTGAGTCCGTGCTGTTGGAGGAACTGTGCAGCCTGTGGGGTATCAAGAAGACCAGGACCACCCCCTATCACCCGCAAGGGAACGGAATGGTGGAGCGCCAGAATCGGACGCTAGGCGATGCGCTCCGCACTCTAATATTGACAAAGGGCCAGGACGAGTGGGACAGTCTGCTACCGCAAATCATGCGGGCCTGCCGCAGCACTCCCCACTCAGCAACAGGAGAGACACCCAATATGTTGGTAATGGGACGGGAGGTTCGCCTTCCTGATCAGCTAACAGGTACACCTCCTACCCTGGACCCCCGCAACATACTGGAGCATACGGCAGAGGTACAGGAGAACCTCCAGAGAGCACACGAATACCTCCGACACCAGCAGCAAGAAATCAGGAGCCAGGACGACGAAGAACCCTCCGTATTTCAGAAGGGGGAGCTCGTCGTACTAGAGAATAAGAGAAGAGTAAAGGGTAGCAACCCGAAGCTACAACCCCGATTTGTGGGCCCGTACGAAGTGACAGAGGTATTCCCGAATCATACTTACAAAGTACAAAGAAACGGGCAGTGGTCGATCCAGAACGGAATGCGATTGCGCCACTATAGGACTTGCCAGGAGCCGGTCGGCCGGGCACCCCCCTGTAGGGAACCCGCCCTCCAGCCCAACATGAAAGGAGCCAGAAGGGGACGGCCCCCCAAAGCACACCCAGCACCCACTGAAGTCGTGGAACCACTGCCGCTGCCCTTACCAGCGCAGTTACCATTGCCATTGCCGTCGCCCCCACGGGACAGGTCGCCGCTCGTCAGAGAGCCACCGACACCACCACCCACTCAGGGAACCAGGAGTCCCCTCCCGAGGGGTGGAACCCCCCACACTCAAGAGTGGTCACTCCCGCCTTCGCCTGCGACCCACCGCAGTCCAACCCGAAGGCCAGAAGCAATAGAAGATGAAGGAACAGAGAGAAGAAGTCTAGAGAGAGTTAATACACCACCCGAGGTCGCCCAAAGGTCACCCAGCCCCCAAGGGCCCCCAGCCCTCAACGAAGAGGATTGGCCGCCATTGCAGCAAAAACAGACACCTGTATCACCCCTGGATCGACCCCAGAGAGAGCGACACAAACCAAGAAAGTTAGAAGACTATCACTGTTATACGACAGTGAGGGAGCCACCATCACCCAGAACGCCACCCACCGAGGTGGGAAGCACCCATAGGGTAACCCCACAAACACGGGCTCCCAATCCCGCAAGTACACCAACAGAAAACCCGGCCGAAAACGGTTGGATATTGGTGAAAAGAAGAAGAAAAGAAAAAGAATTGGTAGAAGAAGGGACGAATTATCACGAAAGGGGACGAGAAGAAAGCAGTGAGCAAGAGAATATAACTCCCCGGAACGATAACTTCGCCACCGAAAAAACCAATCATCAACAAAGGGACATAACTTCCCATGACAGCGGACGAGGGCCCGCTGGAAAATTCAGCAAAGAAACCGCCACATCACGTCATCAAAATAATACCACGTGGGAGGCGGCGCTGAGAGAGCACGTGGTAGCCATCACCAATCAAAATATAGAAAGGTGTAGGAGCCGCCAACGCTCAGTTGCCAGCCAGCCAAGAACAAGTTCGCTACCCAATAGACGAGTAGATCAACCGGACAACACATCAACAAACATGGCAAGAGTATCACAGCACCACAAAGAACCGATCGACATCACATCTACCACCGCAGGTGAGCAAATACCAGACGTGACAATCCAGTCACTAACCAAGGCGTTAGACAGACAGATGCGAGTAGCAGTAACTATTCCCCGAAAGGAGGATATGTTACAAAAAACCAACATGTCGCCTGCCATCAACATACGGCGTGTTGCTGTTGTAGAAGAAGGAGAGCTACCGACACCAACCACCAATCCCCTCGCCAGAGAAATATGGCTCAGCGGTGAGACGTTGCATGCAATCAAGGACATGGCTGTACAAGTGGACAACAGTGAGCAATGGAGGTGCCGGCGCTGCGACTACCAGCAAGTAAGGAAGCGTGTCATTTACCACGTTCGTCAGCATTTGACTTTCTTCTTCTGCAAGTGCGGGAAGAAGAGTGCTTCAAGAGACGCCATCTTGAAGCACATCCGAGTACAAGGAGGCACTGAAGAGCATGGGGGAAAATCCAAGCCACTTTTTGAAGTGGACGCCGCTCGGTACAACGAGTTCTGTGAAACCATGGGCTGGCAGTCACCACCACCCTTCGGCACCCCGACCCCCATCATAGAAAGAGCATCAACAGAGAAGAAACAATCGGAGAAGCAACAAGTGGACAAGGCACCAGTACACAAACGACTGGGGAGACAACCAGAGTCACCTCCCCCGACAAAGAGAAGGAGGACAACCCCCCCTCGACGCTCGACCTCGCCCAGGAGGGAGCAACTGCAGTCAAATACATACAACTGGAGGGCCGAACGGGAACGATCGGCTGAGGCTGAAAGACTGAGACGTAGAAGAGAATACAGACACCGCATGGAAGCGCTGGACCGTGAGCTGCATGCAGTCACCCACGAGGCATGCCACTTTTACTTCGAGCCGAAGATATCAAGAAGGAACTGAGTCGACCATACCGAGACTAACACAGATGCCGCCGACGTTGATTAATTGGCTACCCTCGCCAATGGGGAGGAGTGTGTAACGGACCGGCGCCATCTTACTCTATGGTATACAAACACTTACACTTATTAGTTAGTTCTATGGTACAATCGTACAAACACTTACTAGTTCTATGTCTTGTCACTCGCATTATTTACTGTCTACTTGTCCTAGTTCTATGCCCGCGCTTTAGGGCAGATCCATCTATGTACTTATTCTTATAATTATTTTTACATGCAAAGTTATACGTGTGCCATGTGCATTCAGTCAAGCATTCATTCTAGTTCCACCCTTTGTGTATTATTCGCCCACTCTAGCCAATTGCTGTGTTAGGTGTGGCTATCTTTTGTCTGTCAATTTTATCAGCTTATCTGTTATGTAACCATGTACATAAATACGAATGTTTTGGATAATAAAATCAGAGTCAGCTTGCACACTCTCAGAAGTTTCTTTGTACATACAAATAACTTCACTTGCGCATCATTACTCGAGTAGTAATAAACAGGCAGATCAGTCTGAACCTCTGCTGGCCGAACTTAGCTTGTCTATGCTTCGCCTTCAATGTTCGACCTCTGCACAGCACTACAATAAAGACAGCCGAACCTCTGCTGGCCGAACTTAGTATAACTAGTTCGCCCTTCAAAGTTCGAATTCATTGCACACACACTGATAACAGCTAACGCAACCGACAGCTCACTTGTAACTGAGATGGTCAGTCACCATTCTCCAGTCTACTAAGTCGACCTGTGGCAGGGTTGTATCGCTAGCGCAGTAAACACAGTTGCCATTACAAGTTCGGGAGGTTGTGCAGGTAGGCCGAGCTACCACCTCGCACCCCCACAGTGAAATCCTGCACAATAATAATAATAAATATTTAATTAATTAATAATCATCATCATAACAATAAAAATAATAACAAGACAATAATAATAATAGGATCGATCAGTAGCAACTGATCGTCGCCACTACGATTCAGTGCTCACATCAACCCAACTGCCATAAAAGATAAGTCATTATGCCAGGCAATGCATGTTCAGAGTGGGAACATGAAGATATTTTCTTTCACCTTTTCGTTTTCTTGACGGGTTTGCGTTAAAACATAATAAACTGTGGCTAGCTAGACTAGCTTTAAGACCGAGTTGCATAGAACCTGCAATGAGGAGGCGGTAGGTGGAATACCGTAAACCAATAAATTTCTTAGAGCCTAGGCTAAACTCGGAGAAGACAATCCCACAACAAATACTTGAAATCTGTTGGAAAAGACAACTCTCAACTCAAACATCAACTAAAGTAATGGACAAATCAGGCCTGTTAACGTAATAAAAAAAAAACATTCTAATTTAAATTTAAACAGCTGACTCGAAAATTGAAACATTTAATAAATAATTTATTCTTTTAAAAGTTTCATTCTGTCTCACTTGCTACTCGAAAATGATGTTGTTGTCAGCAGAGTTAGAATCTCAGGCTACTCTTATAAATAACTGAGGAGTGCAAATGTGAGAGGTCGTGGCAATGCACCCAGCACCCTGGAAATAAGAAAACAGTGTTGTCAAACTCACAGTCTAGTAAGCTTAGTCGTATAGAGGTGAAAATCCTTAAATGCAGCACCGTATACGGCGATTTTTGTGTAATGTCATATGATTGGATAAAATTAGGTGTTCGTGATTAGCCAGTTGTTTCAAGTAGCATTTGCATTCTTACAAAACATTTTAAAATTAGAGTGAAATTGGCTCATAACTATCTTCAAACAGCAACATAGTCTTCACTTTTCAAGAATTATTAAATTTTCAGTTTTCTAAGTCAAGTGCAGTGCTCTATGAATAATTTTGTTGTTATTGGCTATGATGATATCCCAGGGCTGATACTCCCCTTAAAATGGCCCATAAGGCTCAGCCTAAAAACCAGTTTTAGGGGGTGTTTTAGTGCAAGGTACACGCATATTAGAGTTGCTACTTTAGGGGGGTATTTTGCCCAATGAACCAAGGGTTACATGTTACATATTACACTCTATTGTTGTCAAGTGTTCTCAATTCCAGGATACGCACTAAATTGGCATGCAGTTGCATATTTAAACACAGCCAGGTACATGTAAAGTATTTATTATGCTCATAACCCATGCTAACATGTTACAGTGGGATGCGGTTCACCAAGTGTTTAGGGGGTGTGAGCTGGACTGACAACCAAGTGGTTAGGGGTACATTTTGTAAGGGTTGGCCTAGCCAGGTGGGTATATTTGAAGGAGTATCAGCCCTGGGGATGATATGGTGTTGTCAACCAGTGAAGTGCCACTAGGTATTTTTTAATTATTTGGAGCCAATGATATTTCTAGAAATGTTTTAGACCAATGAAAAGCTCTTTTGCAAATCGCCCTATACGGTGCTGCATTTAAGGATTTTCTATAGAGGTGGTCACTATTGTACGACTACAGAATCCCTACTGCTTGATTTTACTCTGGCCCTGTGCAGTCCTATACTCTGCGGGATGCACCGTTGACCTTCTTAGCGCACATGCTACCAAAGTGTGAGATCGCATCAACAAATGCTGTCTGTCCATTTGTAGTCAGCAGTACATTTTTTGGATAAAACAAAAATCTACGCGCCAATAGATATCACCATAATCAAGGTTTTTGACTTTTTCAATAAAGCATAAGAATTAGGCAATAAAATTGCATTACTCAAGTCTAAGTAAAGCTATCGAGAACACCTAAATCAGTTGATGTTACTCAAAGCAAGTAATTTTTGTATCAATTTGGGAGGGGGAAGGATAATGCGATTGTTAGCTTTGTATCAGCTCACCTGGTTGTTCTTGGAGGGTTATTAAAAAATCCTGTTTAGCAAGATTGGAAACCATCAAGATCTTAAGTTGCTTGAAGTAAGTTATATTTCACCTAGCTATAGCAGTTTGCATAAACTTGGCCATCCAAAGTGTATTAAAAGTACTGAAATAATACAACAACAAAAGCAATCTCTAAGCTAATAATTTGACAAAAAAATTCCAAAATATATAAGTGTTGGTACACAATGGAAATGTTATGCTTCTATCTCACTTTTTATAGCAGCCAGACAATGCTTGAATGTATGAAATGGTCTTTGGTCACAAAAGCTATAAAAGTATTTGCGACCTGTTCGTCGAACAAAATAGAAAACATCATACGTGTTCGCAATTCAATGCAACGTAACATTACTTTAAAGCAACATAATTATTCAACGAAATGTTGTTTACTGAACAAATCATAGAGAAGACAAGTCCTAATTTTCAAAATACTCTAAAAGATAATAAAAGTTGAAATGCTGTAAACTGGAATAGTTCCTAAGGCAGCCCTTCAATTTAGTAAACTTTGAACGCTTGCAATGATTTTGAACTATTTTTCAAGGATATAAAACCAGTCTATGACAATAAAAATAAATCAAATCGCTCATTATATTATGTTTTTGGTTCAGTTTCATTTGTGGCCTTCGAATAAGTTGAACAATCGCTTGTTGATTATTTTTTTTTGTTCAGTGAGCTGCTTTTTGTTGACCGATGAGTTCTGAACAAAATGATTATTTATCGATTAAACTTATTGCCGGTCTGATCATTCTTATTGCAATGTGCTCAGCGAACAGAGGTCGCAAATAATCCAAATATCAAAACCAGAGGCTCACAATAGACATCTATGTATATATCATTAGAGATGATTATTTTTCTGAAAGTTTAAGTAAACAAAATTGTATGCCACTGGTTTCACTAGTTTAAAGAAAATTTGCCATAGACCAAGTGTTTGTTCAAAAAACGGTGACGGTAGCAGTGGCGGTAGCGGTGGCGGTAGCAGTGGCGGTAGCGGTAGCGATGGCGGCAGCGACGGCGGTGGTGGTGGGGGTGGCGGTGGTGGTGGGGGTGGCGGTGGTGGTGGGGGGTGGCGGTGGTGGTAGCAATAGCGGTAGTGGTAGCAGTGGCGGTGGCAGTGGTGGTGTCAGTGGTGGTAGTGGTAATGGTAGTAGTAGTTATTACTACTTTTTTATGTGGTAAAAATCTCGACACTGTTTCAGCAACAACGTTTTTCTTTGTTTGCAGCAAATAATAAATACTAATAACGATGAAAGTTATTCAAATTTATTCGCAAAGACAAGTAGTATAATCAAATAATATTAAATAAAAGTAATAAAGATAGTAAGAATAACTATCAATGATGATATACAGTATTATTACGTATGCCAAGTTACAATAAAAATATTTATTATAATCATTTGCAAATGATTGTGACCAATAAATAATAATAAACCCAAACTTGTGCAGACATCCCAGGCACTAAAGATGTTATAATTGCACTTCTAGAGAGATGAGAGCCCAACCCCAAAAACTGGTACTGAAGCTGACTCTTTTTTATTGTAGTTTCTAACTTTTACAAATAAAATGACGTCTCCCTCTCCCCATTTGAATTTGAGTAGTAATTATTTATCGGACCTTTTCTGAAAATTTTTAATCACAATCTCGAACTAAAGGTCAGGTTTTTTTGGCTCATTCATCACAAGGTTTCATATCTTGGTCCTGTGATCAAGGATTCCATGTGTTGGTTCAAATCCACCAAAAGACCCTAATGTTTAGGAACAAGCCTGTTTTTAGTACACGGTTTCCTGTTATGGGACTTGCAAATGTCAATATTTGAGAAAGACAACTCTTTACTCATTCTGGTGCGCAAACGTTAACAACATCCAATAGCGCTTTCTACATGAATTATTTTGGGTACAGTTCTTAGATTCTTGAATACCAATGGCGCAGCACCTGGTTTGTGCTTCTTTTATTTTGTGTTTCTGAAAGAAAAATGCATCAAACTCACTGCTGCCATTTTTGAATAAACATAGTGACACAAACATGATTAAAGTTCATCATTCAACAACAGAAGTCAGCAGTCGCCATTCGTACGCATTTTGAGTACTCAAATGTTTGGAAATATGAGATTTGTCTTAGTTAAAGCAGGATGGAGCAGATAAAAATTGTTACAGTTAAGAGAAAACAAGTATTTATTTATATGCTATTATTTGAGGCAGGTGATGAAAAATGATGCAATCGAAATAGCTGTTATTAAAGCAAACAAAAAAATAGTGCTGGTATGTCTGTAATGTATGTATGCTTTTCTTTAGCATTTCACTAAAATTGATATGCTTGCTATTCGCCATCATTTTGTCCAAACAATTATCTGATGAAATATGTACAAATTAAACTATTTTTATAATAAAGATGGCAACTATTTTAAGTTGGTTCTATTATTATAATTAATTTAGTTGTTAATAAGTAAATAACAACTTTATGAGCTGCCATAAAACAATGTTTTTGTTGTTGATATTATTAATGAACTATACTTTGGTACAAAACATCGGATTGATTTATCAGTGCACTTAACAATTTGGCTGTGAACAATTTGAGTTTTCAAAGAGATTAAAACACACTACACTGCTCTTATTAGGTTGCCATGGAAACATATGGCTAGGGGTCTCATATTTTGTTAGCCTTTCAATGTGCTGTAACTAAGCAATGCATCATTCAAGTTGGCTAGTAAACAGTGACTACCAATTTGGTTTGTGCGCATAGGTACACAATAAGCAGCTGACATTGCTGATGGGATTAAAAAAGGATAATAAACAACAATTGGTATAGTTCAATATGACAGAGGTGATACTTGGGAGATTCCTATTGAGGATTACCAGACACCCAATTGGGAAGCTTCTATGACCTGGATTGTTAACTAGCCTGTCAATGGTTCAGTTGCCTTAGTTTAGCTTCACATATATAAAACACATTGCAATCATGCATTATAATCAAGTAGAACTTTAGGCTATTCACAATGATGAATAACTAATCTTAAAGTGATTTCTGTCATTCCCATTTCAATACTAATATTAGTTTTTGTATTGAAGTCACTGCAATCTACTAAGAGATTGTGTAAGCTCAGGACACCCATGGAAAGCTCCACGGGAATGTCAAGCTGGCTAGCTCCACCCATTCATCCAGTGGGTACTTTCCTAATATGGTGTGTTATACAACATCCAATCATGTATCAGACTGCTATTGTGGTATCTAACTACGCAATACACAAGTGAAACGGAAAACCCCAAAGTCATAACATGGGAGCTATTCTCCTATTCAATAAGCTTCAAAACAACATAGTGGGGTGGTAGTACTTTCCACCCGTTTGATCTAAACTGTAAAGGAGTACAAAGGTTATGTTTTTAACAAAGGATGATGGTGGGTAGTGATGTTCATTTCAAAGAAGTTTTTCATTTGTATGGTCACTCAATAAAACGCCATTACATTATTGTTATTATCAAAGATTATATATAAGTGTTGTTACCATTATTATTCGGGTATCTTCATATTGTTGTTATATACACTGTTTAATATTAATACATACATGTAGACTGCTTATTTTGGGTAAAAATAAAATCATTAAAAAAACTTATCATTATACAAAATGCATCGTCGTACTTTTCAATAATAAAAATCTGGGCATGAACTTTTAGTATTGAGTGTAAATACCAAATGCTTTTTGAGATACATCACACAAATATATACTAAAAAAAACAGAAAATTCACAAAATTCGGGTTGGAAGTGAAAAAAACAATGCATAAAGTGGCAACAAATGCAGTACCAGTAATTGAAAAGAGAAAGGGAAATCAAGTTGTGCTGATCATTAAGAATTGAGAGAAGCACTCATTGACTACATCTCAACTACTAAACAGTTTGCAGTATCATTTTTATGAATTGGTACTGATCAACGACTTGTTGCTCTAAAGGTAGAGCCAAAATTTGGAGAGATTCTTCAGCCATCGAAATCTACTCTAAGAATGTTTGATTTGTTGTTTGTTTGTTTGTTTGGATGGTGTCAAGCATGCACGTGTTGAGGTGAAGGGGCCAATTTACACAATAGCATTGCTAGTCAATGCTCTTGTAAACAGATTATATATGCTCAATAAAGAAGGTTCTCTGTCTAACAGCTTGGTGTGAGTTGGTCAGGGCTTCTTATGTATGGTTTGCAAAAACCTTTGAGTGCTAGCCAAAGTGAAGTTATGATTCCAGTTCAATTACCCTAAACAGGAGTCATTGGCCTTCAAGAGAGAGATGCTATTGATCATGTTTGGTAGTTCATTGTCACAAAAGACTTCAAAGAATATGGCACCGTATGGGCAACTGATGAAACGCATTTCTATGACAAGTGTAAATACCTATATATGGCCGAAATAATGTAACAAAATCCAAGCTACTATCTTCTGCATTATAATGCAGAAGATAGTAGCTTGGATTTTGTTACATTATTTCGGCCATATAGGTAATTTGGATACTTTTGCCTTTGTGATTTGGTACGAATAATGTCAAAAACAATCAATTTTAACTCAAAAACTCAAAATACTTTAATTTTTTTATAGGCAATAAGCCGTCATCATTGACTGCAAAGCATGACTTTGATCTATCATTGGTGATTGTGACAGCGGCTGCTCAAAATGAAGTCTAAGTTTCTTGTAGACCATGTTTAGTTTAGCGAGGTTGAAAGATAGCAAGCTCTATATACTGAGAGGTAAGCGGGAGTATTAGTTTTTGATAATTAACAAAGTCAAATTTTAGTTCATACAATTACTTCAGGATTACAACGTTTTACAGAAATACCAAAACAGTAAATTAAGTGCAATCTATATTTTAGAGAAAATACAATGACTGCACTCATAAATTATATATACTTTTAATTTTTGCTGACTGACCTTCAATTCCGGAAGAAGATGCTGTTGTTATGGCAGCAAGCAGCATGCAATGGAGTGGTAAGTTTCTAAAAAGAGATCATTGGTTTTTGCATGGCTCAAGCCAACATGCATTACCCACTTTGTAACTTTTATATTCTCATCATGTCATAGATTGGCGAACTATCTGCATCTTTCATGCTCAGACCAGAAAAACAGTTGAACATGATTTGTCTCTTTCTGCTAGCAAAGTTTTTTTTAAGCAGCATTTAAGCTCAAGTGGTGGAATTTGCATGATTAAAACCGAATGGTTGGAAAAATAAATAGTCCAAAAAAGTTTTTCAGAGCTCTTTGTTATACCACCTTGGGTTATAGAAACTTAAATAGCATTTTTGTTTGATAACTTCTTTGCTAAATGAGCATTTACTTTTGATTAAAAACCTATCAAATATTTTGATTTTATTAATTGCCTATTTATCATTTAACAGTTTTTTGTAATCATAGCCAGTGATTTGTGGTCACTCTCAAAAAATGTCAACCATACAGCCAATCAAACGTACAGCCAATCAACCATACAGCCAATCAAACATACAGCCAATCAAACATACAGCCAATCGAACGTACAGCCAATCAAACGTACAGCCAATCAAACGTACAGCCAATCAAACATACAGTCAATCAAACATACAGCCAATCAAACGTACAGTCAATCAAATGAACAGCCAATCAAACGTACAGCCAATCAAACGTACAGCCAATCAAACGTACAGCCAATCAAACGTACAGCCAATCAAACGTACAGCCAATCAAACGTACAGCCAATCAAACGTACAGCCAATCAAACATACAGCCAATCAAACATACAGCCAATCAAACATACAGCCAATCAAACGTACAGCCAATCAAACGTACAGCCAATCAAACGTACAGCCAATCAAACGTACAGCCAACCAAACATACAGCCAATCAAACATACAGCCAATCAAACATACAGCCAATCAAACATACAGCCAATCAAACATACAGCCAATCAAACATACAGCCAATCAAACATACAGCCAATCAAACATACAGCCAATCAAACGTACAGCCAATCAAACGTACAGCCAATCAAGCATACAGCCAATCAAACATACAGCCAATCAACCATACAGCCAATCAAGCATACAGCCAATCAAACGTACAGCCAATCAAACGTACAGCCAATCAAACATACAGCCAATGAAACATACAGCCAATCAAACATACAGCCAATCAAACATACAGCCAATCAAACGTACAGCCAATCAAACGTACAGCCAATCAAACGTACAGCCAATCAAACATACAGTCAATCAAACATACAGTCAATCAAACATACAGCCAATCAAGCGTACAGCCAATCAAACATACAGCCAATCAAACATACAGCCAATCAAACATACAGCCAATAAAATGTACAGGCAGCCTTACACCATGTGATACTGGGTAATGGTTAAAAAAAAATAAACACACACTTTTAAATTAACCACGACATTTATCATTCACATACAAGACTGAGACCAAAACCATTTATACTTGAGCTGTAACCTCATGAACGAGATCCTTTTCTGTTAAATACTGTAGAAGATCAGTTGATATACAAAAGTACTGTGTGTATATTAACTGCTATACGTGTAAGTCTAACGTATATTTGTTGTGTATAATGTGCATGCATTTATATTACATTACATTACACACACCAGTAATATACTCTAGTGGATTCTGACAGCACTCAGATCTGTACAGATATCTAACAATCATTATGGCATCACTTGTATAGCCATTGGATGGCTAGAATGACAACAATAATGCGTACTGAACTGACCGACCCCGCATCGGTACTATACAGACCCTGACCGACCCCGCATCGGTACTATACAGACCCTGACCGACCCTGCATCGGTACTATACAGACCCTGACCGACCCCGTATGAGTCAGTACCAACCCAATACCGGGCCAGCAGCAAGTAACTCATTCTGATCCGGGACCTGAAAGTAGCCTTCGAGGAAGCAGAGGACCATATCCAGGAGATCCCTACACTTACATCTGGCAGAACTTGAGGAACAAAGCTTATAAAGACATATGTTAACCAAAGGAACTAGAACTGCTTGTGACTGGCCAACTAGCCCATGACTCCGCCAACTACTTCTGGGCGCCACATATGTTTAAGCTTGTATACCTTGCTTCATTCGTTGATATTTTTATCTGTTCATGGTGCACTGGCTATAATGTCAAAGGCTAGGTGCCTAGCATCTCTGCAGTTTTATTACAGTTTTTGGTCCAAAGTGCAAACTTCAAGCAATTAACCTTGTAAATAAAATGTCTAAAGTCAATCTCTAACAATATGAAAAGCAAAGATATAATAGTTGCTAGCCGAACAAATAGTTCAAAGTTGTTTTCAATACAAATATGCTTGCGCTTTGACTGAAGAAAATTGTAGCCAACTGACCAAACAGCTAGCGAAGCAGTAAAAGAAGGTCTAAATATGTTTTAATGAAAATCAAACAAATAAAAGCAGCAAATCTCTGGCTACTGACTTACAATAGATTTATTTTGTTGATCCCCGACAATGGTCTCTAAGCTTTTTTGATGTTTTGCTTCCACCCAATCTCGGTGTCTTCTATTCAGCATTGTTTTACTTTTGTTGTTTGATTATGTACTTTACATGATTTATCAATGTGAAATATGCAGAAACAGACTAAATACATACATACAAGTTGTAGCGAATGAACTTTATTTTAGCATTATAATTTTACTGATGTGGTGTCTCCATACATTTACTTCATTAACATTCTGTTGAGTCTGAAAGGCATCCAGCGATGGAAAAAGCTACGAGCTGTTACAGCAAAACAAAGTGATGCAGAAAAGGTTTAATAATAACACGAGGTAGTTATGACATACTTTTGTGCTCTCTATATAAAAAAGCTTGCTCTATTTACCGAATATTTCCAAGTCTATAACTTTACTTCTTACCATTCACCAGGACTCAACCATCAGTTTGTCTAATTGAAACTGACACAGCTCTACTAGAGTGCTGGCATGAAGCAGCAATGTAGTTGTCAAAGAGGCTAAACTCCTAGCTCCACCAGGCCATCCAATCAGAGGCAGCAACTCAATGACACAATCCAGACAAATGCCAACCTAAGAGCTTTATGACTTATAGGGTTAGTCAATAATGCTTTGCCAGCACTAGCTTAGCTGACAGAGCAACTGACACCCGATCCCTCGTTATATAAAACTGTGTAAAAATCAGACTACGTGTTTGCGTGAAAAAGTCATCGTGTGCTAAATAACGTTCTAAAATATTGCGAAATAAAATTAGTACGCATGTACATCCCAATGCAGAACTCTGAGCTAATGTTTTTTTTGCTTCAAGGGCGAATGTAACAGCTATACTTGGACAAAATCCCTGAGCACAGAAACCCCTCAATATTGTAACAAACACATAATTTCTAATGTGGAGAAAAGTGTGACAGTTTTCGCCTGAGAGCCATTGAACAAAAGCAGTCAGTGCTGGAGTGCCCCATGGCATAGGGTAGTCGATCAATGGGCAGCTGATCAGAAAACCCACCCAGCCAATGATTGGACTGTTTAAGGTCCAGGGATAGCGCATTTATACCCATCTGCAATCTTTTGCTACGTAAAAATGATTTCTTCCTACAGTAAGGAAAGTTTTTAGTTAGCTATTTTGGCACTAATAATTAGTAAGTCGTAAAACCTGGTCAAAAGAAAACGAATCTTTGACAAAACTGCAAAAAAAAACTATTTTTTCCAGGCCCAACAAATTCGTTGCTGAACAAACTGAGAGAATATTTCAGTTTCATCGTGATCAAGCAATGTTAAGTTTGGAAGATTTGTCGGTTGTGATGTTTGCATATGATTGAACCATTGGACCATATTAGCTCATTAATTGGTTTATTTTCTATGTGCCGTTATTAGGTGGTCTCTAATGTCAGGGTCATTCACAATGAACACATGGTTTCCATAGTAGCACATTTTTTTGAAAAAATAATGATATATTTTGTTATATTTACAATAAGTTGTAAATAAATAAAATATAATAATAATAAAATATAATCAAACAATTTGAATAGTAATGACTGGTCAAACTTGACCGTTTATTAAATTATTTTAATCGATAATCTTGCTTCAATTAATTTCCAAACTTTTGCCTCATGCAGGAAATTATGAGCAGGTCCGGGCACAAAGCACTATGCGCTGTCATTGGATGAAACTAGTGATCGCTAGGTGTAACGTATCAATTATATAAACTTTATTCACCCTGCTTCAGCGACCATCTTATAAAGTTTTGTTATGGTTTCGTTATTGGCCTCATGTGACGATGGCGACAGTCACAGTAAGACAAGCCAATTGGTTGTGTAGGTAAGTTGATTAGTAGGCTTCATTTCATCCCTCCAAATGGTCAATTGCTAAACAGTTATTTACAATGTATTGCTATTTATGTAACAATGATGAAGACATGAATATTTTGTAATGGAGTGAGTTGATATAACAGTTTAGGCAAAAACCAAAATATCTCGTGCAGTGCTCATTGCGCAAGGCCAATAGTATATCAATGTAATGTTGATGGTGAGTGGTGCTTTCCAACTATTGTATAATGATTCAGTGTGCAGATCCGTAGACAGTGTCTAAACTGTACTTCCTTACGAAATAATATTGTGGTCACTTACTAGTGATACTAAGCTATGCTCTCAGTCGCGCATTATGCGCGCATTATTGACCCTGCTACAATCTGGCCAGAGTGCACAAGTAAGCAACCACTAAATGGAAAGTAGTCTCAAAATGAACAGCTCCATAGAATATCATTATTAGTTTCACATCGTACAAGACAAGTTGGGATATAACATTGCTCCACTAAACTTCTACCAACTGCTACATAAACTTGTGTAAGTACAACATGTATCATTGGTATGATTTATGTAAAGGCTTAGTGTTCTACACAATAAACGTGTATGCGCAATTTGATTAGAGCGAATTGTGCGTAGGGTAGATATAAATGTATTATCTAGGATGTGTGTACGCTCTCTAAAGTTAGACTGATCTATGGATTTTAGACAAACTATTCAGTATAAATTGCTGAAGTTGCAGTGAGTGTGACAATTTCAATATCTGGTTAAGGTGAACTGGCCACAGGTGATAATAGTTTCAGGTAAGCAATGGACCACAAGATACTGTAGTTGACGCATTCTGGTGTCTTTTTTCCTTTGTTGCTTTTTGTTTATTAAAAATTAGGTAATAAACTGTTTTTCCTACAAATAGATAAAGAAGATGTCTCAAACTAACGGTGGAGGTCACATTCCAAACGACGATAGATTTGACAAACCTCTGGCCACCATACAACAAGCCTGTGATGTAGACGAAGAAGATATGTGGTATGTGGTGAGAGTAGAAGCAGATGATGATGTATTTTACGGTGAATTGTTAGAAGAAGAGCGCACAGGTGGTGGAAATATCTAAAATAATTTCAACTCACAGAGTTTTTTTATTCTCTTTTGTTATCAAGATAAGTTTTTATTTTTTTTCAATAAACAGTTTTGTCGGTTGAATTTTGTATTTTGTCAAGTATAGCTGCTGATAATTTATCTCACTTTCACATTAGAATTAATGTTATACAACGTGTATTGCTGTATTCGGGGACTGCGTTTCCTATTCTGTGATGTAATATTATGTAATTGCTTGAGAAATACTTGACCATATAATGTATTTACCAAGACAACTATTTATTAGGGTTTATTGAAGTCTGAAAAGAGTTCTATGTTCACTTTGAAGTGAAAACAAGACAAAAAATATGGCAATTTTTGTTGCAGTGCTTATAGTAAGAGAATCATTTGGTGGTTGGACATGCCTACATTTAAACACTTTATGCCCGTAGTGCCTGTAGTCTTGCACCTAATGGTTAATTATGCTTGCAATTGCATTTAGTCATCTTGGAAATTCCATATGGTAGTGTAGTGGATTTTGGGGGGCCGACCAAACTTCCGCCAACAACGCCTCACTCCAGAGGTAAACTTCCAACAGAGGAGTATGCCAACTCCACAACTGTTCCCGGAGCCCACGGCTCAAACGTACAACTCAATGACTTGTTGAGTTAACCATACTTTATTACACAGCGTAACCAGCAATGTATAATAAGGGTAAATGTATCATGCTACTTGGCTTAAGCACAGGTAGAATCCCAATACAATACAAAGAGTCTAGTGAAATGTTCTGCCTTTTATAGGCAGAGCATAATTAAAACATATGCCCAAACAAGGGGCAACAAATCAGTAATGGCAGGAAGTGTTTACTCTAATCAGATCATAGGATATAAATATGCAATACAGTCATTGGCTAATATGAGGTTAAATATGAAGGGCGCCCAGAAGTAGGGGGTGGAGCTTCTCAGTCAATCTTGCTTACTCATGGTGGTGCAATGAGTAGCCCTGGTTCTTGGTCCTTATGGCTTGTGGTCCTTGGCTTTGTCTTGTTTGAGGACAGCTATGTTGCAGAGTCGGGCTCCTGCACCTTTGGTATTAATTTCGGTTCTCAGGCTATCGTAGAACTTTTCTCACCGACCCGGTATAGGTACGGTAAAGGCATTGCAGGGCCGGTAGTACATGCTGCAGGGCCGGCAGGGTGTGCTGCAGGGCCGGTGGTACCTCTGCAGGGCAGGCAGTGAGTGCTGCAGGGCAGGCAGTGAATGCTGCAGGGCAGGCAGTGAATGCTGCAGGGCCGGTAGGGTTCCTACCGGCTGACTTGCTCATGTTCTGGCTGTGCCAGGCTCTATTCAGGCTTGCCTGACACTCAACAGTTGTCAGGGGGACCTTGCGCAGTGGTAGTAGACATAAAATTCCACCACAGTATTGCAGTAGATGTTTCCACAGCCATGTAGTTGGAAATCCCCGAATGTAATAAAACAATAATGTTGTAGAAAACAGCAAAGTATTTTTGATTCGATGTTCGTTTTTGAGTATGCCACTTTTGTAAAAAAAGTGCACAGTTTTGTTTTTTAACCATTTATCTTGACTCAAACTTTGAAAAGTTTAGTTGAAATACATTAAAATTCAGCTGCTGGCTGCCATAATTAAAACAATAACACAACTGGCTATTCAAAATGGTAAGAAGTAAACTCAAACCGTTTATTTAAGTTTCAAAAATGTTAAGTTACACACGGAGCAATGCTTTCATGTCTTGAACAGCTCTGATTCAGGCAGCCTTGTGTGCATGAAATGATCCAGAGATGATTTTCTATCCTTATATACACCGAACCACTATGTTGAGAGAAATGAACATTTTTTTCTCGGTGTTCAAGGTTTAATATTGTAATTTATTCTCAAACCAAAGAAATTTATTAAAAATTATTAAATGCTCAAAAGGAAAACAATTTCTGCAGTGATGTCACGCTCTTCTGGGTGTTTGATAAACAAGGTATTTGCTAGGTTGTGATAAGTACATGCAACTAATGTCATGGATGGAGGTTGATGTAATTCAAAATATATTCAATAGAACTGCTGCAGTTAAATTTCAGCAGCTGATTTAATTCTGCCCACTCGGCACAACATTGTTTATACAGAAGAGGTGGTAAGGCATGTGTGCAGTAGCTGGCGCTAGGGCTGGACATACTCATGGTTTGATTCAATGCAATGACTATGCTAATCAATGTCAATAGACATGGGTTTTATCTCATCCTTGTGCCCAGTAAACACACACAACTGTTGTGGGACAAAAGCTATGATTTCATGTTCGTCTTACTGTATTGGGATGGCAGACTATCGCAATCTCAGCATAAATGGCAACGGGCCAACAAATCAGACATTTAAGTTTGGTTGTAGATACTGTGTTGTCTAATTATATTGTCTTATTATATATTGGAATGTTATAACAATAGCACGGTTTCACTGAGTGAAAATGTATGATATAAGCAGTCCGTGTTCTTTTTGAATCATATCTGTTAGCAGTGGATTGTAGGCGTGATCTGAAGGTTGCTATAATCATTATTTATAATAACAAACATGTTTAAATTCTTCTTTTTATTAAAAAATTCACCTTCTTCAATTAGATTTGTTATTAAATCAATTGTAAAAAAAGAATTAATAATGGTACAAGTTGTTGAGCAAGTAATACTTTTTGGTAAAGTTAGAGGCTGAGTGAATAGGTAAAAACTCCCTGATACATGATGATGTTATCATATATTATTATTACAGTAATAGTACTTTTTACAATGTGAAAGAACCTTAATAGTAATATAATAATTTGATCCATTTATTTCAAATTGCGGGAGCATCATTGAAAATATTTATCCGACTTTCTAATTACTGTTTGGTTATTACAATGACTGAAATGAATAATAACAATAATTATTATTAATGTGAACTTGTGCGTCGTTACCAATGCATTAGGATCTATGTTTTATTATCAAATAATATCATCATTGATTGCATTCCTTATGTTTTTATGTTTGATTTTTATAAACTTGGTTTATGACGAAACTGATAACGGCCTTTATTAAAAACAGCAGCAAAACTCACTGTCCTATGAGCTTGAAAATTATAGGGAGATAAACAATGTGAATGTGTGAAAGTTTTCAAACCAGGTCCTTAACCGTTTGACGAGGTACCTCATATGTTGAATATTGCAATATGTGTAAGATACAAATTAAATAAAATCTCATCTAATACACCAGACTATGTAGTCGGGCAAGCTGCCATTACTGCCACCAATGCTGTCTGATTTCTCAAAACTCAAAATGTTTATTTAAATATGTACTACACGCAAATCATCTGTTTGTGTCCTTTCATCTGTAAACTCAAATTTTCTTCCAGTTTATTTTATACAGACTTCGGACATGGAACTTTTTTCTAATAATATTGTTTTATTTTCTACAAAATTTCTCATTAGTATTATCAAAATATACAAAAAACCTTGATAGATTATCTTTGTATTATTACTTGATTATTATTTTTTATTAACTTTCATGAAGCATATCATTACCAGGAGGTGGGCCTATTGCATATGAAAGCCACCACTCTATAGGAGAGTCTGGAAAGAACAGCAACAGATGTGTCTTACTTACCCCCCCCCCCCCCCCCCCCCCGTCTGTTGTTGTGTACAGTAAATAATGGAGTTAATGTATATATAAACATATACATGTTACATACAGCTGTCGTTGACATATTTCATAGATACAATACATGTCATTAGGAGTAGCAGCAGTAAAGCGTTAATTATACCTAAAACTTGTGTGGTAAGTGCATGATGGTATGGCATGACTTAATGGAGCGAAACTTTTAATAGAAATTGCAAAAGTTTTACTCAGCAATTCCTATGAAACTTATTTTCAAAATACAATATCGATAACTTGGTAAATACCTATAAAATTTATCCTAATTTATATTTTATATTATGCAATAATATTCATACCAATAAGTGAATGCATATAAATGTGAATTGTCACCTTTTAAACCTACAAATAGATGGTCTAAGAGGAATATAGTTGTAAGCACCCGGTTTAAATATAGGCGTTGCTGCTTAGAGATTAGGAAAGAAGTAGGACGTAAATTGCAGAGGTTGGTCCAACAAAGCAATTGATTCGAGAAAATTGGTGGACTGTTTCTTTTTCATCAACCAATTTTCATCAATATATTTATGCAACAGGGGTGATAACGGCTTTACACTTATGTGATAAAGAAATATTGAACTTTTTTTTAAAAATTTGAGTGTGTGTTGTTTATTCGGGTACAGTTAACAAAACCAAGTCACCCTATTTGAGGACTAGCTACACTATCAACAGTTAAATAGAAGATAACTCTGAAATATAGAAATTGATGTAACTTCAGGTGTGAGAAAAACTTCTCTTTGTCTGTTTTAACAAACAGTTTATTTTCATCTGGGCGCAAAGCATTAGTTGGTTCCAAAAATGTTGCTCACCGCTACTATATAAGTAGTAAAGTACAAGCAGATCTCCGGCATGGTGTCTCTACTGCTATATAGTTTGTGTTAGGAAAATGAATCAAGCAAGAGTTTTTAATTTGATAAATTGATTCAAAGCTTCTCATGTAGAAGTTTACCACCATGTCAACGGTGTTATTGATTGTCTCTGGCTGTCATCATTTGTTATTGGTTGTCATCGGTTGTCATCGTTTGTCGTCAGTTGTCGTCGGTTGTCACCGGTTGTCATCGGTTGTCATCGATTGTCATCGGTTGTCATCGATTGTCATTGGTTTTCACTGAGTGTCATCGGTTGCTATTTGTTGTGATCAGCTGTCATGTTTTTAATGATCTTTGATCATAGTATACCACTATCATTGGCTCGAAAGTAACCTTTTTGAAATGAATGGCTTGACATTCAAGATATACTGACAGTTATGTAATGACAAGTTGTAGTGTTTGCTTGTTGTGGTTGATGGTGTCAAGGGTGATGGTGTCAGGGGGGAATATAGCTTTTATACTGGCATAGAAAAGACCGGGGGTGGCTACCCTGAGTTGGACTATACATAACTGTAATGTAAAACGTGATGTTGAGATTAGATTGACTGGTTCAGTTGCAATGCTGCAAAAGCGTGTCCAATTCTGTTAGTGCCCGGGTTTATTACAAAATTTAATTATTATTGTACCATAACAAATTCACTACAATGCAGGTATAGCTTAGCGCATGGGATATTTCATCTCATGTTTACTGATTTTTTTTTAACCCAGTCAACCCAACTGTCACCCCGCGACTATTTATTACCATAAATTACCATGTGTTGCACACGTACCAGACAGTGGTGCCTATTACCAAGTAAATAGCTTGCTTGGCTGGTGGTATATTACTTCCACCCAAGAATGAGTGTCAAGTATGCTGAAGGGAAAAATATTTATAAGTTAATTACAAGGGGTGTCAACATTTATTCCTGGTGACATATGAACTACTCGTTTGACATTCATTCCCGGAATGCAAAACTTCACCACGTCTTTGTCAGAGTAGATAATTCCTGGAATGAAAATTAAAATGAGATTTCATATATCGCCGATAAGGGCTGTAAACACTTCTTGGAATGAAAGCCAAATTTTTTTTTATATTATGATTGACATTCATTCCAGGTTTGTCTATATCTACACTCATTCAAATTTTTGCTTTATTATTACTCTTAATATCAAAGAACAGACTTTTCACACAGATTGGCAACTTATCCTCGTGAAGTATTTTTTCTCCTTGTTGTTTGTCAACAATAGTACTTCCAGTCAGTAAACACGTTTTTGACTTTCGTACTATTTTGATATATCATCACATTTTAAATGTATTCTTGTTTATCTTTAGAGATGTTTACTTTATTTCATTTGTCATAATAATGGTTAATAATGCTTCTAAAATGTGTTTATTCTAATATTTACTAGTACATACCTTAATTTGCTTGTTATTTTTTTTAATCAATTTTTTCCATCTCTGAGGTTATTGCTCTCTGTACTAATCATAATAATGTAATGGATTTCAGGCATATTTGTACAAAGTTCCTCTATTTTCGAGTATTATGTTTCTCTCTAGAGGAGACACTGTGCTGCCCGACAGTGACAACTAGGTAGAACACCGCCAGATCATTCGGCATAGGCAGAGCCCACAGCTCAAACAAACTACAAGGAGAGCGGTTTGAATACTGGCTTTTATTCCTCAATAACCAAATTCCTAGGATGGCTATCCACTAGCGTGATTGGCAAGACATAAGTGAATGAATGCAACAAGTATAAACAATTCCTGCCCTTTTATAAGTAGCTGGCAGGAATTAATTAGCATAAAATCATATAAGGGTAAAGGCAGAGGAAGTAATTAGACCAATGAGATTACATATACAAATAACAGACAAATCATGCAATGAATAAAGGTTAAATGTAATAGGCGCCAAGTGGAGGAGTCCTATCTCCTACTGTTGAATCAGAGATCTCTGCAGGGCTCCAAGGCTAGGGTTAGCTTGTGGTCATGATATTCGTCGTTCAGAAGAAGGGTATTTCCTTTTCCTGTCCTAGAGTAGGATCCTAGATGGTTCCGAGGGTCCTCTACTATGATGGCCATCTTTCACCGGCTATGTGTCACCATACCGGGTCCAAAGGGGTCAATACCGGCCCTGCAGGGTCAACATCGGCCCTGCATGCTGTGCTGCGGCACAGTAAGGCTTTCCACTGGCACAGCATCTTTCCGATAGCTGTGGTTGGAACTTTAGCGCACCGTTAAGCAATCAGTTTACCACTGTCTTTCATCAAAATCTACCACAATAATAGAGAAATATTTCTAGGACATGGAGTGCTTATTGTTTATTTAATAGAAGAACTACTTTGACATGTCAAGTAAGTAAAATACATAATGAGGTGTATTTGATTATGTCTGATGTTCACTTCAAGTTTCTTAATCGGACAGGAATAGTATTTGATGTAGTCTGGAAACTTTTGAAGTTAATCATTCCAGGGTCAAAAATAAATAAAACACCAATTACATTTATTATCAACATCATGGACCTATTTATTATTTACAAGGAATGTGTAAAAAAGAAGTGAATTTCCCCCAAATTGGTACCAATTATACATGTTTAATTAATGCCCTGAAGTCTCCTATGACACAACACACTTTGCTATAACAAAGTTGATGTCAAGTGCAAGTTGTGAGTTCACCTTTTTGAGCAAAAGCTATATCAGCCAGGTTAAAATTATGTCACAAGTATTAAAAGTTTCATTGCAGCTTAAAGGAAACTGAATTATGATGATGGTTTACCATATTTATTGTTAATACAAACGCAAGTTGTTCAAAACACAAAGAAGCATCATAAGTGATACGAAAAATTGTAAAAGCATTAACAAGTACTGCAGAGTTTTACAAGTGTACATAAGACATAAAATATCTTGTTTAAAGTAACACAGACGGTGTAAAACTTTGTAGAGAATTTTGTATTTTCTATTTATAGAGAGCCATCAACCTCTATCTCAAATCAAACGCAGTATCTCTTCCTTCACGTTTGAAAAGATTAAGTATTCCGCTTTTGTGTCAAGCGTTGTTGGAGAATTCGGTAGCAGAGAAGTTTAAAGCCATTTCCTTTTCCTCTCATTGTCTTGTGCCCTTGTATCATCTGTTAGTTTCCTCCCAATATCTAACCCTCCGATGATGCTAATATGCTGCAAATGGTTTACAGGGCCGGTATCGAGTATAAGAGTTCATTGTGTTCCCTATAAAATGGGCTGTCTAGCCTTTGTGATTTGGAATTATTTTGGATTGTGTCTCCCCTATATTTTGTCTGCTAGGTAAATTGTGTGTAATAAAGTATTTTCTCTTATACTGTGGTGTAATTTGTCTGAGTCAAAGACTCTATTCCAGTTGGTAGAGTCGATCTCAGAGTACATCCCAGTTGAAGTAGACTGCTTGGGAATTGATAGAGTGGGCTCCATGAAATTCTGACTAGGTAGGCCCCTAGAAAGAGAATAATAGGAAACAAGCATAAGGAGTGTTTGTTGAGAAGAATTTGTCATGTCCGTTGTGGGTGGTGGAAATCTATTACATTGGGCTTTACTTCTTTTCAAAATACCTCGCGATAACTTGTTAGATACTTAAAAGTATATCCTTACTTTCTACTATATAATATTCAACAATAGTCGTACCATTAAGTTGATGCATGTGGATGTAAAATTTCAATTCTTAAGGCTCCATGTATGGTGTCTAAAAGGGATATGATTTTACTCACATGGTTGAAATATACAGTTTGCTGCTTTCAGAATGAATAAATTGCCAAAGTGATCCCAAGAAAATAACAAAATTCAAAATAATTAGTTGACCATTCATTTCTCATCACTGATGGCTCACTACGTTTTTAATGAATAAGTGAGTACTTTTTGGGGAAAATATTGGAGGGTGTTCTGGTTCCTTTGAACTGATTTGACAAAACTGTTGCCTTTTTAAAGAGTTTTTACCCCATTCACAGTTCAGTAGTAGATAATTCCAAGCCAGAGTAATTGTTCTAACCAGATTTCTCACTGTCCGCTTGTAGCAAACAGCTGACTTTCATTTGGAAGCACAAAGCTTATAGATAGTTTCCAGAAATAATGTTTACCAGTCAAAAATGTTCAATATTACATAGTTTGTTGCCAAAATAAATAGAACAAAACAAACTTTGATTGGTTTGATAAATCAATTGATTGTTTTAAATCATCTCACGGAAGAATTTGCCTCGATTCCTATTTATCAGTTTCTCCATCTTTTTTGGTTCAAAGACTCGGTATACTTCTTGCGATCATTTACCCCAGCTTGCCATTCCCATGTTAGCTTATCTAAAATCATAGTCTTCGCATTTGTGGAACCTTTGAGCACCTAAAAAGGTTTTGTTTTACTTCACATAATCACATTTGATAAAAGCTACATAGCGCTTGGATAAATTAAAACTTAGTGGTGCGTGATTTACTTTTTCTTTCTCTTTTTTGCAACACATTTTACAGTCACCAGGATTATTGATTTTCTATAATAATTCTAATACTTCAGAGATCTATCCGCAACACTAGATGTTAATAGATTATTTAATAATAGAGTTACAATAATTTTTCATACATTTTAATATTTTTATATCTCACTTACTTGATTATTTGTAAGTCAGCCAAATATTTTTTTGCCAGGGGCAAGTTGCAAATTAACCTGCCAAATGAGTAACACCAAACTAATCAGATTATGTCTGTTACAGAACTGTCTATGATATTAAAGTAAGTGAATTTGATTATATGTCATCTCCGTATTGTTTCTCTCAGTGGGGTAAGTGTGGTATTTGATGTAATATAAAAACCTCTGGAGTTGTCCTTACCTGCCTCAAAGTAAAGAAAACTCCAATTACAATAATTACCAATATAATGAAGCTATTGGAATGTTTATATAGAAGAAGTGAAGTACCATATAAAATAATGACTAGCTCAGGTCGCTAAATAATAGATGAGTGATGTCACAGAGTTTGATCTGGTACAAAAACTTTGCAAACAATACGGATGTGAGTAGTAATATATGAGCAGATCTCCCTACCAAGTGTTTTTTTGTGGATTTGACCTTGGAGTTGAGACAATGGGTTACGGCGTTGGATGAATTCGCCGAGTTTATATTGTATTTTACTTGAGGGGTATTTGAGTTGCATTTGAGTGGCATTTAAGTGGCATTTGAGTTTTGATTATTTTTTTACTTAATTTGAACTCATATGGTAGCTAGATTTTGAATGTATGGCATTTAAGTTTTGATAATTCTATACATAATTCGAACTCATATGGTATCTTGAGAGAGAGGAGAGAGGAAAAGAGGAGAGAGAGGAGAGAGGAGATACATCTACATTGAATAAATACATTGATTAAAAATGAAACAATATGTGAATATATACATTTATTGTATAATAAGTAGGGATACATAAAGAGAACATATTAAATATTGTGAGCTTGAAATAGTTCCAATATCATTTCAAATGAAAAAATGGATGATGAGAGATTTTCATCCGTTTGTATGTATCTACATATATCTGATTGAAAATGATATAATAATTCAGTAGTCCATTGTATTGAAATCAATTTTTGAGTGAGCTCTTTATTCCACACTTTTCTTTGAATTTTCTTTAAGTAATCATTAATACTGACAGTTTTTGACATTTTTACAACTGTTTGAAAATTGTTTTTAGTCATATGCTTAAATATTTCTACTGAATTGTCAACGTATTTATGTGTAGTGTATGGCCGGTATTGTATCGGTGAAAGTTCTCCATGTAAAGAAGCTACAGTTAGCAAATGCTGTGTCATACATAATAATATAGCTTGTAATGTCAAGCGATATCCAATCTTTTCCTGTACTTCAACATTTTCTTTAATATAGCTATGATATATCTTTGGAAGGTAGTCTTTGATTGTGTATCTTTTTGAACTCATAATGAACTAAAATAAAATGTTAAGTATTAGTATATGATGATTAAACAGTGTTGTAAAATAATTACATTTTAACTTTTATTAAATAATTTTTCTATTAATTCTTACCTTATCACCAAGAAATCAGCTGTAGTAGTTGATGAAATCAGTTGTAGCAGTTGATGAAATCAGTTGTAGTAGTTGATGAAATCAGCTGTAGTAGTCGATGTTTTATTGCTGGAGAGAATGATTTCTATGCAGAGAGAGCTGTTCTTATATAGTATAAGCCACTCCTACTCATTTAGCTTATAGCCATTAAAAACACTCACGCGAAAACTCTATCTGAATAGTGTTATTCGCGTGAAATATCCCTGTTTTATTCGCGTGAAAATAAAAAATTTCATTCCCGCGAAAGCAACGGTTCCCATTCGCGTGAAAATAAATGATATATTCCCGCGAAAGCATTGGTTTGTATTCGCGTGAAAATAAAATCTTTATTCCCGCGAAAGCAATGGTTTCCATTCGCGTGAAAATAAAATTATTTATTCCCGCGAAAACATTGGTTTGTATTCGCGTGAAAATAAAATGTTTATTCCCGCGAAAGCATTGGTTTGTATTCGCGTGAAAATAAAATTTTTATTCCCGCGAAAGCATTGGTTTGTATTCGCGTGAAAATAAATTATTTATTCCCGCGAAAACATTGGTTTCTATTCGCGTGAAAATAAAACGTTTATTCCCGCGAAAGCAACGGTTTCCATTCGCGTGAAAATAAATTATTTATTCCCGCGAAAACATTGGTTTGTATTCGCGTGAAAATAAAATGTTTGTTCCCGCGAAAGCAACGGTTTCCATTCGCGTGAAAATTATTTATTTATTCCCGCGAAAACATTGGTTTGTATTCGCGTGAAAATAAAATGTTTATTCCCGCGAAAGCAACGGTTTCCATTCGCGTGAAAATAAATTATTTATTCCCGCGAAAACATTGCTTTCTATTCGCGTGAAAATAAAATGTTTATTCCCGCGAAAGCATTGGTTTGTATTCGCGTGAAAATAAATTATTTATTCCCGCGAAAACATTGGTTTCTATTCGCGTGAAAATAAAACGTTTGTTCCCGCGAAAGCAACGGTTTCCATTCGCGTGAAAATTATTTATTTATTCCCGCGAAAACATTGGTTTGTATTCGCGTGAAAATAAAATGTTTATTCCCGCGAAAGCAACGGTTTCCATTCGCGTGAAAATAAATTATTTATTCCCGCAAAAACATTGCTTTCTATTCGCGTGAAAATAAAATGTTTATTCCCGCGAAAGCAACGGTTTCCATTCGCGTGAAAATAAATTATTTATTCCCGCGAAAACATTGGTTTGTATTCGCGTGAAAATAAAATATTTATTCCCGCGAAAGCAACGGTTTCTATTCGCGTGAAAATAAATTATTTATTCCCGCAAAAGCATTGGGATGTATTCGCGTGAAAAAATGTTGATTCATAGGATTTAATCAGTGCAACTTTACCTATTTAAGAGCCACTGTTTTCACACAGAAAGCATCCAGTTCTACAACGGCTAGCGGAGAAGCAACATCTACTAAATCTTTCATTGCAACAACTAGGAGCTCATCTTCTTGATAAAGGTAAGAGTAAAAATATTCATTTTTTGTTAGCTAACACTACTAGCTGAAGGTTTATGATCTTTATGATCTTTTAAAATTAATTACGAAAAATTAAACAAAATGTTTTGTTTTTTTAGAATGAATACTCAAGACGAAGGAAGTCAACTGATGAATGAAGAAGCAGGATCCCAGCAAACCCTTTCCCCATCACCTTCTCCTATCTTTGATATGGCAGAAAGTCAATTGGTGGTTGATGAACCAGAATCCCAAAAAGATTTTACTTCATTCACATCTCCCCCTAACAAGCTACCTTCAAAAAGAACATCAATGAGGAAACGATCTTTTATTGATTTGACAAAAGATGATAATGAAACTGGCTCGAAGTGCAAAAAACTAGTTTTGACGGATGTTGGAGACAAAACGCTTTTTCGTCACACCAGAATACCCTTTCAAGATGCTGGAAGTAATGAACTAACCACTCTCACCTACAAGAGCGCCGGGTTAATAAACTCTCTCTCTCCAGATAGTCTAGAAAAACTTGAAGAATCCATGGAAATCTGCGAACTACCAATACCAACGGTTATGGAGGTGTTGTCTGTTGAATTCCGTGATGAATCAAAGTGTGTCATCATTTACAACTACCGAAAGGATAAAAAGAGAACTCGGGTGAAGAGTGATGTTTCAACCGAAATAGGACTGCTTGTTAATAAAGCTAAGCAAACATGTCCAATTGTTTTAATTTATATGGGTGAAGGAAAGACAGGAGATGCGATTTTTCGTACTGCTGAATCTCAAGGGTGTAATCGAAAGATCAAAGATCCATTCAACTCATTGTACAACAAGAGTTTGAGACAAATACAGGCTTATTTCACTGTCGCTCACTTACACGATTTTCCTACAGGAAGTGTTATAGCTTATGAGAATCCTGGAATGCTAAGAAAATGTGATACTCGTTGGAACAAGACTGCCGATATTATAGTGGCTAATTACAGATGCATGGTGAATGGAGAGCTATTGATTGGAGATCTTAGCATCCCTGCTCAAATAGCTTCATCTGTGGTGGCTGAAAAAAGCGGTGTAATAGTATTCAAAGGACTAAGACAAAATACGAACAACATGATTTCCTATGATATCGTTCTACTCTCAGCTCTTCAAGCTTTCATTCAAACCTCAGAACTGTTTGATACTTCGCTGCAACACAGCTGTCTCTCCTACTTTGATGAAAATGAAAAAGAGAATTGTCCAGAACAGTACATCGAAGTCTTAATCGATAACACAAAGGATGTGACTCATCTTCGATGATGGTAAGTTTTATAGCTATTTTAAAAAAAAAGCACCGAAGTATTTTTTTGTGAAATTAATTCATATAACTATGTATGATAGAGTCATTAGTTACTATGTCTTTTAGATATAGCTAAAGAGCGCTCCTGAGGAAGAAAATGAGAAGAACTTATCTATTTCTTGCTTGAAACATTACAAAATAATAGTTTTTATAGGTTCTGTAGTGTTTAGCGCAAAATAATGAGATAAGTTGTATTTTATTCATTTTATTTATTATAACAAATAAAAAATCAAGTATAATAATCTATTTTAACAATTTACTTAGTAAATTAGTTCCTTGTATATGTACTCCATCTATCCCTTCTACTGCATTATCTTGAATGAACTCGAAGTTAGGATATGTCTGTATGATGAATCTCCGTATTGAGTGATCTCTCATCTCACTATCTCCTATATCTCGTAAACTTCTAACAATTTCATCCATACTCCACCCTCTACTTCTCAGTAAACAAAAGTATACACAATAATCGCCACATACAGTTGACAAAAAACTTTGTAGTTGTGTTTCATTACTTTGTATTGTTTCATATCCTCCATGAATACTTAGTATTTCATTTACATCCGGATAAAAGGAAACAGAACGTCCAAACGAGTCAAAAAAATCCACCTCTGAATCATTAGCGTACACAGCCAACCAATGCTCTCCGGGTTGATGAGAATAATGGGTGTTGAATACGAAACATCCTGTTGGAAAATTGCAAATTTGCTTCCAAAACTGTTCTCTAGCTCCAACATGAATCCCTACGCTTTGACATAAAACGTCTGAAGATAAGATCGAATGAATTTGTATGGTATTCATCTGTAACTTTCTGTTTAAAGCACTGCGTCTCCTCCGATAGTTAATTGAAGAATGCTATCCATCTCCAACACACCGTCTTTTACAAAGTATGCTACCAGGGATAATCCATTCGTCGTGTTAGCGCTAAAACGAATTTCCACACTTGTTGTGACATTTTTCATAGAGTGAAAACCTTCTTTAAGAAAATCACCAGTCAAATCAAATCCGTAAAGTGTAGTACCATCAAGGTATTGTTCTTTCGTAATACCAAGACTATCGCCTTCAAGCAAAGTTCCGGTAGCGTGTAGAAACTGATGATATTCTCTTCCAAAAATTCCTCTAGCATAATTTGGTTCAAATCTCCTTCCAATTGGACAATCACCAACTCTCAATACAATACTATCAACACTAGCATGCTGCATTCTATATGGATTCAAGGCGAAACGTCCGTTCATTGCGTTGTGATCAACTAAACCTAAATAAATTTGTTTAGGTTTTTGTTTGTTTTCTTCCAAAGTGATGTCGATCTGCGCAACACCAGCACGAATTCCATATAGTTTTATCCGTTTTCGATCAACAGGATAAATGTAGTTGTGACCTTCCAATGCCAAACTGAGTTGGGAGTTTTGTATTGTAGGATTCACCTTAACTTTACAAAGATGAAGTTCAAATTTATCAATTCTAATCTTTGCCCCTCCTGCAGGCGTCTCATTCGCAGCAAACAAAGCTAGTTTGGCAGAGGCACGCTCAAACTCCAGCTGCATAGTAGGACCTGGTATTATTAGTTTTTTCTGCTGAAATAATGCGAGATGAGGTTTTCCAGTTAATTCTATTGTCTTTCCACCTATGATTAGAGCTCTCCTCTTTTTCTTATCAGCGGTTTTGTGATCAGTAGCGTCTTTGCTAGTTGAATCATCATACAACCATCCTTCCATCTTACCTTGATATTTCTTTCTTTCTGCACTGTTTTCGAGTAGTTGTGAAAAGTAGGAGCGTAAACCGTAGTTGTTAGCGTATTCAACAGTGGTTCCTTCTATCGACATTTTCAACTCGCTGAATAATGTATGCATTGAATCCCCCATCCACACAACTGCATCATCATCATTACCTGCAATATCGCTTCCATCATCTTGAACAACCGTGGCTTCAACTTGCAGAAACGAGTTGTAGAGATCTGTGTAATGTTCAGTGCTCCCTGACAAGGTTAACTCAATACTACCATAAGGATCTAACCTATCAGGTCTGATGACAACATATTCCGATCTTTCTACCGATATGTTTGTTGGTTCCGTAGCAAATACATCCAACGTTGGATTTATGTTGTAGGAAGAACCTTCCAACTTATTACCTGTTGTTCCATTTAGGCTAGCCATCTTTTGCGAGTGATGAATGCTTGAAGCGTTACCGCTTAATGAATATAGATATCGAGCTCAGCTGTCTTTATACCGGATTCTACTGCTATTAAAATATACCACGATTACCAACACCTCTCCTCTTCTTTCCACCTCTTGTTTTTCTCCTTTTCATTCTATCTGGACGGACTGCATTGAGCACATCTCCCCCCAGATCATTCAACTCTGCCAATCCCCTCTTCTTTGCTGACGCTGCAAAACTTTGACCATCGATGACATCACGCGCTACATTTCCACCTACAGACAATGCTCTTTTCCCCAAACTAATTGCTCCTCTTTTCAGCATTGGTGCTGCAGATTTAAGTAAACTTGAAAAAATACTACCAAGTCCATTTCCTCTCATATTAGGCATCACTCGTCGTCCACTATACACTCCAATTCCATTTCCAGCTTGCATCTTGTAGTACTCATCGAAAAAATCTTTTGAATCCTCAGGGGTGTATCGTACCAAACTCATTATAACTCTTTCTCTCTATAGTGAACCGTCAACACAACCTTTCCACCATCAAATGGTATTCGTTGACCGTCGTCACTCGTTATAAGTACTTTAATCATATCACTATTTAGTGATGAAGCATCAACATAGTGAGGATTTTTAAATTCTTGATACACAACACTATTCTTCTTTCCTTGAACTGGAACTACTCTCAATAAAGGTACATTCGTATCTCCTACCATTCTATTATCAACAATGTTGGAATAAACATACAGGGATGTTAAACCGGAATTTATATCAGGGGGTGTGATATTATTGTATCTACCACGAGGGTATGTAGTTTTTGATTCAAATCCAAAAATATATGCTATATCTTTGGAAAAGCTTATGGCAGTATCAGGATCACTGTTAGTTAGTAAAGCGGTGTTGGTGATCTTGTTGTAGGAGATGGCGAATTTCTTGTCTAAATCCATTTCATTCATTCTCTTTCGTATAATCTCCTCCAATTCCTCTATACTATCATATCTTCCATTACCGATTAGGATGAAGGACTTTTCGCTTTTACCAGAGACATTAGTCTTTTCTAGATATATTTTCCCTTCGGTAACATTCTTCCAATTATTAGAATAAGTCATATCTAGCAGAGCTACCTCCCATTTACCGCCATTGATAACCAAATATTTGTACAGTCTCACTGTAAATTCGGAATTGTTATTATCAGGAAACTCTTCACCACTAGAGTTTGAGGGTAAAGTTATCAGCATCGACATTTTCCCAACGTATGATGATTATATCAAGCGTTGTTTCCTTATAAACTATTCATCTACCCACTCATTGAACTTTTCTCCATAACCTAACCACTTAACCAGAATCTGTCTTTTACCTCTTCTCATTCTTCTTCCCAGTATCTTTTCAATTCTGAAAATCGTGGGTTTTTTTACTTTTTGCAACTCTTTTTCGTAAAAGGTACCGTCAATCATCTCCTCAGCTAAATCTTTCACCCTATATACAACAGGTTTTTCATCAATAAGTACATCGGTGATTATAAAAATCTCAATCGTCCAATTCGGGGTGTATCCTCTTTCAAACACTCCTCTTGCCTTACTTATTCTCACATAATCCCCAACCTTTAGTTTTGCTTCTTGAGTTAAACTATGTTCACCTCCTTCATACACACGATTCCATACAAGTTCTTGATTTTGAAAATTCACATCATTTGGTCTCATACCTATAGCACCATGAATTGTGTTGTTGTATGCATTAACCATTTCTGGTAAAACATCAATGTATCTATCATCATCCTTATATGTCAAATATCTATATATCTTCTCTTTTAAAGTTCTGTTAAAACGCTCCACCATTGATGCCTTTATCGTTTCATTTTCGGTTGTAAAGCGCTTGATCTTTTTTTCCGCCAGCAGAGTCTTGACATTAACGTTGTCAAACTCTTTACCTTTATCAGATTGTAAAGCTTTATAGTTTTCCCCTTCTAGTATTCTTCTCAATCCTCTTGCTACTACCGGTCCTGATTTGTTGATGAGCGGTACAGCCCAACCTTTTCTAGATAAAGAATCAATAGCAGTCAGTAAAAATGCTGTATTATTATTTTCATCTCTTCGAGATCGAACATCCATCAAATCTACCTGTAGCTGCTCCCCTATTCCAGCTACAATTGTAGGACGACGCTTAAACTTGGTTACAACTTTTTTATGTAACGTGTAGGCATCCTCACCACTCAACCATTCACGGATTCTTTTTTCTCCCTCTCGTTTTCTACGAGCTTTCAGTAAAGCTCTAGCTCCTCGTAGAGATGTATGTAATGCAGGATTGTAATACAACTCTTTTAGCGTGTCGATGTCCATGAATTAGTACCGGGAACGACCAACTTTTTCTTCTGAGTACGTGTTCGATGCGGGGATTTTCTGACAGTTGTGATTCCTTCATCAGTTAGCAGGCTTTTAAATCTACTGTAATTGGTATTTCCCGATTGTATTTTACCTCCTTCGGTTAGAACGTCTCGTAGTAAAGTTTTGGAAGTCCTAGGATTCAACCAATGTTCTCCAATTTTCAGTCTGTTCTTCTCCGAGTCGAATCTACCAATTTTACTCAGATTATTCAACATTCTGACAGCGATCGTTTGATCACTCTTTTTTGTTGTTAAATCAGCTGCTTTTTTTTCAAAATCTTTTAAATTTTCGCTTTCACTATCGTGCTCATCTTCTCCATCAGTAAGAAATGTACTTCCTAGTAAGGTTGTGTCTTCAGTATCAAACAACCTTCCTTTTATTAATTCCATCCCAATATCATCATCATCATCAACCACTTTCACTGATTCTAACTCATTGTCTTTATCAACATTTGGTGAAAAGACATTAGGTTTATTATCAATAACTGTGCTATTGGCCAAAGGAAAAGTAGACTCTGTCTTTTTTTTCTTAATGAGATTCCAACTATCCTTTTGTGTCTGGTTTTGGTTATTTTTAATCTTTTTGACATCAGACAAATACCTACGTAGGTTTTCAACATTTTCATCTAACTTTTCGTATGAGGATAAGTCAGAATCATAAGCCGTTTCCAGTAGATCATTTCGCTTTCGCTTCATATTTCTCACTGTTATAGCTTCCATAGGATTATAATACAATGGAGGTCTGGTTTTCTCTTCCTTTACCACTGTTTTATCATCCTTTCTTTCCGTTAATCTATAGTATTCATCTTCAGTGAGTATAAAATTACGTCTGGAGAATGTTAAAGGCTGACGATTCATCTTTTTATTGATGATAAAACAGATACAATAGGTGTTATAATAGCATCCAAAAGATTCCCTCTACCACTCTGAATCAAAATTTTACGCTTATCATCAACTCTCCCTCTACCACTAAGTTTATGTAGCTCGTTCTTGTAACGCTGCAACTCAATAAACTGCTCAGAATCAAGAAGAACATTACCTAATATAATATTTTTAACACTTTCTATCAATGATTGAAACAAATCTGAGTTGGCCTTTTCGACTATAGCGATTTTTCCTTTCTTACTCAGATCATCCAGAGCTAAAATCGCCATTCTATTTCGCATCATTCGTGTTGAGAGTTTCATCTTTATCTTCTCCCTCCGCCTAGCACACTTTTAAGTAACCCAGGAACTATATTGCTGATGATAGGTCCTAGTAGAGCGCCTAAAAATCCTCCTTTTTGCAATACAGCTTTCTTATCATCTAACGTTGATTTTCTTACTAAAGCGCTAATATCCTTCACGTTTCGCTGCAACTCCTTATACTGAGATGATGTCAATGGTATCGTTCCATTTATAATAGCTTTAGCGCATTCCATTAGAGTCATAGTAAACTCCTTTTTGGCTTTGGCTATAACAGACTTTTGAATAGCAAAGGTTGTATTGTTGAGCGATAACAACACAGCTGCATTTTTTGTTAATTTTTTCTCCAAAGCTTTAGATATTATAATGCTTTCGTGTTGCGTCGTTGAATAACAAAATATGATTGAGGTGAAGTGAATAGTAATTGTATTTATATCCTTTTACTTGGGTACATATAATATCATAGGGAGAACTGATGTAAAATTTCCCAATAGTCTATGTTGATCACTCGTTTGTTGAGTCGTATCTATTCGTAAATAAGAGTATGGTTTCTTTGTCGCATCTTCAAAAGCCTCTTGTACATATTTTATTTTTGATGGAAAACATTGTCGAGCCAAATAGGAAATAGAAGAAGCATCTCTAGGGTTTTTAAAAAGAAAAAAATAATGACTATTCAAGGAAATTGTACGATTTCCTTTTAAAAACAGATTCTGAACAATAAAAAACACACTTATGTTCAAATGATGACTATGTTTTGTATACAAAGCATTAGCATCGGCTTTACCAGAAACTTCATCCATCAGATCATCAATTATCAGCCATCGATTTTTACCATCTCTGGGAAAACTCACTGTTATATCTATCATGCCTTCATGAAAAATCACTCCTGATACATCATCAAAGGCTTTTTGGTAGGCTCCATAACAGTAGTGAATCTCTGTTGGTGGAGGGTGTGCTATAGTCTGACTAGCTTCAATCATTCGAAAAATCGCTTGCGTCTTTCCCGATCCAGTTGGTCCTGCAATCATTGCTGTAAAAGGAGATCGCATCCTCGGGTCATAATCTTCAGGTTTCCCATTCATCATAAAAAGATGTTCATCAATCAACAGTAGTTTCATTTATGATTCCAACAGGAGAGTTTCTCGCTTTTTGTATTTTTTCCATAGCTTCTTCATACATACTAAACTCAGTAACACCTCCAAAAGTGGAAAACCCTACGACAAATACCAAAATTATCATAATTATCAACGCTTTACGCTTCATACTCGGTAAAACATCTATCATATCACGTTCAGTACCATCAATAGTATCAACTTCATTCATCGGTCTCATCTCAACATCATCCTCTGTCGACATCTTAACTTCCAATAACCATACAATCTTATCACGTTTTCATTTATATACAATGTTAAAACTATCAAAAAAATCAAATGCCATACATGCAAAATCTATATGCCATATAAGTTCAAAATAAGTAAAAAAATAATCAAAAACTCAAATGCCACATAAATACCACTCAAATGCCACTCAAGTACCCCTCAAATGAAATACAATATAAACTCGGCGAATTCATCCAACGTCGTAACCCATTGCATAACCTCCAAGGTCTAATCCACAAAAAAACACTTGGTAGGGAGATCTGCTCATATATTACTACTGATGTGGTGAACGATTCATGGAGATTTCTTTTGGAGCAAAAACTGTATTAAAACAGCGTGGGTAAACTAACATCTGAGTGACCGAAAGTGCTATCATAGTAGCCACAGAAAACTGGAAAGTTCTATGGAGCTCTATTGAGTTCTGCAGAATTCTACTGAGCTATACAAATGTACATAAAGCACTAGATTGTTGACTCAACCTAACAGAATGCAGCATAAAAGGTATTTGAAAGCTTTTGAACCTGTATTCATTCTGAACCGTAAATTTTTTCGTAAGCTCAACAAAAATAGATGTTTATTCACATATGAGGAGGAGACAAAGCATTCTGCTTTCGGAGTAATCAATTTTTTCAACATAATAACCATTGTACATAAAAATAGCAGAACACTAACTAATGTATATAAAATAAACATCCCTAAATGTCTAAACATCTATGATAATACAATTACAATTATTTTTTTATCATACTATATATAATTGTTCATATCAACAGCCTTATTAATACATTTCAATTTAAGTCACCCATTCAGGGTCTGCCACAGAAGTACTGTGATCTTCCACTGCAGTAACATATTATGTGCCACTGTCATAGACACCCTATACATCAATGTCATAGACATCTCATGGATCATTGTCATAGACACCCCAAGTATCACTGTCATAGACCTACCAAGTATCACTGTCATAGACATCTCATGTAACATTAGTAGTAATATATGAGCAGATCTCCCTACCAAGTGTTTTTTTGTGGGGTCATAATCTGGGGTGATGCAATGGGTTACGGCGTTGAATGAATTCGCCGAGTTTATAATGTATTTTATTTGAGGGGCATTTGAGTGGCATTTGAGTGGCATTTAAGTGGCATTTGAGTTTTGATTATTTTTTTACTTAATTTGAACCTATATGGTATATAGATTTTGAATGTATGGCATTTAAGTTATAATTTTTTACATAATTGCATACATAATTATAACTCATAGGGTGTTTAGATTTTGAATGTGTGGCATTTAAGGTTTGATAATTTTTTGTAATTCCGACTCATATGATATCTTGAGAGAGAGGAGAGAGAGGAAATATATCTACATTGAATAAATACAGTGATTAAAAATGAAACAATATGTGAATATATACATTTATTGTGTAATAAGTAGGGAAAATCTCATATAATATAGCTAGAGTCAGTAAATACTAAGTAACTGAAGTTTTTAGCTATTCCAACTGGATAAAAAAGTACAGTCACTCGTATAATGCTTGGGATAGGAAGATCTTCAAATGTTTTGCAAACCGGAACTTTTGGTGAGTTAATCACTTGAGAACCTTTAGACTTTACTATGAATCAAAATATGATTATATACACTTATTATATAATAAATAGGGAAAATCTCTCCATATAATATAGTTAGAGTCGGTAAATAGTAAGTAATACAAAACAGTACAACTTGTAATGTCAATCAATACACAGGCTTTTTTTATACATTCATTATCCGCTTGAGACTACCTGTTGTCAGCATTTGATATTGAGTTTACATACCATCAACACCAAGCTGTTCATCAAAATCTTGTAATTCGTTTTCTAGGAATTCCTTAAGAACTTCATCCTCATTATTTGTTTTTGTTAGCACCTCATTGTAATTTGTTTGTGTGCAATATTGCTCCCAATCACTAGCGTTGGTTGAAGAAATGAAGACAACATTGTGGTATGGAATAGGATTTCCATTCTTACTCTGTTTTTTTCCTTTGTAAATCATCACACCAGGTGCACATCTTTTAGCTTCCTCGTTGTATCTGATTGGTAGTAAAAGCGTTCTCGTCTCTCTTTTTCCATTCTTTTCAGCGACATAGCGAATGCAATTTACAATGGATTCTTCTCCATTGAATCGGAAAGGAATGAATCTTTCTACAACTTCGATGTAAGCAAAAATGGAACAATCTTTGAAATTGCTGAGATACTCGATGTCGTAAGCGAGTTTGAGTTCTTTTTCACTCATTTTTCTCAGTTTTTCAGCTTCAGCAGTAGCTTCCATTGTGGTTAAGCGTTTTGTGCTGATACGTTTGACATTGTAGTAAGTAGTCTCTGGTTTTTTTGAGTTTTCCATCTCACCCAAGTACAAAATGTTGAAAGGTAATGGGTAGTTATCAACATTGAAGCTTCCAACTACTCTACTTGGGCAAACAACTTTCTGAAAATTCGCTCCAGTTGAATTATCAAGATAAGTGAGAATGTAGTAATTTCCGTATGCACCAGTACTCTGTTCAATAGAAACGATTTGCAAAACTGATGGAACAGGAAGTGATGCTAGTGTAAGAAACCCTCCAATCTTTTTCAAATCACATGCATTCCATTTTTGGAGAGATTTGGCCATCTTGAGAGCTCTGTCAGCATAAGTGAGCAATTCTTTTTGTTCCATATTGTTTGATGTTGTGGGTAAAACCAGTTTTGGAAGAGCTCGTCTCTTTATTGTTGCTTCTTTTGTGACAGAGTTAGAGTTTTTTCTTTTGGAGGGTGTTTTGAATGTTTTTTGTTTGTTTTCGATTGGCTTTAAATCCGTGTAAGAAGCAGAAAAATCCTCCATGGTATTCTAAAGAAGAAAGAAATAATATATAATTCAGCTTTTCATGCGGAACTAAAAGATTATTTATTTCATACTTTACATTATAGCTAAACTAATTTTGATCTTTGCTAGGTAGGGAATAATAAATTTTTTAAATTTTACCTTTTATAAAGAGAAAGTTTCTAGTAGTTGCAATGGAAAGTGTAGTAGATGTTACTTCTCCGCTCACTGTTGTAAAACTGGATGCTTTCTGTGTGAAAACAGTGGCTCTTAAATAGCTAAAGTTGCACTGGTTGAACTCTATGAATACCAACCTTCTTTATAATATAACTATGAATCAGAATTTTGTCCACGCGAAAACCAATGCTTTCGCGGGAATAAATAATTTCTTTTCACGCGAATAGAAACTGTTGCTTTCGCGAGAATACAAATTTTATTTTCACGCGGATACAAACCAATGCTTTTGCGGGAATAAATACTTTATTTTCACGCGAATGGAAACCGTTGCTTTCGCGGGAATAAACAATTTATTTTCACGCGAATAGAAACTGTTGCTTTCGCGGGAATACAAATTTGATTTTCAAGCGGATACAAACCAATGTTTTCGCGGGAATAAATAATTTATTTTCACGCGAATAAAAACTGTTGCTTTCGCGGGAATACAAATTTTATTTTCACGCGGATACAAACCAATGCTTTCGCGGGAATAAATAATTTATTTTCACGCGAATAGAAACTGTTGCTCTCGCGGGAATAAATATTTTATTTTCACGCGAATGGAAACCACTGCTTTCGCTGGAATACAAATTTTATTTTCACGCCAATACAAACCAATGCTTTCGCGTGAAAATAAATTATTTATTCCCGCAAAAGCAAACCGTTGCTTTTGCCTGAAAATAAATTATTTATTCCCGCGAAAGCTATGGTTTGTATCCACGTGAAAATAAAATTTGTATTCCCGCGAAAGCAACAGTTTCTATTTGCGTGAAAATAAATTATTTATTCCCGCGAAAACAACGGTTTCCATTCGCGTGAAAATAAATTATTTATTCCCGCGAAAGCATTGGTTTGTATCCGCGTGAAAATAAAATTTGTATTCCCGCGAAAGCAACAGTTTCTATTTTTGTGAAAATAAATTATTTATTCCCGCGAAAGCTATCGTTTGTATCCGTGTGAAAATAAAATTTGTATTCCCGCGAAAGCAACAGTTTCTATTCGCGTGAAGATAAATTAATTATTCCCGCGAAAGCAACAGTTTCCATTCGCGTGAAAATAAAATTTCTATTCCTGCGAAAGCAATGGTTTCCATTCGCCTGAAAATAAAAGATTCATTCCCGCGAAAGCAACGGTTTCTATTGGCGTGAAAATAAAATATTTATTCCCGCGAAAGCAATGGTTTCCATTCGTGTGAAAATAAATTATTTATTCCCGCGAAAGCATTGGGTTGTATTCGCGTGAAAAAATACTGATTCATAGGATTTAATCAGTGCAACTTTACCTATTTAAGAGCCACTGTTTTCACACCGAAAGCATCCAGTTCTACAACAGCGATCGGAGGAGCAACATCTACTACTACATCCACTAACTATTAAAAGTTTTTCTGAGTGGATTTGAAAGTTTTCATTGAATTTAAGTCTTAATTATCTGACTTAATTATCTCACTTAATTATTTGTTTACTTAAAAAGTAATGCTTTCACACAATAAGTCACTCATTCTAACAACAGTAACTGAAGACTCGACATCTACTATATAATATACCAACTGACTACTAGGAGTTTTATTCACAAGGTAAAATTTATTAGCTGAGACGTTTAACTTACCTTTTTATGTGCTATTGTTACTTCTATTAAAAGTAATGATTTTATTGTTTTTATAGTACTATGGAAACAGAAGAGGAGGATACTGATGTAGACATACATAAGGAATGGGAATGGCTCATGAAAAATCAAAATGATATCAGTTTTTCAAATGCTGATAATGAATACATGAATGATGAATGTAATGCTGAATATGAAAATAAAATGGAGATGGAACTTGAAAATGCTTTTCAAGACACACCTTCAACTTCTCAAGTTTCAGCAACTACTGAAAATACGATAGTCTTTGATATGCAGTAAGTTTTTAAAATCATAAATTAATAATGTTAGTAGAATAATTCTTTTTGCTGGTTTTTTAGAGTTATCTCATGAATCAGCAAAATTAATGCGCTATCTCTTTATTGTAGACAGGACTCAGAATATCAGAGAATGAAGGTAAAAAAGGGAGTTGTGAATTCATCTCATAGTACACAGTAAGTTTTTAAAAACCTAACTAATAATAATGTTTGAGACATTTTTTTCCTAATTCCATTTTAAAAATTAATTGATAATGGTGTTTAAGTCATTTTTTCTTCTGTTACATTTCATACAAAATGTATGTGAATGTTTTATAGAACAACTATTATGTGTTAACATTTCTATTGTAGACAAAGTTTAAATTATCGGGAGGAGAATGTAGAAGAAAAAACCCCTGAAATTTCCCCTAATTGGAAATGGTTAGAAGAAAATCTCATTTGTTTTCGTTTACCTGATGAAACAATCAATCAAACAGGGTTTGGCGCTGAACCTTCATCATCAAAGACTAACATAATAGCTCAAGATATAGAGCCGGTTGTGGAGGAGATAGTTGAAGAAAATGAGAATGATCCAATGATAGAAAATGAAGAAGAAGAAGAAGAAGAAGAAGAAGAAGAAGAAGAAGAAGAAGAAGAAGAAGAAGAAGAAGAAGAGGAAGAAGCACAAGAGGAAGAACAAGAAGAAGAAGAAATGGAAGATTTAAATTTTGAAAGACCTAGCCGAGTATCAACCTTAGGTATTGATGATGATAGCACAGCTCCAACTTTTCAAGATGAAGAATGGGATGATTTGATAGCTAGATGTTGGGGAGCTATGAAAACGAAACATAGAGCTGGAAAAGTCATAGAACTTTTAAATGTAAGACTTTGGGATGGGATTCCAAGAGACCAAGCTGATACCTACCAAAATGACTATCATGATTCAAGAGTGTTAGAATTGCTAAAAAAGTTTGGAGACAATTGAGCTCGAGAGCAAAAGTCAACTGTAGCGTAGGTTGTATACTAGAAAATAAAAATGATGGTGAACTCCGATACTTTCACTCATCATCAAACAATGCTACCGTATATCCAAAAGCTAAACTGATTGAAAGTGAGGGAAATCTTGATGACTTTTTTGTTGATGTTATGGAGACTGATCATCGTACAAATAGCTTGAGACGGAGACCAAATACGACTTGGAGATTGATGTTAATCACAAACATTTCGTTTTATTTCTACAAACTACTTGGAATGGGGAAAGTTGGATCACCACCAGAGCATTTACCCTCTCACCTCATTAACAACAGACACATACTAACCATGTTAAAAAACACAAAAGGAATACGAATTACCGACAATCTTTGTTTTTTTAGATGTCTAGCATTACACAAAGAACTACAAAAAAACGGTGGAATTGCAAAAGATCCGATAATTAAGGAGGTGAAGGAGTACCAACAACAATATCATAGTTTCATCTATGGTGATAGTGCTAAAAGTTGTGATGGGGACGGAGTAACAGAAGCTGATTTATTGCTTTTGGAGCGTGCATTTCAACTGAAGATAACAGTGTTTTCTTTAAATGATGATATGACTTCAACAGTTATTTGGAATTCAAACTCCAGTTATAAGGAGAATCTATATTTGGATCTTTATATCAATCACTTCAGTCTTATTACAAACTTGGAAGGATGTGTCAGAACCTACAGATGTCCAACGTGTTCTACTTGTTATGACAGATTAGGGAATTTGAAAAGACACAGATGTTCAATCTCAGACGCAACAAATCTGGAGTTTTCTGCAGGGCAATACAAACCTACCGCTACAATATTCGACAAACTGAAGATTCAATTCGGGATAGATATCGGGTCAGATGATTCCTTGAGATACTTTCCGTTTTTTGCAACATTCGATATAGAGTGTTTGTTACCTAATTGCGAAAAAGATCGAGATACAGACAGAACCATTTACACTAACGAGCATCAACTTTTAAGTATTTCAATTTGTTCAAATGTACCGGGCTTCAACAACCCACATTGTATTGTCAATAACGGGGATGATGATGAGTGTGTTGAAAAGTTCATTGAATACTTGGAAGATATTAGTGAAGAATCATATAGCCGATTGGAAGAACAATTTTCACAAATCATAAAACAGATAGAAGGTGAATTACAACGATTGGAAAAAGCTGAAGAAAAGTTTCGTACTGATTATGAACAAAATCGTTTCAGACGAGATAAGGAACTGAAAAAGTTCTGAATGATTTGTACAGCTATATGAAAAAACTTCCTATTCTAGGATTCAATTCACAGACTTATGATGTTAATTTGATGAAAGGAAAACTGCTTCAAAAATTGAAAGATGTCTCCGGCAAAGATTTTGATTTTGTTATAAAAAAAGGAAACAAGATGCCTGTTATCGGAATAGGATCTTTTTTGTTTTTAGATTGTACAAACTTTATCGCTCCTGGATATAGCTATGAAATGTATCTCAAAGCATACAAATGTGAAGCCGGAAAAGGATTTTTTCCTTATGAATGGATGAAAGACTTGGAACAACTTAATCAAGAACATCTACCTCCAAGAGAAGCTTTTTACAGTTCTTTAAAACAAAAGAACATCAGTGAAGAAGAGTACATAATTTGTCAAGAAGCATGGAAAGATAACAACATGAGGACAATGAGGGGTTTTTTAAAATGGTACAACAACTTGGATGTAAAACCATTTGTTCAAGCGTTGGAAAGACAAAGATCGATCTACAGAGAGCATGGGATTGATATGTTAAAAGATGGTATATCTTTACCAGGATTAGCGATTCGATGGATGTTCAACAAAGCTCCTCAACCACCTCCTCCATACCTCTCTACACACTTGGATTTCCATGAACTTGGTAACTCGTTTCGACAGACTCTCCCAATTTGTCTGATTGACAACTGCAACGCAGAACTTTATCCTCTAATAAAGAAAAACATAGTTGGTGGACCAAGTCTAGTGATGCATAGATATCACGAAAAAGGTATAACTAAAATTAGAGAACATTGATTGGGAAAAGAAGCAAAAGTTTGTGATAGAATTTATGGAGTTGATGCAAATGCGCTCTATTTATGGTGTATGATGCAATCAATGCCTACTGGTTATCATCGAAGAAGAAAAATCGAAAACTCCTTTGTTGCTGAACCAGTAAAATTTAGCAAGGTAGCTCATAGTTGGTTACAGTTCCAAATGTTTTCAAAAAAAATCAATATCAAGCATCAGCTCAATGGAGGAGAAGTTGCTCTTGGACAGCGAGGATTACCAGTTGATGGATTCTGTGTTGAAAATCGTCATGTCTTTCAATTCCACGGGTGTTTTTGGCATGGACACAACTGCTCTTATAACAATGCTAAAGAACAAGAGCTTCAAGCTAGTGGAAGAAAATCAAAAGAAAATCTGTTTAAAACTACGATGGAAAATGAAGAATATCTTCGAGCGCTAGGTTACACTGTAATCTCGATTTGGGAGTGTGAGTGGATGAAACGTGTAAAAACTCATACAAATTTACAAAAATTTGTCAACACGTTTTACGATTCTTTCTACTCTAAAATACTTGAAAAAAAACTAAATCAAGAAGAAGTGTTGTCGAGAGTTCAATCAGAGGAATTCTTCGGATTTGTTGAATGTGACATCGAAGTTCCTGAGGAAGAGGAAGAAAAGTTCTCCGAAATGCCTCCGATTTTTAAAAATACGATGTTAACCAGAGAACACTTGAGCGAAGAAATGAAAGTCTTTGCTGAAGCCGAAGGGTTTTTAAAGACTCCTCAACGCTCATTAGTTGGAAGTATGTTCGGAGATAAGATATTGCTAATGAGTCCTTTGTTAAAATGGTACTTGAAACAAGGATTGAAAGTCACCAAAGTTTATCAGCTAATAGAATATATTCCTAGAAAAGCTTTTGAAGCTTTTGGAACATCAGTTTCAGACGCTAGGCGAATGGGAGATGTAGATCCTAGTCAAGAATTACTCGCTACTACTAGCAAGTTGGTAGGAAATGCTGCTTATGGAAAAACAATCACTGATAAAGAAAAACACACCACCATCAAGTTCATTGAAGGGGCGAGAAAAGCTTCATTTCGTATCAGAGGGAACAAATTCATCTCCATGGAAGAGATAGCAGATGATTTTTATGAAATCCTAACCTGTAAACGACTAGTAAGTTTTAAAAACAATTATTTTGCAATTCAAAATTTATATTCTCCAAGTTTACTTTGCTAATCGGTATCACCATCATTTCAGCTAACTATGAACGTTCCAGTACACTTGGGTTTTTCCGTGCTACAGTATGCTAAACTGAGAATGCTACAGTTTTACTACGACTTTATGGATAAGTAAGTAAAACCTAATTCCCTACCATTATTATGTATAAGTAAGTAAAACTTCCAAATAATTGAAATCGAAACAATCTTTTTATTTATAGATATATTGACAGAAGTGATTTCCAATATGTTGAAATGGATACAGATAGCGCATACATGGCGTTGAGCGGAACATTAGAAACACTGGTAAAACCAAGTATGAAAAAAGAGTTTTACAATGAATATGGTGATTGGTTTCCACGCCCATACTGTGACAAACATAGGGATGAGTTTTTAAGAACCAAAACAATGGGTTTAGAATAGAGCATGCAAGACTGTTGTGAAAAAGTACTAAAACATGGAAAAAGAACACCCGGGCTGTTTAAAGAGGAGTTTACCGGAGATGGAATTGTTGCACTTAACTCTAAATCCTATTACTGCTGGGGAGAAAAAGGAAACAAGTTTAGCTCAAAAGGTTTGAACAAACGAATTAATCAATTGAACAAAGACAGTTATCTAAATGTATTGAACACAAAAAAGTCGTTTATGGGTAAAAATCGAGGATTTGTAGTAAAGGATAAAAAAATGTTGACATACAAGCAAATAAAGCGAGGACTCACATATTTTTATGCTAAAAGACGAGTGTGTTCTAATGGAGTATCTACCGAACCTACTTTGGCTTAAATAAAAACCTTCATAATAGACTTCTTTTACCACAGTTACTATAACTATGTATATATATATAAAATACAAGAAATCTTTCATCATCCTTATAAATATCGATAACGAATAGATGAATATTTAACTTCATCATCCAATATATTTTATAGCATTCAATGTATATATGAGTTCGAATTATGTATCTAGCTATATTATATGAGGAGATTTTGCCCCTACTTATTATGTAATAAATGTATATAGTCATACATTGATTCACTTTTAATCAATGTATTTATTCAAGGTAGATACATCTCCTCTCTCCTCTCTCTCAAGATGCTATATGAGTTCGAGTTATGTAAAGAAATTATCAAAACTTAAATGCCATACATTCAAAATCTATATACCATATAAGTTCAAATTAAGTAAAAAAATAATCAAAACTCAAATGCCACTTAAATGCCACTCAAATGCCACTCAAATGCCCCTCAAATAAAATACAATATAAACTCGGCGAATTCATTCAACGCCGTAACCCATTGCATCACCCCAGATTATGACCCCACAAAAAAACACTTGGTAGGGAGATCTGCTCATATATTACTACTAACATTGTTGTAGACATCCTAAGTATCATTGTCACAGACATACCAAGTATCACTGTTATAGACATCAAAGTATCATAGTCATAGACATGTCATAGTTGTTTAAGGATCAGTATAAATCTTGTAGTGGATTTTGGGGACTGAAACCCACTAACTGGTGTCAGTAGCAATTCGATTGGTGTGCTGCTACCAGCTGTCTTTTATCCTGCGACAACAACAGGTCGGTATGATATCGAGAGATGTGTAGAAGAGTATTTCCAACTCTACGAATAGTCAGGAGCCCTCGGATCAGACACATAGCTCAGTGCTGTTGAGTATCTATGCATTTATTCATCCAGAATAAAACGATTAGTAAAAGGCATATCACAACTGATCGGTCAAGGCACAAGTTCTGCCTTTTATAGGCAACTTACAGGAAGTGACAGGAAGTGTTTATAGGCATTAACCAATCACATAACACTAATAAATAAGAATCGAATGAACAATCAAATAAAACTAATAACAAATCAGATGGCTAAATTATGGCTGAATAGATATGTCGCCATGTAAGGGTAGGTAGAGTTACAGGCTACAGAGCCAATCACATTTATAGCTACTTCCTGTCCCTGGTCTTTTGTCTTTACTAGCCTTTGGTCTTGTCTTTCCATCCAGTTTATGGGTGGTTCTCTCCCAGATATGACTCCCTGCTTCTCCCAGGTTACTTTACAACTCTTAGTCTATGCTGAGTCACTTCCTGCCGGCCTTGCAAGGTCAGTAACGACTCATACTGGGTCGGTATAGTTTCCTACACGGTCGGTGCTGTTCTATACAGGATCGGTACTGACTCACACGCAGGTTTGGTCAATCCGGTATCATTGATTCCAACCATTCTGGTCATCTACATGTAATGGCTAATATAACGATGTCAGAATTTAAGTACAGTGTGCGCAGAAGTAAATAACACTAAAATCAACAACAGTCTCATATCTCTTTTATTTGTTCGCTTTCTTAAGCCATAGTTTTACTGCATGTACTTAAAACATCAAAAAACTGGACCCAATTATTTTCTCTGCAGAGAAAATGAAGCTTTATTGATAGGCAGTCCGATGAAAAATAAATATCCAAGTTTTATTAACAGTTTAAACGTTATGGAATAAAATGAATTTTTGAGGAGTCATACTCTCAGCAGCTCAAAGAAAGGGCAACTCTTATAAGCTCAAGTTGTGCCACGAAACCTGGCAGCTTTCCAAGTAAGTAGCCTAATGCTTGGAAGAACATGAATGTATCAAATTGTCTTGAAAAGACTAAATTCCTTTGTGGATGACGAAAGCTGACATGTTTTAGGAGTTGCCCTTTCAACAAAGCATTCTAAGTTATTACGCAATGAATAAATTGATGTATCGTAACATTAAGATGGGCCAAACTGTGCAACTTGATTATATAAATAGTTGTTTTAGGAGTTGTCCTCTCCATGGAGTGTTCACTTCAAAACACAGAAACACTGTTGTTTATTTTTTTTGCGAAATGATATCGAATGTAACTAAATCAAAGCGTTTTGTGAGATTGGTGGCAGAAAACGCAATGACAAAATTAGAACTGATATCGTTTTTACTTTTAATGAAACAAATTGTTGTGTCGTGGAATGACTATATGTAGCGGTATGTTTTTTCAATCATGCACACATGTTTGGTAAAAAAGATCTCATCATTTTCCTACAAATGGTTCAAAGCTATAGAGTATCACGTATTTGTGAGGTGTTTTTTATTTAGCAGGCAACTCTTTGAATGGTCTGTAATGGTAAAAGTATCCTTGACAGCTCTCCAAGCAAGCAGCCTAATGCTAATGCTCCCAATTATTTGAATGGGCTATGACATTGTTTGTTTGTTTGTTTGTTTCAGCTGTGCCTCGTGGGCAACCCTAAAGGCGGGTCTCATAAGCAGAGCTTGTGTGAGCAGCACCCTATACCCATGCCCGCCGTTACACCGGCTACTCTTCCGAAAAGGCAGAGGGGGATCTTTTACTAGCCTGACTCCATAGTTATTATGGAGAGTGCAATCAAACTAGGGACTGCGTTATTTTTATGCCCATATCCGACCAGGCAGAGCATATAGGAAGCCAAATATCTCGCTCACAGATAACCGTGTTGGGAATCGAACCCCAGATCCTGGATTGAAGTGCAAGCACTTTAACCACTAGACCACACGTGCCTCCTGACACTGCTCAGATCTCAAGCGAAAAGCTGAATAGCTCAATAGCTCTAGGCGGTGAAAGATTATTAACTTCAAAAGAATCATTTTGAAGCTAGTACCTTACCAACTAATTTATATAACATTCTGATGAGCAGATCTAAAGCCATAAATCCTGAGTCTCGCAAAAGAAAGAATAACAATGAGAAAATTTACCAAAACACCAATTATTTAGTTATCACACACATAAACCATATCAGTTGAGTTGACGAATGAAGCACTTAGGCTTGACTAATTTTTATGCAACTCGGCGACACCCGTTGATTCTCTCGGAGGCATCGCAGTGGGCTATCATGGTTTCATTTTCAGACGCAAAGTTGAGTTTCTAGGCGTGTTAATTATCTCTCATTGATCTTTCGGATGGGGAGGGGGATGGATTGTCTGAGTAGCAGAACTGGGAATGGAGACAAGATTCTAGTTTTACTGCTGCTCAACCAGGAAGCATCAGCACATAGAGCATCTAATCAAGGGAGACAACTACTAACTTACATCTTAATGCACTCTCAACTGGAGGGGCTGCAGCTCACGAAATGACTACCTGTAAGGTAGATTAAGGGCCATAAGGGTGACAAAAGGGGCCAACTAGGAGTGTAAAGGGTTAGAGAGGGAACCATAGGGGAGTAAAGGGGTGTATAAAGGTTGAGGGGACACAAGGAAAGTAGGGCACGTTCTCACAAAAGGACCACAGTATTAGGCACTACAGAATGTCTAAAGCTATTGAGCATAAAGACAGAAGCTGGAAGTATTTTATCAACTTTACTTGAAAACACTTTGGCTAACAGTAAACTCTCCGCAGGCTTGTATGCATTTCTCCCCACTCCAGCTAATAATCCGATTTACAAAAAAACTAACAGATGATTAACTCCAAGGCTATAAAAACAAGACTATAAACAAGCACATAGTATTTGTTTTATAATATACTGCAAGACATGCTACTCTTTGAGTCTGTCAGTTTTCGCAGCAGTAACAGTTCACTTCACTTGACCTTGAAGGATATCCAGTGTCAACAGCAGTTTTCTGCCAATGCAATAAAATGCAATTAAAATCCGCAAACTTAAGATTTTTTCAACAAAGTAAAAAGTTCAGGCAGCAAAACGAGAATATTCAAGTCTAGTTAGAGCTACAGGGAATGCAGCAAATACGCAAATACATCAACGTTAGTAAAAAAAGTTGTTTTTTTGGATCATTTTTGTTGGGAGAGGGGGTGGAAAGGAGAATGCAGTTGTTAGTTTTTATCAGATTGCCTGTTTGCTCGATGGATTGTTATTCAAATACATATTTCACATGTATATGTAAAAATATAATCTCTATACTGTTTGAAGTGAAGAATATTTTCTCTAGTCGTGGAAGCTTGCATCTACTTGGTATGGTTAAAGTTGTGTTAAAAGTACCACAATGATATAACACAACAAACAGTCTATGCTTTAATCTTTTCACAAAAATCCAAAATGCACAAATTTTGGTACACGATGGAAATGATATGCCTTGGTTTCACTTTTATAGCAGCCAGACAATGCGAGAATGTCATTAGGAGTTTTTCTCAGTAAAAAGCTAGATAGCAAAACCAGAAGCTTACATTAGACATGTATATAACGTTAGAAAATATATTTTATTCAAAAATTTAAAATTAATTTGAATGCTATGGTTTCCCTGCTTTGAAGAAAAAATTTGTAACAGCTGAAAGGTTTGTACAGAGAAACCTGCTTTTTAGAAGAAAAATGCAATTAGTGACAGCAGGTATGTAACACATATGCTAGATAAGTGTATTTCCCATGTGTGCCTGTATTGAGTATACATTTTATGACCAAACTTGGTGCCAAATATCATATGAAAACTTGACTTTTGCTGTGATTTTAAACTTGTATACGGTCCAACAGTTGTGACTATGTCAGCTTCGCCTTCCAGTTCGATCCTTACCTAATTTTTTTTTTTTATTTACAGTAGCATACAATAAATGATGAGGGTGGAAAGTTTGAAGCAGCTTCTGCAGTGGTACTGCTGATTTTCCTTTAGTCACTTCCTGTTCACCTATGACCGATGATCTGTGATAAGTTGTATGTCGGTCAATTGAGTCTTGTCCGATTCTCACATTGTATTGGCATTTTGTGCTGTATCATTTCTTTTCAGTGACTTGATATGAACTTGGAGTTTGGATATACAAACTACTAATTACCAGTCCAGTTGTTCCGCCCAATATTATAGGCAACACTATCCAATATAAATTGTACAATTTGTTAAACATTACCAACTGACACATTCCTTTTTGTTATCAGTGGTTTGGTTGCTCGGCGCAGTTTTTGTTAAACTTTTGTCACATGAGCTTGTTCTACAAATCTAGTAACTTGATTTCCATCAGTAACAACCCAATTTTCATTGTCGTAGACATCACATGGTTGTTCTGTGATTACTAGAGGTTTCCCATCTTCCTTTTCTTCTGTTGTATTTACTTGTTGACTTTCCTCAGCCATATTTTCAATGTATGCAAAAGTTGCTTACTAAAAAGATCATGAGAAAGAGTGAGCTAAGTCTGTGTAGTTTTCAATGACAAAACTACAGTTTTACTGATTTAATTTTATCCAGACAATGTTCAACTGATACATCTTTGGCAAATACAAATTGAAAGCTAACCAATGCAGTCTTGACTGAGATGGTTAACACTTACTTACTGCAAGTTAGTCAATATCAATCCCTCTTTTTCCTAAATTCTCGAATATAGTAAAGAAATATTCATTCTAGTCAATTTAAGTTCATCAGTAAATTTTGTGGTGTCAAGTTTTGCATAAGTGATGAAATACCTACTAATACTTTACCTGCAGCAAATCGTAGCTTTACTTTTAAACTAGTTACTGTAATGAGTTTATTTCTAAATTAATGCAAACAATACCCACAATGTATGATAAGACTGCTTTTTTCACTCCCAAATAAGTCTTGCTGATACACAGCATTCCAAGTTGGTCTATAAAACCTCCATCGCGGTGGTTATGTAATAATTACACATATACTTACACAATTATATTTAGTTACTCGCTGTTGGTTATGCACCCCCCTTTCTCTGATAGTTGTCAACTGGCCTGGTACGGAGTTTAATATTAAGGGAATATATATATAGCGAAATTGCGGTACTATTTGATTGGATGGTCAGTATCATTGTTTGTTTCCTGCAATGCCAGTTAGTCATGCATAAAACTGTCTGAAATAGAAATATAGATGCTCTCTCAACCGTGTCGTGTTTTGTATAGTACAAGAAATCAGAGAAATAGATGAAATTAGTCAGATTAGGATTATCAATAGGGCCACCGTGTAAAAATTCAATTGTAGTGTAATTTTTCATTTAATCACCGGCTTAACAGTGTTGGTATGGATTAGTTGCTTTTCGAATCATATCATGGTTCATACAATACAAATAATCAGAGATGTAGTGACTGATATAATAATATTGCTTTAGTTGATAGGTCAGAGTGTACAGAGTCAAGCCCTAAGTGAAAAAATCAAAGGGTGGTCAGCCGTTTCCAGCGCTATTTTATATAAGAACCACTCCACTGGAGCCAAATTTCAGAAATGGTCATATAGGTTATCATTGGTTGAAATAGTTTTTATTCATTTATTCAATATTTGTAGCATAAAATGAATTTTTTTTGCAGTAATACCTCTGTAAACACGTTTTGTTTCAATCTAGCAACAAAAACTATTTTATTCAGTAGAATTTGGCAGTAAAATTTGGTTTAAAACCTTCAACCGCCACTGCAGCCCACACTGGAGCCAGGAGTTATCTCCCCTTCGGATGAAGAACTTTATATTGAGCGGTACCGCATATTGCTAAGTTTGCCGATACGTTTACCAATGATTATGTGCCCTATAGTGCAAAAAAACTTTCGTTTTCGTCCCAGTGAGTTTACGTGACCTTTTGTAATGGTATGCAGGGCGCACAGTCTCGTTACTTACCATCCATATGGCAGACAACCGAAGTGCCACTTGGTTTTGTGGCAAAAAACGAAATAATAATAAAACTAGTGGAACGTTTGTTATTTATTTTACCTAGTATTTATTATTATTCATAAATATCTGATTGAATAACAAAAACTTGTTGTAGACTGCTATGAGTAATGTGAAAAAGTAGTATGCTCATTTTGAAAAAAATAATTGATTTCATCGGTACCGCAAAAAATAATTATTTTTTTTTGTTGGAATATTTATGTTATTATTATTTAAACTACTTCGAGATTATAATTCTATGAATAAATTTTGGTTTTTAGTTATATATAAAGTTGTTAGCTATTTATTTAAAATTTGATATGAAAGTTGAATGGTATAAGAAAAATAGTTTATAATTCCTATTTTTTAATAATACAAGTGCCACTATAAGCACTATATTTCGGCCCTTATTACTTAGCTTACATTTAAATGTTTTTGTTTAAAATTCCCAGTGGCCTAGGAAACATCCTGAGCTTTCAGATGAATGGTTGTTTTAAGCTATAGCTTGTCAATTTGCAGCGTTATTAGCTGTTGAAATTGAGCCTTTTCTCTATAAATTATAGTGTAATCACTCAAGCATTTGGCTCCAGAGGGTCACGTGACAAGGGGAGTTGGCCACACTTTGATTTCTTCACTTAGGTCAATCCTAGTATAAGTGTAAATGACTGTTTAGTCAGCTGCCCTCATTGTTTAGGAAGTTGTGAAAGTTAAAAACAATATTACCCTGGCACATTGAGTGTTTGGTACTCCTCATATTGCTAGTGAAATGAGTTGATGTCTTTCTGCTCACACAAACATTACAACTATATACTTTATTAAGATAATAATAAGATCGTTTTTATAGAATATAATCTCAAAAGGAACAACATTTCATTAAAATCATTTGGAAAAGCGAAAATAAAGTAGCACTGAAGCGATTAAGCTCGAAGTTGCAAAGGTGATTAATAAAACTTGTCTTCAAATAACAACAACAAAAAGTTGAAAAAGCGCTTGATTAACAAGCGGTATTTGTACTTCACTGTAGCTAATGAGGCCACTAGTGATGAGATTTAAATTAAATCATTTTGCTTAGCTGTTTAGGCATAGTTTGAATTTATTACAACATACTGTACAGGAATTTGTGTCTGGGTGGTAGCCACCTGTACACTTTCCCGACGCATTCTGCCTCTACCCTAAGTCAGCGTACAATAATACGCTATTATTGTTAGAGTGCATGCATTGGTTTGTGCAGTTATGAGTGAGGCCGAATCTGGTGTGGAATGAGTGCTGGCAGTTTACAATAATTATATTATAATTATTGGCTGCATCCGAACATGGCTATGTTCGACAATAATTGTGCTGTAATTATTGTTTAGTTTATAGTTTGTTGCGAACTGTTGCCACCGACAATAATTGTGCTGGAATTATTGTTTAGTTTAGAGTTTGTTGCGAACTTTGTCACCGACAATAATTGTGCTGGAATTATTGTTTGTCTACTTCGACTCAGTCGAGATCGACAATAATTGCACTGGAATTATTGTTGCATTATCTTGTCCCGAACTCTAGAGTCCGAATTTAGTGTGAGCCGATCTATTGGGGCACCAGGTGCTTTGCATCGTACACCTCCGTAGTGAGGGAATACGCAGTAAGAGGGCGAACCGTTCTCACTTTCCGCCAAGCCTCGTGCTTGCCAATAATCGACCAGGTCAGCGCTTGTAGTTTTGCTGCTTCTAGCTGTGCTTGCTTCTTGAGAGAAAGAATCTTCTGAGAGCCCGGCTAACTCTGAACTTTATTTCTCAAACATAGATATTTATACAAAGTAGGCGGGTAAATCTGGTAAATCCACGCCTGGGTAAAATCTGGTACAAGCCACGCCTTGTACTTACATCAGCACCAAAATGCAATCGTATAATAAAAACCGTGGAAAAAGTGTAAAATATAATAATAATAATTATTTGGGCACATCATAGAACTGTTCTAGATAGACGCTTGTAGCACAGGTAACAATAGAACTAGGACAAAACATAGACAAAGCGTAAGCGAGTAAAAATTGAGATAATGTGTAGACAGTGAGTTAATATCGAGACAATGCGTAGACAGTGAGTTAATATCGAGACAATGCGTAGACAGTGAGTTAATATCGGGACAATGCGTAGACGGTGAGATAATACTGAGTCAAAGGCTTAGGCCAAGTACGAGTAGTAAATAATTAATGTAGCCAAGTACTGGAGTCCCTCACAATACTGCAATCTCACGATTGCAGGTTTTGACATCTGAGTGGTATTTATTATTTTTACTGCAAAAGGGATGCTTGGATGATTAATATGAAAGAAGCAATTTATCTGTAGCTGGCAGTTGGAATGTCCAGTTTTTACTGTGAAGTTGGTATGATATTGTATGATTACCCAATCTGTTACGTTTCTTTGATTAGTGTGCCTTAATTCAGGTTCATAATATGTGAAACACATGATGCGGTTATGCATGATAGTCAACTAGAAGGTAGGGCTATTCCCAGTGGTTGACAGCCGGTGTTTTGTACATTTCAACTTTGTTCTACTATTGTAGCCGACTTGACTGACTCAACTACTGTTCTCATCAACAACACCAATCATAAGAGCTACGATAGATAAGATACCTAGATAAGAGCTAGTACGGAAGGTCTGAGTTTTTATGCGGGTGGTTGGGCAACAAAGTGCAACGACTGAACTAGATTGAAAAATATTTCTGGAGTTTTGTAGCATGTTTGGCGATAATTGGAAGCAGGTGTGGCGGTGAAACTTTTGTTATATCTTTGGCAGAATTGGTGAGTATTGTGATATGGTAGTATTGTGATATTAGCAGTATTGTGATATTACATTATCATCATCATCATCTGCTATTTCTGTCAGTTCCATAGTGACTCAAACATTGGTCTTGGTATTGAAGCCACTGTGATCCAACATAACATTACGATTGCTCAAGACCATTTGTGGAAACTTCCACACAAACATAGTGCTGGCAAGCTTCATGCATACTTTCAGTGGACGCTTTCCTAATATGGTATGCTATTGACAAACATCAAATAGGATAACATCAAAGATCAGGTCTTTGTTATCTTATCTAACTACGCAGTGCATTTGATAGCTTGGGAAATCCAAATGACATAACATATAGTGATGTCAAATGAGACAAAATTAGCGAGACGGGACGAGACCGAGACAACAAAAATTTTCGAGACGAGACCGAGACGAGACTGAGACGCGAAAAACAGTTTTTGGATGTTTCCACAAGCGGTCTTTTTTTCAAATTATGAAAAGAATATGTTTTGTAATACTGTAAAAAACAAACATTACAATGATAATGAAAAACCCATAGGTAATAGTTATGTGAAATGGTTGGAGAACCTCTCTATTCACACTATCATCCTATACTCAACCTCTACTCTATTTGGATGTTGCTGTGTTTTTGTCTTATATTATGGTGAACAGAACACAAGAGCCTTGCGCTAGAGGAAGAAGTTGAAAAAATGAGATCTGAGATGCCTGGAAATGCGTTCTAAAGTCAAGGATGTAAATTGATGATGAATATATTATAGAAATATAAAACATTAATTATTGAGTTAGCAAAGCAAACCACCTGCACCAAACCACGTAATATAACATTTGGATGTTTTGAATGCCACAGTAGTACATACCTGTGATGCTAGGTTGTGAAAAAAGGGAGATAAATTAGACCCGTTGGTTCCAGTGGTCGCAGCTGGGTTTGAGGGAATAGATGGAGTGGTTGGTTGTGTAGATGCAAAGGGAGATAACAAGTCATTTATTAGCTCAGAAAGCCAATTGCTGTGATGAACACAGCATAAATATGGGATGGGGTATAAAAAATTGCTATGTCAAACCAAATATAAGGGCAGTATTATGAAAACAGTGTAAACTCTAAGCTGACTCAAAGTCAAGTTTTTACTCAATGTAAAAGTGAACGTAAAGTCATCAGGTTTTTAGGTCGTTATTCAAATTTCACAAGCTTTCAGGGAGTTCAGCAGTTTTCAGGAGTAGGGAAAATCTTTAACTAATAAGCAGGTGGGTCCCTGACAAATCATGTGACATGACAGGTATGCCACAGTCATTTGTGTGTATATATATATATATCAAATTTAAATTAGAAGAAATTAATAGTCTTATGGCTTTTGGAAAAGACCAGACATCTTTTAAGAGAGAGGTTATTAATGAATTAATTATTATTATCAATATGATAATACTTATAGTTAAAAAATAACAATAATTCATAATAATAATTATTAAACAATCAATAATGATTTAGATTTATTAATAATATATATATATAATAAATATAAGAAGATTAATAACACAAGAAGTAGTTACTAAGTTGATGTTATTTTTATTACTATTAGAAGAATGTTAAAACATCAACAACTTGGTAACATCTTCTTGTTTTATCACCACTCTTACTAATTTCTACAGGTTAGCTCACCTAGGTAGGTTTGAGCGCTCTATGGCAGATGCACTATCACCACTAATAGATAAATAATAATAAATATACATTAATTATAATAATAATAATAAATAATAATTATATTAATGATTTATTATTTATTATTATAATAATAATTATATTAATTAATTAATAAATAATAATAATAATAAACCAATAATAATAGTAATAATAATGATAATAATAATAAAAATAATAGTGATAATAATAATAACAATAATGATAATAATAATGATACACTAATACTACTTACATTTATTTATTACCAGTAGCCTAGTAGTAGTAGTAGGTTACGGTAGTAGTATGTATAGTAGGTAGTAGTAGTATTATTATTACCAGCATAAAAAGTTTTCATTTATTTCTGCTACTAAGTGACTATTGATAATTTTTAATTATTTCATATTATCATATTACAATAATTATAATACCATACTAATTCAAAATAATTAATTGGGCAAAATTTTTTCAAGGTCTGTGCAAGAAGATAATAGTGTCCTTGCCCAAATTTACGTTGCTGCTCACTAGTTGTTTTGATCAAATAGCATTGTGGGTTGTGTTCCAGGGAATGGCCAGTGATAGCTAGGCTTATCAATTGTTTCATAACAAAAAATACCAGCACACAGGTTAATAAGTCTCTTGTCTAGGAGGCTAGAAATGTGGATACTTCTAGAGAACTTCACAGTAGCACATAACTCCAACTAAAAAAACTTCCAAAAAAATCAAGCTAATTAATAAACATACTGTCTCGGTAGCAATAAGCAAGTCAGGCTCGGCGAGACGAGTCAAGGGCTCGACCATGCATGACTCGAATTTTCGAGACTTGTCCCGGATCGTTGACATCACTAATAACATATAAGCTACAGCTTTAAAATTACGTAGTGAGGCGGCAGTGCTTTCCAACCATCTAGCTAGCCTATAACTGTGACTGATTACAAAGGTTGCGTTTTTAACAAGGGGTAGAAGCATTGGTTCTGTTTGTTTCGAAGCAGTTTGCTTTCAATATGAGCAATCAATGAATCGTCAAGCGGTTGTTTTTGTCATTAATGATCATATTTAACTGTTGTTGCCATTACTATTCAGGTATACACATAATGTAGTGATTTTCCTACTTTTACTACGGACACAACAGCATCCACTTCTTCTAGACACTAGCAACTACTTTGGGCTCCGCTACCCAGACAGATCAAACAGCGTTTTACAAGGGTAACTGCTTTATTACATCAATCTGTTTAGCAACAGAATAAGGTTATAACACAAAAATCCACTAACTTCTGCTCTCTTCATGCGCGACAATTCCTTTTATAGGAGGTGACAGGAAAACTTACTTCCTGATTAGGGGTGAGCCAATAACACATAATGATACAAATCATATATGAATCAAAAAAAGACAACTCAATTTACCATAACAAAGCAAGCCAGTGAGAGAGGCATGCACATGGCAAAGTTCGCTCTTTTGATGGTGCTGGAAATATTCCACTCTTCATCATGCATCTCTACTTACAACCTCTGTTCCTGCCATTTGTATCGCTCCGGTCTTCATAAAGTGAAGTTTTTCTAGCTCCTAGGGTCCCAGGCTTTCTTTATTAGCCATCTTTCTTGGTAGGCCCAGGGTGACCCGGAGTTACCCGGATAGGTTCTCCATGTATATATATTTATGATACAGGGTCTATACAGGGTCAGGGTAGCCGGTATCCAAAATTTGGGGAAATATGGGTATGTACTGAAGGGGGAAGGCTCCGGGGTTACTTAAACTTCTGTAGTGACATGGTAAGGGGTGTAGGGGGGTTTTGGGGTGGGAGGGGGTGGAGAAGGGACCTGGCTCGTCTGAACATACATGCAAATCTATCACAAGAATACTGTTATGCATGTTGTTTAATATTAATATGTAAATTGATGATTCTGGATACTAGTAATTTTAAAACTAAAATGATCGTCATAAGCATATCCATTCTTTAATAATAAAATATCTATGTACGAACCGTATCAAGAATAAATACCAAATATGATTTGAGGGTACACCAAAGTAGTGTATTGAAACATGAGTAAAAAATTATTGAATATTAAGTTGAAAATGACAACAACAATGTATGAAGGGGCAGAAAATGCCGCACCAGTAATCAAAAAGACGAAGGGGAAGCAAGTTGTGATAATCATTATGAATATAGAGCAGCACTCATTAACTACATCGCAAGAAGAAAATATTTTGCCTTACCAAATTTATGAATTAGTACCGACTACAGACTTCATTGTTCTAAAGGCACAGCTGGAATCTAGAGAGAGTCTTCGGCCATGGAAATCTAGGCTAAAAAATAGCTTTTGCTTGTTTCTTTGGTTTTTTTGTTCAATGAACAATGTAATAGCTTTGCATTGATTTTAAGGTATTGGCTGTGAGCCAACAGATAAAACCAGGATGTAGGAGGCGACCCATTTGACCAACAAATAAAGCTTTACGGCGCAATTGAATTTAGTCTTTCTGTCTCAGTCACGAATTTGATATGGCAAACTATTCCTCTGGAAGCCAGTCCGGAAGACTTCAATCCGATGACCTGCTGCTGAAGTTGACTTGGGAAGTAAAAGACTATGAGAAGACCTCAATTGAAATGATTGTGGGAGATTAGTTGTTGTTTTTGGTAAAACATTGAACAAGACTTGAGAAAAATCCGGTGTGTTAAAGGTTGTGGATTTTTAATAAAAACAGTTAAATAAATAATGATTTGTTGTGAATGAATCTGCACTGTTTATTTATGATTTGTAAAACGCTTTGATAATATGTCAATCTGACAGCAAATCATCAAATGCATTTCTATAGCAAAATAAGATGGAAATAATGGAACAAAATCGCAATTGCTCTCTTTAGCATCATTATAGCTTAGGTGAGTGTGCCAAGATCTTTGCTTTAGCTTTAAATGTCCTTCTTTTAGATTGGATGAGAAAAATATTGGAACAGAACAAATTTAAGCCCAAAACTCAGTTTTCTCATATGTTTACGAGCAATGATGGAAGTAATGAAACAAAACTCAAATTGGTCTCTTCAGCATCAGTATGATGTAGGTGAAAGTGCTAAACTTTTTGCTTTAGCGTTAAATTTTTGTTTTTGTGATTTAAAAAAAATATTAGAAAGAACACATTTTAGCCAAAAGATCTGTTTTTTATATGTTCACATGCAATGAGCGTCATCAATGACTACGAAGCACGGCTTGAATCTGAGTGGTGACTGCGGCGTCGACTGCTCAATAAGAAGACACAGCTCTTGTACACTATGATCAGTTTAGGGAAGTTGAAAGATACAAAGCCCAATCTGCTGCGAGGTAAGTTAAAGGATTATTTGTTGCAAATTTGTATAATAAACCAGGTTTGCTTTTAGTTAATAGCCTTATTTTATGGTTTCAATATATTACAGAAATACCAAAGCAGTAGAGGAAGTCTATGACTTAGAAAAAGAACAGAAACTGCACTAGCAATTCATATGGACTTTAAACTTTTGTTGTCTACAATTTAGTTCCGGAAGAAGATGGTTGTGTTCTGGCAGCAAGCAGCATGCGATGAAGTGGTAAGGCAACACTTATTGCCCACGTTGTAAGTTTTATAGTTTCATCATGCCATCGGTCGGCAAAATATCTGAGTATTTTGCTCCCAGAGTTGTAAGACAGAGATGATTTACGTTCTTCTTTTGGTAAAATTTTGGCCATGCATCATGTGGTTAAAACGCAGAATTATCTTTCAAAGCTTGTATGTGATACGCTCTTTGGTTGTACAAAGAATTGGAGACTATTTTAGTTTCAGCATATGTTTGCTAAAGAAACATTTAAACTTTCGACTGCAAACTGCTTTGCTCAATTACACAGGTTTATAGCAGTGTATAGTCTAGAAATACTACATTGGTGTCTAGTTTTGCATCTTTACGCACAGAATAGTTTTTTCTTGCCGTTACTAATAAAAATCGTACATAATTTTATTCAAAAATGATTCAACAGTCTTTGAAGAAACCTGCTGGACGAAAAAATTTATCCAGTTTCATGTGGCTAGGATCTATCAAAGCTTAGAAATTTGGATGTCAGCACCAACTTGTTAAACATCTAGAGTTTATCATAATTGATAGACGAAAGGTTTCATTTACCATTTATTGTTATGACATTAGTAAAATTGATAATAAGCTTATGGAGGGGAGTTTCGTTTATTCAGGTACGGTTTACCGAGAAGTAACTTTATTAAGCTAAAAAGAGGGGACAACTCCTTGTTAAATTTGTGTACAGTTACAAACCAGTCATGGAATGGCATTTATTGATTCTGAAATCTCCTAAATGTTTTTAGGATTTTGCATTTATCTTTTAACAGTTTTTTTTGGGCTGAACTAGATTGAAATATTGAAAAATACCTAAATAAATAAACATAAAGTTATAATTGAGTCTATGTTTAAAACAATTGTGATAGCTAATAACACTAAATTTAGAGATAGAAGCTTCTTGGTTTTGTTAAAACTTCTAAAACTTCTCAAACACATTAGATGCCAATGTCGCCTCATTACAGGCAAGCTTGCTTTTGGAAGTTGAAAGTTTTATTGAAAAATTTGCTCTCCCAAATGCAATCAATGCAAAATCATAACCTGAAAATCCAGGAAGAGGAGATTCTGTGACTTGTTTTTCTTGTGGTTTGAGTCAGCACACTGGAGTGTGGGAGAAGATGCGCGGCAGAGATACGCCACAAGTTTGACTTCTTACCAGCTTATTAATAGAACCTGGCTACATTTTTTGGATCATAAAGCCTTGTCAACAAAAAAGAAAGTACAAATTCATCATCGAAAAAACAGTCACTGTTGAAAAAAATATTCGGTTTTGAAAACGTTCTAACCAAATGTAATGTTTTTTTGCCTTTTGCCTTACTTTTGAAACATTTTTTTAATGATCTAACTATTTCAATTATTGTATTTGTTTTTCTTAACTTATCTTGATTTATTGTTTCAAAAAAAATATTGTTGAAACACCAACTAATTCCTCTGGTTGTTATTGTTCAGAGTTTACAAGTGACTTGAATGCTGAGGATGTAAAAAAGTTTTTGAGGAAAGTTTCAGCAAACAAAAACGTGGAGCTCAGTTATAGAAGTTTTGCAAGTTTTAGCTATTTCCATTGCAACAATAATTCTGGTGATCTGTTACTGCGCTTGACTACTGAAATGCAACAGCCGAGAGTAGTTTCGGTGATTGTACAATGTTGTTCGAAGCTGGTATACGCAGAGACCTATTGGCCTCTGCAGTCAAAAAATTTGCTCAGGTGAAGCATCTCCAGTTTAGTTCTTTCAGTCTGTTGAATGATGGTTTTCTTCATGGGAAATCTAAAAAAGCTTTCAATGTTTTAGGTAATTCTTGTAAGTAGTTTAAATCTTTTGGTCTTGCAAATACTGAGGTTAATTTTAACCTCAATTACTGGGATTGTTTGTCGTTATTTCTATAATACATCCTGTAGCTGATATGCCAAAATTTACTTTGCCAGAACTTGAAGTAGATCATTTGCACTTACTCTCAAACAAGCTGACTAAAATTTATGAGTTACTCGGCTGAGGCCTGAGACCTCACAACATACATATAAATCAGGCCATGTATTTATGCTGGCTGGCAGTGTCTGGTTTCTGATCCCTTTAGATGATCAGCCATTTGCTAGCTGGCACCACTGCAATGCTTGAATAGCTTTTGATGGTCAGCACTTGCGTTAAAGAAAATAGATGCTTACGATGCTTTACTGTCTACTGAAGTAAATTTTGGGTTCCTGCTACTGTCTACTAAACACTATTGCTATTCAAATGCTGCCAGTTTGTGGTGTGGCCTAATAACGTCTAAATCCAGAGAATCATCTTAAGCTTTCCTGTAGCCTAAAAAACAATGTCACCGAGAGATGGTGAAGTCATCGATATAATCTTCTGAAGGTACTGGGGCTATCTAAGGGTGCCGGCTAGCATGGAATAGCTTTCATAGGTCAGTTTTGCGACAGCAGTTACAACATTTTATCGCTACAACACTTGTTGTGTGTGATTTATCTCACTTGTACATTCTGCACCAGCTCCAGCGAAGTCTGTTTGCATATTGTAAGTAACTAGGGCACCTTTAGTCGCTGAGTAATAAATGGCACCACAATCCACCACACTAAATGATGATGTGATTATGGACAGATAATAACTTTTTTCAATCAGTCATCCCCTCTATTCATTGAGCGCTGATGACTTTCAACTTTTATTCTGTATTTTGGTTACGTCGTTGATTACTATATGGTTACATGAAAATCTATCTGCAATGTGAAAACTTTTCGCCCATGTATAATTTTTCACTTTTAATTACATTATAGCACACAGTGCAATTGCTTACTTACAATATTTAAAGTGCAACATTTACATCAGTTGAAACATAATTAATGTTTTTTAACATATTTTATAGCAACAATCTTCAACAGGTCATGAAAGAAAATATCATAAACTATCAAATTTTTTTGCTGAAAAAGAGATGACTGTGCATAATTAGAATATGAGAAAAGAGTGGTTTAGTGCTGATTCAGTGTCCTCTGAAGTATCACAGAGGTCCATCAACAACATCAACCTTGAGATATCTTTCGCGCAGACTAGAGGCTGATGGCTGATGCAAGGCGCAAAGCAAAAGTGCGGAAGAAAATGAAAATACCGAGCCTCTAGCCAACTAAGCGCTGTCATGTAGGTGAAGGTAATAGGTGGTATGTACGTTTGATGAAATGATTCAAAACTATTTTGAAATTTGTGCTAGGTTGCCAACAAAGAAAACAACGTTTGTGCATGGACCAATCCTTTGAGGTTATGAAGTTCCTTTTAACATTCATTTTTATGCATGTAGTTCCCATTAATCTCAAGTGTGTTTAATAGTCAGGGCCAGTGACTTGTCATCACTCTCATAATTTCAAGCATACAGCCAACCATACATTATGCCGCGTAATAAAATGATAGTGGGTGCTGGTGAACAACACACTGAAGTTGTATCAAATAATCTCACATTTTGAATAAGCCACCCATTTTGCAAGAGTACGGCAAATACTATTTATACTGGAACTATAACCTTATCAACAAAATCATTTCCTGTTAAATAATCTAGAAGATCAGTGGATATACGAGACTGCTGCGTGCTAAATCCTAACTACTCTAAACTTTCAAGTAAGCATAATGCAAAATTGTTGTGTATAACGCCTTTGTTTTTATATTATATTGCATCATACACCAATAATGTATTATATATAGATATATTACTGTACCTGCTTTTTAGCGATAGAAGTTTAGAGGTGCATGTATTAGTCAAAGTAACTTAGTACTTCAAAACTAAATGTGGTGTGAGAACTGTAGACAGATCATAGATATAGCAGCATATAAAATTTTACTAAACTCAACAGTAAGACTTCTATAGTAAATGATAGAGATAGTTTCAGGTGAGTATTGTGTAGCTTGTACAACCTGGCGTTTCTATACCCTAAGTTTTCTTTCTAACTTTACAATTAGATATAAATAGGGCTGAAGTAATGAGGAGAATTGGCATTCCAGAAGAATACAGATATGAGAGACCTCCTGCTACTATACACCAACCCTGTGATATAGATGACAGCGATACCTGGTATGTACCTGCTCTCACTGAAGAAGATGATGATTTGTTTAATAGAAACAATGGATAAATAACCATCAATTTTTTTAATATGGTTGATTATTTGTTAAAACTCATTTTTGTCAAGTACTTCATGGTTCACTTAGTATAAAGTCAAATGTTGAATGTCCTACATTTCTGCAGTTTTATTAATTTGTTTTTGATGCAAAATGTAAGCTGTAAGCAGTGAGTCCTATAAGAAAACTGTACAAAGTCATTCTATAGCAATATAAATAGCAGAAATATAATAGTCAAGATAAACAGTTGAGTCAAAGTTGTAGAGTTTTTATAAACTCAAAAACTCTGTTTTTTTTAGCATGCTATGTTGGGGATGAGCCCTAACTGATGCTTGATGAGATGAACTGTCTGTTTTGTCTGTTGTAACTACTTTATTGAAGCCTGTTTAGGAAGGTGCATGGTTACATACTGCTACTTTAAGAAAAAAACTGGATAGATAGATAATAGCATTTATAAAAGTTTGATCCATCAAATTAAAAATAACCGAAGATGAAATACTGAATTTGCTTCCTTTAAAACAATCCTAATATGGGTGAAGTTAATGTTAATGTGAAGTTAATTTTCGGTAATAATAATCTAAAATTTTGTTCCGCATTCAGCTATACTTTGTTGTTAAAAAACTTAAACCGACATTCAGCATTCTAAAAATGATATCACTGAGAGGCTATCTGCTAAGTGTGATCATTGGTCAAAACTATGAGACCATGGCAGTCACAGCCAACTGGTGGCAGAACCCCCAGCAACTTTCAGTGGGTATTTCATCTGACCAAAAAGTCACGGTGAACTTGGAAACTTGTATCTTGGAGATAATAAACGATACTATCAATCAAACTCTGTGGAAGCTGTCTGGCCTATTGGCTGTTGCTAGGAGTAGTTGAGGGGGAGCAGGAGATTTACCAAGTAGAATCTAACTAGCAGGCTCTGTAACAGCAGGGAGCTGTGGGCCTGGGAGAGCTGCAGTGAAGTTTGACGAGAACTGGTCGGAACAAGCTATCGGTTTAGCTTTTGCTGTAGGAAGAGGATTGTGGTAGTAATACTGCTTTGTAACACGGTAGTTGTGTCCATGAAGGTGGTGAAATACTTCACTTAAGCTCAAAAATTTTAAGTGTAAAAGTAAAAGTTGTATCGTCACCCCACATTGCACTACCCATTGTTTTCAATGCAAATACACTTGCTCTTTGGTTACAGAAAATGCTAACCAACTGACCAGACAGTCAGCAATGCGGTAAAAACAAGTATCAGTGTTTTGAATTAACAGCAAACAAATAACAACAGCAAAAAATTGCTTACTGATTTACACAGAAGTTATTTTTTACCTCTATAACTTTTGATATCTTCTTTGGATCTTCTGTTGACTCTTTACTTCCACCCACTTTTTGATGTCCTCTATTTAGCACCATTTTACTTTGGTCTCTGGATTATATACTTTACATTATTTAATAATGTGAAATATGCAGAAACAGACTAAATACATACATACAAGTTGTAGAGCATGAAGTTTATTTTAGCATCGTAACTTCACCGATGTGGTGCCTCCATGCATTTATTTGACTGATACACTTTGAGGTCTAAAAGACAAACCAGCAAGGGAGAGAGCTATCTATTGTTACGTTAAAGTAAAGCTGTAAAGGAAAAGTTGAATGATTCTACCTGTTAGTTCTGACTAGCGCTTCCGCCCTCTATATAATCAAGCTGGCACTGTTTACTAAAATTTTCTATGTCTGTAACTTTACTACTTGCAATTTGACATGACTTCACCATCCATTTGTCTAACTGAAACTGACAAAGCTCTACCAGAATGGTGTCATGAAGCAGCACTGGTTGGTCATCAAGGAGGTCCAAATCCCAGCTCTACCAGGCCATCCAGTCAGAGACAGCAACACACCTCCCCCCTCCCCCCCCCCCCCAATCCAGGCGGATGCCAACCCAAGAACTTCATGACCTCTTGGGTCAATCAGCAATGCTTTGGCAGCATTAATGTCTGGCTACACCATTGTTTATTTTACACTCATGGTCAAATTTCGATGAACTTATTTTCTTAATTAGCCAGGAAAGCATCAAATTTTCTAACGATCAGCCTGCCAAAATTTCACAATGTGCTTCAAATAATGCATAATGACTAACTGATTGTGATTGGTTGTTTCAGTGATGCAACCTTTCAAAGTTTAGGGAACTTTATTCTCCATTCATTGTAGGTATGATTAATTAGCTGGTTGCTCATAGCAACACTCATAAACCAAATAAGTATGACATGAGCCACCATCAATTACTGAAGACCACATGGTGGTCTCTATCATTGAGCGTTTAAAGTTAGATTATATTCCAGCAATAATAACATTTCTTTTTAGTTGGCTTGGTAGCAATGAAGTGCCTTTAAATAATTATTATTATGAAACAACTATTTCAGCAGGAGCCAACCAGACACTGAGAGTAGGCTTGAAAATGGCTATATTGGGTGATCCTATAGGCTAGAAAATAATTGAAGAGGTGACAACTCTTCATCAATCAAAAGACATCATAGAAAAATTGCTACCGAGTAGCACCTACCTAAATGTACAATGTCCATGTAAAATGTAAAACACCTAAAAGTCTATGATCGTGTGACCTAGCAGATACAGTAACTGACGCTTGACACCTTTTTATATAAAACTGTACAAAAAAGAGACTATGTGCATGAGAAAGTCATCATGTGCTAAATAATGTTCTAAAATATTACAAAGCAAGGTTTGTGCACAATTACATCCCAATGCAGCATTCTGTTTGTATTTTGTTGTGTTTCAAGGATGAATGTTACGAGCTATACTCCGTCAAAAGCCTTGCGTACAAAAACTCCTCAACATAGCAAAACTAAAAATCTAGTTTCTAATGTAGAAAACAGTGAGATTGTTTCTTCCTGTGAGCCAACGAACAAAAGCAGTGAGAGCTAGAGCACTGGAGGGCATTGTGTAGTTGACCAAGGGAGAGCTGATCAGGAAAACCAAACCAGTCAATAATTGGAATGTCTAAGGTCTAGGGATAAGCAGATTGATACCTACAAGCAATCTCTCGCTTCATCAAAATGGTTTGTTGCTACAGGAAGGAAAGTCTTCTAGTAAACTATTTTGGCACTAATAATTAGTACGTCATAGACGCAGTGAGATAATTCAATTGGTTGCGTTAGCTAAGTTCATTTTAGGCTTATTTTCATTTCTTCAAGAGCTCAGTTACTAGACTGTTATTTACAATGTATTTCCATTTGTGTAACATTGATGGAGACATGAATAATCTGTAATGGAATGAGTTGATACAAACATTTTGGCATGGAGCGAGGCCAAGAACGTATCAATGTAATGTTCATTGTAACTGAGCCTTTGTAACCGTGGTATGATGAGTCAATGCTCGGACTAGTATTTTTCATATTGTACGAAGTACTTGCTCATAACATGAGTCTGTGGTATCTTACACTTGATAATAACCTATACTCACAGTGGTGCATTTATGCGCGCATAATGGATGTGATGGATGAGGATAATGAAATCTATAATGTGATGCAGGTTGAAGAGTTGGGAAAGTTTTACCAATGGATGGAACTGAGCCAATATCCTTGTTTTCAACCTGCAATCCACGGTCATGCTACAGCCACATCAGCCTTCAATATCATTATTTCATCAAAATCCTACAAGACAGGTTGAGATATAACATTGCTGCACTAAACTTTTACCAACTGTTACATGAACTCTGTAAGTACAACACATATCACCTATATGGTTTATATAAAACTTATTGTTTTACACAATGGACAAGTGCATGCAGCTTTTTTGGAGTTGATAGTGCATAGAGTAGATATAAATATATTATCTAGGCTGTGTGTACGCTCTCTTAAGTTAGACTGATTTATGGATTTTAGAAAAGCTATTCAGTATCAACTGCTGAAATTGCAGTGAGTGTGACATATTCAATATCTGGCAAAGGTAAACTGGTGACAGGTGGTTATAGTTACAGGTAAGCAGTGGACTTCATGATACAGTAGTTAACACATTCTGAGGTCTCGTTACCTATGTTTTTTTTCATTTTTGTCAGTAAACTGTTTTCTCTTTAACTAGGTAAAAGATGTCTAAAAATAAAAGTGGAATAGACATTCCAGAAGAAGATAGAGATGACAAACCGCTGGCCACCATACAACAAGCCTGTGATGTAGACGAAGAAGATATGTGGTATGTAGCAACAGTAGAAGGAGATGATGAGGTATTTTATGGTGAATTGTTGGAAAGAGTGCAAGCAGGTGGTGGACATCTCTAACACAATTTCCATTCACAGAGTTTTTTTTATTATCTCTTGCTATCAAGATAAGTTCTTATGTTTTTCTCAATAAACAGTTTTCTTGGTTGACATTGTCATTTTGTCAAGAATTGCTGTTGATAGTGCAACTCACTTTTACATTGGAAGTAATCTTATACAACGTGTATTGCTGTATTCAGGGACTGCGTTTGCCTATTCTGTGATGTAATGTTATGTAATTGCTTGAGAAATATTAAACCACACAACATATTTAACAAGAGAATTATTTACTAGGGTTTATTGAAGTTTGAAACAGTTCAATGTCCACTTTAAAGTTGAAGCAAGACAAGAATATGGCAGATTTTTTCGCAGTGCCCATTGTAAGCAAATACATTTGCGGTTGGATATACCTACATTCAAACACTTTACTTGTCTGTTTGATTCGTTGAGCTGCTTATGTAGCCTTGCACCAAACAAAACTTTCTTCTTGCAATTGCGATTAGTTATTATATTTGCTTCTTTGAATTGAATCACACTTTGAAAAGTTTGGTTGAAATACATTAAAATCCGGTAGGTTGGGGCAGCAGTAAAGACAATAACATAACTGGCTATTCAAAATGGTAAGAAGTAAACTCAAACCGCTTATTTAAGTTTCAATAATGTTAAGTTACTCACTGAACAGCACTTTCATGTCTTAAACAGCTCTCATTCAGGCAGCCTTGTGTGCATGAAATGATCCAGAGATGAATGTCCATGCTTATACACAGAAAACCACTATGCTGAGAGAAATGAACATTTTATTTGCAGTGGTCAAGGTTTAAATCTGTGGTTTATTCTCAAACCAAAGAGATTTTTTATATTTTCAATGTTATTAAAAACTCAAAATTCAACCACCATGTACAGCGATGTCATGTTCTTCTGGATGTTTCATATACAATGCATTTGCTATATTGTGACAAGCACATACAACTAATATGACGGTTATGTAATTCAAAATCTATGCAGTAGAACTGCTTAAGTTAAATTTCAGCAGTTATTTTGGTTTCTGCCCACTCGGTACAACATTGTTTATACAGCAGAAGTGGTACTGCCTGTGCACACTAGCTGGTGCTAGGGCTGGACATACTCATGGTTTCATTCAATGCAATGACAAAGTAATCAATATTAATAGACATGGGTTTTATCTCATCCTTGTGCCCAGTAAACACACACAATTGTTTTGGGGACAAAGGCTATGATTTTTCATTTATATTACCTCTGATCTAACTAACGTTTGTTGGCTGTTACATCAGTAGCATGGTTTTGTCAAAATATTATGTACAATATAACCTAATCACGTTCTATTTGAATCATATCTGTTAGAAGTGGCCCTGTAGGTATGATTTGAAAGTTGCTATATAATAATTATTTATAATAAACATGTTTAAATTCTGCTGTCTATTAATACATTCACTTTCTTCAGTAAAAGTTATTATTACAATAATTGTAAAAAATAAATCGCAATAATGGTACAAACTGTAGAGCAAACTACACCTTTGGTAATGTTGAACGCTGAGTGAAAAGGTAAAAACTCCCTTGATACATGAGGTGTATTTGCGGGCTGGATTGATGAACATCTCCTATTAATCATATTTGGGATCCACATCGCTCGATGGTAAACACATCGATCCAGGCGTTTAAATTTTATTATATAATAATAAGAAATAATATCCATCGATCCGCATCAAATGTAAAGATGTAAAATTCCAACATGCATTGTAGCGAGTGTAAATATTTTCACATGTGTAAGCAATTCATCAGCGACGGTTATCTTGTCGTTGATTACTTGCTGGTACTATTAGCATGATGCTTCGGTAAGTAGCAGATAGTGATAGCGAGTCAAATAATAAACAGCTTTACACTTGTCCGGTTGTTAACGTTTATTTCAAAACAATTCATTCTTGATTAACTATAACATTTATCTTTATTGTTTTAACAAACTAGCTATGCTTTCTATTATTATGATGAATCTATTACAAATGTATCAATACTTCACATGAAAATCATAATAATTAATAATATTAAACAACATATATAATTTATAATAATTGATAACAAATAAGGAAAAAGTAATAATTTTAATAAATAACACCGATAATGAACTGCTTTGAAACAAATGTCACCCCTTGTGAGTATATATCAATTTTTATGTTATGATAAGTAGTTTTCAGGACCTATGAGTGTGCCTCGCAAATTTAAATTTTTTTGCCCGTGGGGATGGTATTTTGGGATCCACTCAAAATATTGCTACCAACCCTTTCGCATTAAATAAATTGCGAAAAATTATATCTATTAAATTTATTGTACGGATCGATCCAACCCGCAAACATACCTATACCTATCATTTACTATTATTTACAGTAATAGTACTTTTTACATTGTTGAAGGACCTTATTACTACTGTAATATTTTAATCCATTTATTTCAACAGGCAAGAGGATCATTCAAAATAGCTATCAGATTTTACAATTATTGCTTTTGTTTGGTTATGTGATAATAATGACTAAAATAAATAAGAACAACAACGATTATTAATGTAAATTTGTGCGCTATCGCCAATACGTTGTTACCTATGTTTTATTATCAAGTACTATCATCATTGATTGCATTCCTTATGTTTTTCTTGTTGATTTTTGTAAACTTGGTTTATGGCTAAACTAATAATGGCCCTTATTAAAAACAGCAGCAAAACTCAGTGTTTGATAAGCAGCTTACAATTTATAGGATGGTGAACACTGTGAGTCTTTTAAAACTTTTGAATCATGTTTTAAACGTTTAATGAAATGTATGATACACCGAATATGGCAATACGTGTAAAATATCATCCAAGACTCGAGGCTTTGTTGTAGATCAAGCTGCTACTACTACTACCAATGCTGTCTATTTTCTCAAAACTCAAATCATTTATTAAAACACCTGCAACACACAAACCCTTTTTTGTCACTTTTTGTTCGCAAACTTCAATTTGCTTTCAGTTCATCTTGTAAGGATATTGGATGTAGTATTTTGTTTAATCAATACTGTTTTTTATTTCTACAAAATGTTTCATTAATGTCACCAAAAAGACAAAAGAACTGATAGACTATCATTTTATTATCACTCGACTATCATTTTTATCAGTTTTTATGAAGTGTGTCATTACCAGGAGGCCAGCCTATTGCAAGAGAAAGTCATATTGATAGGAGGTTGCGGAAAGAGCAACAACAGATGTGTCTGACTTCACCTGTATGTTGTTATGCACAATGAGCAATAGAGCTAGTGTGTCTATATACATATACATACAGTTCTCGGTGTCATATTTCATCGATACAATACATGTCATTAGGAGTAGCAGCAGCAAAACGTAAATTATTCCTAAAACTTATGCGGTAAGTGTATGATTGTATGGCATGACTTAATAGAGTGCAGTTTTTCATCGAGATTGCAGAAATATTATTTAGCAATGCTGATGAAATTTTTGTTACTGTATTTCCTGATAATTTGGTAGATATCTACCAAATGCATCCCCACTTCTATTATATATTATTGTAGTGGTTTTCCTCCTTCCACTACCGACACAACGACATCCACTCCAAACAGACTGTAACAACCTCATCAGAGTCCGCAACCCAGACTCGCTACTCCAGAGTTTACACCAACAATAATTGATTACATAAACCTATTTAGCAATATAATAAAGATACTAACACAAAACTCTACTAACTTCTGCCTTCTCTCATGTGCAGCTACTCCATATATAGGAGAAGACAGGAAATCTCACCACCTTATTAGGGGTGAGCCAATGACAGACAACAGTACAAAATAGATGATATAACTCACAATAGCATAGTGAACCAATGGCAGGAGCGAACACATGGCAAAGTGGCTCTGGGATCCTTTCCCGCTCTTTTGGTGGTGGTGAAAATCTTCCACTCCTTATATAGTATCCCTGCTTCCTAGCTTCTGTTTCCATCATTTGCGCTGCTTCAGTATCTATGTAATGAAGGGTTCACAGTTCCTTAGGCCTCAGGCTACCTTTCTCAACCACTTTTTTTGACTGGCCCGGGGTAATGACCCGGGGTAGGTTATTTATGTATATATAAATAGGAAACAGTGTCTATACAGGGTCTATATAGGATAGGGGTAACTGTTATCCAAAATTCAGGGAAATATGTGTATGTACTGAAAGGGGAAGGCTCCGGGGTCACTTAAACTTCTGTTGTTGGCAGGGCAAGGGGTGTAGGGGGCTTTTAGGGTGGGATGGGGTGGAGAAGGGGCCCCTGGCTCATCTAAATATATGCAAGTCTACCACATTATGCAATAATATTCGTACCATTTAGTGAATGCAAGTGAATGTGAACTGTCATTTTTCAATGCTACATCAAATAGCCTGAAAGGGTTTAGGCACATGGTTTGAATATGAGCTACCATTGCTTGGAGACTAAAAAGCAGCAGGGCAAAAGTGTAAAAGTTTTCACCTGTTTACAAAGCAGGAGTTGTGATCCTCATAATTTTTGGTGATATGCAAACCCTAAACTCTTATCAAAAAATTGGTCCTTCAATTACTGTTGAGACTCTCATTTAGTTAAAGAGAGTTTTCACCCCCTTGAAAACTTCAGTTGATAACTCCAAACTCTAGTAATTGATACAATCACATTTACTGCTACATGTTTGCATGAGAAGAAATGGGATTGAACCTGTATTAATGGATTGCAATCATTTCCATTTTCATAAATCAGTTAAATGCTTTAGAGCATCTCATGGAAAAGTTTGAAAAATAAATTTTTCACTGATTTATTTTTTTTTGTCCTGCAACTAAAAGCATGACTTATTACCATAAACTTATTTTTTTCATTCCCACGTCCATTTCATCCAAAATCATAGTCTGCACACTTGTGAATTTTGTTGAGAATTAAATTTTGTCCATCCATTTAGATATAATGGTACTTTAGCTAAATAAAAATGATTATTTAGCACCTAATACAGTGTATAGCTCATCTTGCTTGCCATTTTTTCGTCACATAACATTATGATATCCACAGCTATTGCTTTTCCATAACAACCCTGCTAATAGAATGTTCTATCCGCAAGACTAGAATGTATTCTGTTTACTTAACAGGAAAATCGCATTTTCCTGCTAGGTAAGTTACACCAAATAAATCATATTATATCTGATAGAGCATCGAAATAGATTTCAGTTCGCCTGTGACAAGGAGGCAACACACTCTATTTTTGATTGGACAAGTATGGGCTACACATAGACAAATAACTGATTGATGAGCTCAAAATAAACATTTCAAGATGTATAATCAGTAACCAGGGAGTGATAATACAATATTACGCAATTGGTTATCATATTCCATATAATTAATTGTTCACGTCAACATCCCGTTTAATATATATTTGATTTAAACTGCTCAGTCTGGGTCTGCTACAGCGGTATTGTAACCTTCTACTTCATAGACATCCCAAGTATCATTGTCATAGACATCACATGGTTGTTCTGTGGTTATTAGAGATCTCGCATCTTCCACATCCTCTGGTGCACTTACCAGTAGGAAATCTTCCATATTTTGGCTGCCTTCAAATAAAGCATACAGAAATAAAGACAAGTTTTCTTGAACTGCAAACATAAAATTATAACTATTTTATATATACGGAAATTTTAATAACTAATGTTGTTATGAATATGTCCCCATTTTAATTTTTTTTTAGGTTTTAAAATTTCTTGTCCATACTTTAATAAAATGTATAATATTTAAAGTTGAAATTTTTTGTTCACGCGAAGTCATTTCTTTAAACAGTAGCAATGATAAAATTAAATTTACGAGACCACAAAAATGCTTTTGCCTTTTTAATATGAGTGCAGAAAATCACTGCTTTTTACACAACTACGTGAACTCATAAAGCCGAGTGTAATATTAAACTGGTGATACTTGTGCTCAGTTTTACTGTAAGCATCTTCACCAGCTACAAAATAAAAAAATAAAAATAATGCTTTTTAGTTAAATGAATAAAACATAGTTGAAACAAAATGATACCAACTAAATATGCTGATGATGCAGTAAATATGTTATGCATATACTTACACAAATTGGTATCCCAGTTAGTAGATAGTAATGTTCGACAGCTTTATATATGTATATTGTAATAGATTTGAGTCCTCTATTATCTAACACAACGGATTCTCCACTTCTCTCTCTCCACTCGCTTCAATGTCAATCTCCACAGTCGCTAGCAACTGCACAGAGTCCTCGACTCAAACGTATTACTAGTGTTTCTATCAATTAATATACTTTATTATCACACAAACAAAAGGGGTGCTACACTATATCAACTGCCTGCCCAAGGCACAGCAGCTCTATTTATAGAGCAAATTTTTTGCAGCTCCAATACCTTATAAGGCACAACGAATGATAACACATGATACAAGGAAATTGCCAATTATAATACAAAATACAACACACACTAACAAAGTAATCCAATCACGTAGAGAGCACATGGTAGCTTGGGGCTGGACTCCGGTTCCAGCTCTTTTCTGCCTGCACAACTCATGTTAAGGGCACCAGGGGTGTACAAAGGGGGGGGGGGGGTTGCCACCATTCACTCATCATGCAAATCTCCCACAATATCAACCAGTCTTGTAGGATGTCTAACATCAAATGATATTAGCTGCAACAATGTTTTGTTTCTCTCTGGTGCTCAATAGGTCAGATAAACATTCACTGGTCACTGATTATACACCACCTGGCAGCAGAAAATGTCCAAAGTAAGCAATCTTATTAATTATTATCTTATCAGTCATAGTTGTGCTAAGGAGAGCAGTTAAACACTTGACTTTAGTTAATCTCGATGAAACATTGCAAAATGTTATGTTTTCTAAGGTACCAGGTACATCAAGGAAATGCAATAATATGCCGATATAGAGTAAATCATTTCAATCTAAGCTGTGCCTGGCTAAAAATCAAGTGATGAGCACAAGCACTCAGCCCGTTGTTTAGATCAAAGAATCAGTTTCTGTAGGAACAGCACATAGCCCTCTCTCTGTGAGGTCTTTGATTACCTGGCAAGGCATCCAGATTTTCCTACTCTACTGAATCTGATATTATGGCTGTGACAAATTATTAACTTAACGTAAGTTTTTTTGGGAGCAGTTTTTGGTTCATTCTACAATATTCTTACACAGCGGATGAAAGTATCGTGTAACTTCCATCCAAACTATCCGTCTATATAAGTTATATGCCGATATGAGATTACCTTGCTTGCTTGTGGACCAAGATGTTTTCATCTTTTGTCAAACCTAAACATAGTTGTAGAACTTAAACAAACCATATCATCAGAAACATTTTTCCTCCTTTCGTTGCACAACTTTATATTCTCAAGAGTAAAGTGTTGCAATGAATGATTATTTTATTTGATTATTTCATCCATGATCTGAATCTCTCATACTAACACTTAGGTCAAAACTGCATTGAAAAATTTGAAAGAGTTTTCAACCTAGTCTTTGGCTTCCAAGTAGAACAAACTTCTACAGTATTGGTGTTTGTGTAGAATTTTTTAATCTCTCTGAATGTGGTTGCTGTTCCGGGAGGGATCATACTTTAGCCAAATTCAAATAAACATATGTCAAACTTAATCTACATATAGCTAGTGCTTTCTATTAACATGGACATGTAGGCCATGGATAGCTCCAGTCATTTACACTTCACTTCTACTCCTAATATGAAAGTGCAATGTTCAATACGATATGTTGTTGGTTGATAGATTTGAATGTATTAGCCAATCATATGTCAGGTTTTTATCATACCATGTCTACATGCGCAATGCGGCATTGGATTGGGGAAACCCATGTGTCATAGTTGATAGCGGGGTGGGGGGGGGGAGGGGGTGTAAGGGCAACTGTAACAAATATGTTTTTCTATCAGATTATCTGGTTACAATTTGTAGTGTTGGGATGGCAAACCATTAAAGCTTTAATCTTTAAAGTCTTTTGAAGTGAGCTATAGTTCATCTAGCTATAGCAGCTGGCATATATTTGGCATGGTCAATGTTGTATCAAAAAGACTACAATGATATAACAAAGTACATTAAAGCTCCACTAATCTTTTCACAAAAATTCAAAATATGAAATGCACAAATGTTGCTACACTACGGGGAATGATATACTTTGGTTTGACCACAATATATATGTATATCGCATGAACATATAGTATTTTTCTCAAAACTAAATATAACTTGAGTGCCATGGGAGTAGTCTAATGACAGCAGTTCAATCCCCCTGGTTTGAACTTGACATCAGTATAGATTAAGAGCAGGTGTGAAAAAGTGGCTTTGTTTTTTAGTTCTTTTTTTTGTTTTAAAAAGATAAGTTGTATATCAAAACAAAGCTGACAATCCCCTGATCAATAATATGTTGGTTGTATAAAATTTATTTTGCTGGGCGGCTGTCTAAATTGAGCTTAAATTTCATAAAATTGTGAAAATTATATTGGGCCAACTACATATTCTTTTCCTCCTTGTTCAAACAGAAATTGTCTGACAGTCGTGTAAACTCATTTGGAGGGAGAAAACATGATTTTGATTGATATCACAAAGCGTGGTGTACCTACCTCGTAATTAACACTGCTTTTTGTCAGGGGCAAAACCCTTCTTAGAGGGGTTTTTAGTTTCATGATGTGCCAATTTTTCTCTGCTGGTACAAACCCACCAAAATCCCCAAAGAGAGTCCCTAAAATGTTAAAAGAACAGCTCCAAAATTTCGAAAAAATTCAATAGTTACATATGTTACAAAATATTTTTGATTCAACATTATTCCGGTTTGGAGTTGTCCCGCTTCTTTAAGAAATCACTGCATTTCAACATTGTAACTAATATAAGACTAAAAATAAACTTGCAACAAGACTATGATTGCATTTATGACTCATAATTTTTCATCACATCAACTAGTACAAGTCATCACAATACAAAGTCTAGTCTAGTTTATGTTAGAGCATAATTTCATCCACATCCACAACTCTCAGCAATTTGTGGAAGACTGTCAGAGTGCACCCTTGCTCGGTAGTATACAGCCATAACGAGACAGCAATATAGCCAAAAGCATTGATATAGGCCATGGAACTTGCACATAATTCTCCAATTAAAGATAGTTCACGTTTCTTATGCCATAAAAGAAACTCAACGCTGCATACATCCACAGCTAATAGCTGGAAGAAAGTGTACAATGCAGCCAAACTACTAGATATTGAGGCATGATTATTATTTATACTTTTTAATACTTGCTGCTACTTTTCTAATATCTGATATGTTGTTACTCTTCACTTATGGATTAGAAATATTGGCGAACGGGCATTCTGTGTGACAGATCCTCATCATTAGCCATTTGTAAAGGTGTGTCATAAAAATAATGCACTTGCGATCGATATGCGAGATGTCAACAATCCGGTTGGCGGCAGAGTTGAATCGACTTACAGTTTCGTAACACAAGACAGATCAGACAGCTATCCGCCTACAAAAATATGCAAACCCAGACAGAGAGGTTGGCAACATATGCTGAAAATAAATCGCTACTCTAATATTTCAGCAGTAGGCTCAAAAATTTACACTCATGCTACGAAGCTTATTTTCTTGTCTGCCATCTTGCCGATTCGCAATACAAAAATATGAAAACGTGATAACTCTGCTTTAAGTAAGACCTTGCTACTGGTAATAATGCAGGATGAACGAATGGTGCATCAAGCCTGGCTACTCAGCAGGTATCTCCCAACAAAACTGGCTTCCGCAAAATCCATACCAAGCTGGAGCTCTGTGAAGGCAAGGCTATCACGGCTGAAAATCAAGACAGAAATTGGTTATCTTCCATTGTACGATAGCCAACCAAGGGATCTTTCAACTGTCTACTCTGTCATGAAGATCATCCAATCTTTCACTCATCATCTGGGTCAGCAAAACACTGTTATAACATTTGATCAGGCTATATACAAACTCGCTAAAGAAATCCAGTGGAAGCATCTAGTAGAGTTTGGTGACACAGTGATAAGAATTGGAGGCTTGCGCATTCTTCTCAACTTCATGGGAAGTGTTGGAAAGATGATAGATGACTCTAGGGTCGAAGAATTACTTTCAAACAGAGGTGCACTCAGAAGAAACAGCTATAGTAATTATAAAAGGAAAACATTGTGATTAAGGTGTGCGTGGGCATAAGCTACTCAAGGATGCGATTGGAATATGTGAATGGATGGAAATTGAAGTGACGCTAAGTGAAGAAGACACTGAGGCAATATTACTTCTACCTAAAACTTCCACTGAACACATAGCTCAGCTGTGTAGGAAGGCAGAGACATCACAAATGCTTTAAAGTTTGTCCTCAGTCAAGTGCACAACATCGATCACCATTACCAAACACAAATGTGTGAGAAATCACAACTCACCAAATACTGGAACAAACATATGGGTGCGGTTGACCTAATGCCGGCAATCATCAATGCCAAACACTCACAATATTGGCAGTTGCATTTGAGCTGTGTCAAGGAGATGTGTGTTTATTTTAATGCCTATGATCGACAGAATTATTCTCGATGGCTTTCTATTTATATTACGGATATGTGGAATCTTCAAAATTATGCACCTTTGGTGTATCAGGAGTTTGTGAATGAAAAATTTGGAGTTCAGCATAGCAGAAACAGCTTCTGTAGTGTTAGGACCGACCTGGCCTTAGAGAAATTTATCAATCGTTATGTAAAGTGTACTGGGGGACTCAAATGAATTGCAAAAGGGAAAGCAGCCCAAGACAGACGGTTTTTGGCTCTCCACACAAAGTACTGTAATAGCTAGCTGACTTGCTAAAACGTCTCATTGCAGTGCATCCTCAAAACAAAAGCACAATGAGGATGTGCCTGGACGACCAAAGGCTGACAATGCAGAAGTAAAAGAACTGGTGAATAAACTACGCTCCTCTTTCAAAAATCCTTTTTTTATGAAGGGTTCAACAGAGCTTTGAAGCTTAAAAAAGGTATGAAGCCAACCACCAAAGAAGCCAAAGCTGTCTTGAAGTCTCTCAAGTATGGAGAACATTCCTTCTAGCAGTTTGTTTTGGAGCGACTTCTACATGGTAGCAAGAAGTTCTTAACTCCTATTCCTTGGTTGAAAGTTCCAGCAATCAAGAAGTCAAAGCATCAATCTCAACAGCTAGGGCAAAGTAAATTGCTCAACAGCAAGCATGAGCTCTTTGAAAGGTTTGTAGTTGCAGCACAACATCGAGTGGTGGACCTGCCTCCATTATTTCAGCATAAGCTATCCAAGTACCCGTGATCACTTGCCGACACAGGCGGCTCTGTGAAGAAATCAACAAAGAGCATATTGTGTTAAATGTTGGAGTACTTAGGGGCAGACAATGCTGTAATGATGAATCAAGAAATAAGAGATCTCTATGCATACGTAATTGATGCCATGAACTGGGTGCAACAGCATCCGCCATCCCCTAGGGATAGCTTTGGTCGATACGCTATAATCCCCCTGGGTTACATTGAAGCTCGACTGAGAGAATACATTCGTGTGCACTTGGTATTCAATTGATACGATGGAGACAAATCTATAAAAAGCTCTGAACATCAAAAATGAGGTGGAGTGCAGAATACAGGAGAATTCATCATATATAATGATGGCACGCCTATCCCAAACTGGAAGAATTTCTTAATGAACTAGAAGAATAAAATATATCTGTGTAGCTATCTAGTTGGCTATCTCAATCAGCATGGCAAGACAATTCCTGCAAACAAAGAGCTCTATATTGCTGGCGGCACAGCTGATCCAACTGTATGCACCATCATCACCAATGGTGAGTGTTGGCCATGTTATGCTCTGACAAGTGACTATGAGGAAGAGGACTCCCAAATGGTTTTGCAAGCGAAACATGCGTTCAAGCAAAACATGGAACATGTCACCATCAACTCATCACACACAGATGTGTTGGTAATAGCCCTGTATCATCTGAACAAGTTGCAGTCAGTAATCCAAAGACTCTTACAACTGTGGATTCATACTGGAACAGGAATCAAGGAGAGATTTGCCTCTCTATACAGGTGTGTTTCACTATATATTCAGTTTGCATACAGGCAGGAATAACGTACATCTGATACTAGTGTACCATATGCATTACCGTTTTCATGACTTTAAATATCATAATTGCTTGTGCCTAAATTTACTTGGGTTTTCATATATACTCTGCATGTGCTGGGAGATAATTGTATTTTTGTCTTGTTTAGGGTTTGATGTGGCAGAGAGTGTTGTATAGAAGTGCCCGGATCCCATGCTAAAACAGGGTGCGATACAACAAGCTCGATCATCGGTAAAGGAAGGAAAACATCTTACCAGCTCCTAGTGTCTGGGGAAAACTACAAGCTGGTGAACAGAATTGGAGACTGCTGGTATGTCAAAGAGCAAGTCGAAAAACTAGCGGAAGAGCATGTGATCAAACTGTATGGCTCAATCATGGAAAATCTCAACCTGGCAAGGTTTATGAAGCCTAGAAGTATTCCAAACTTACCAGCTATGATACAAATATTAGGGATTGTTTCAAAGTATATATAAAGACAGTGTAACACAGCATAGTCATGAAATCTTCTTTGGTTTGATAATGTATCTATGTTGCTAATGTCTATTCGTTATTCTTTTTGTTTTTATTGAACAGGTTTCAGTTTTTCTCAGAAAAAGCACTTCGGGATGAACAACTTCCACCCACAGAGCACACTTTCCTATTACATCTCAAGCGTGCGAATTATCAAACTTATATGTGGAAGCATTGAGACATGCCTGTGTTATACCAACCATTCACAGATTAACATGGCTGAAAAATAACTCCAACAGGCTGCACAGTCATATACAGTGAGAAAGATCCAGGTTCAAAAAAATTGAACTCACTGAAAGCCTGTATATGTTGCAGCAGCCAATGCAGATCAAATGCCTGCACATGACGGAAAAAAGAAAGTGCATGCATTGATTTGTGCCGATGTTCCAGATCTGACTGTTGCAATGATGTGAGCAGCGTTGGCAGTGACTTAGACTAAGAGCCTGATGAAGATTAGCAGATACTGCTTTGCATCACTGAGGCCATAATAATATGCAAGGGGCTTTCAAAAGTGGATACGGTTGATAAAACCAAACGCTTACAAGACATATAGCTCAACAGTAGTATATATCTTGTATAATGTAAATAGTGATTGGTTTCCATTGATAAACTACATATAACGAGAAAAGATTGCTTCGTCATGCTACCGGTTTATGCAATGTATATCAAACTGTATATCATTGGAATGCTTTTATCAGGGCCTTTCTTTTGATATCTTCAAAGTTATATTTGGTGCAGAGCAAAAGGTTTGATATGATTTTCCGACAAAAAATTGGAGTTTTCCCCTCCAAAACAGGGCCGCCCCAAATTTAAACTTTAAAAAACTGTGGTGGATTTTACTGACTACATACAGTGACCACCACTGCACATAGGTCCCCCTGTTTGTGGATACCACAGGCATGCCTCCCTTGATTATAACAGACAAAGACCAGCATCTGTTACAGCAATTATATTGCTCTCATAAGCAATTATTATTACTTCGGCACTAAGTATTCACTATACCGACCCTGGGTTGCTATCCCGGGTCGGCAACAAGATGACCGCCATGGCCAGGATGATGAAATCTAGCCGAAGAGTCTCCAGATGTCACCTCTCAAAGCTAACTACCCTTGGATATAGAGGAAAGTGGACCCAAGGCCGTGTAACTATACCAACCAATCACTGGCCAAGTTGCTTATGGACTCCGCCCCTTACTTATGGGCGCAAGTGCTCTTTAACTTGTCTAGCTTATCTTATTGGACAATATAATTTACTATGTATTCTATTGTTGCTTATATCATATAACTTCCTGCCATGCTTCCTGTGCATGGCTGGTATTTCTCTACAACTCTGCCTATAAAAGACAGAAGTTTGCCCATACTCATTGGGCTTACTGATATGGCAAGAGTGTGTTCTCTTGTCTTGTATTGCCAGCATTACCTGTTATTCTGTGCTGAATAAATGGTTTATTTACACACTACTATGCCGTGTATGTCTGAGCCGAGGGCTCCTTGCTACCGTTGTTAAAGTCAGCCACTCGCTTTACAACATTGTGTTTGTGCTGATTCAGTACAGGGTCACCTCTGGGTTGAGGTAGACTGTTACTTGTCAGGCCTGAAGAGGCTGACTGCCTTGTTGTGGCTGCACAGACGGCGCGTCTGCCAGCACAATCCCCTAGCGGAAGGTAGTGGACGTCAAAATCCGCTACACAACCAACTTTTTCATATTCAGCATTTCAAGGGGGTCAATTTGATATATAGTATAGCTTTTATAAACAAAAAAATAGAACTCCTTCAAAAATGGCATTTTTCGTAGTCTAGTATTTATTTTATGGCTTATTAGTGTCAATGAATGAAGACAGCTGCGCTATTGTTGCTCTTGTCATTTTTTTCCATCTCTTTTTCTACCTTTGGCAAATGAACTTTTTGCTCTCCTGAATCTTTTAGTATAAGATGAGCAGGTCAGGTAACCTATGTTATTTGGCGATTCAATTTAGAATTACCCTCCGGTGCTAACCTCCAATTTACAGCCCCTGTTAACATGTCGTTTTTGTGCATCTGTGTGGCTCAGTTGCAAGTTTTGTTAAATTTCTCTATAGTATAATGTAATAGTTGAAATTTTTATAATAGTTGCTGCAAAATCCAAGTTTTGATAACATATTAGTAATAGATAAAAAAAAATTATGTACATGTCCATATACATGTCTATGTCTGTCCATTTATGATCATATCCGTGTCCCTTTATGTACATGTGCACGTTCAGGCCTATGTCCACATCCATGTACATATCCATGTCCATTTATGCACATATTTATGTAGGGCATGCTGTGCAGCTCTCTTATTGAATTAATGAGTGAAAATTTTGGATTTCCAACAACAAATTCCTTGAAACTCAAATGGGTGATTAGTGTTAATGTGGTGAACTTTTATAGCACCTGCATGTACGCACTTATTTACAAACAGTTCTGATATCAGTTGTTTAGCAATAGGATCGTCAGAACAGAGGTTATAGAGTATAATGAAATGACCACCGGTCCAGTACCGACCCTGTATGAGTCAGTACAGACCCTGTATGAGTCAGTACAGACCCTGTATGAGTCAGTACAGACCCTGTATGAGTCAGGACCAGCCGTCCCTGTGCGAGCAAATACAACCAAGAGAAATAATGTAGGACATTTTCACTATAACAAGTGAGCCTCATATACTACCAAACTGGTGCAACAGAAGAAACTCTTCTAGAAGGTTCTTAATCAATGATTTTCATGGTGCCATTTTATCTATCTTTTGTCTATCTACAGTTCCATTGGCTTGACACGAGTTTCAGTCAAAACAAGGAAGTTTTGGTCGCCAGATATAACATAAAAAACAAGGCCAAGTTGTGTTGTAGGATTGTGAATCAATGTTATTAGCTCAGCATGCTATCAAACTCTGACAAACAAAGCTTGGTTTAGCTTTCAATTGGTGGCGTTGTAAAAATGAACTTCTTGAAAAGATGAGTTACGAAAGTGAACATAAATGTTAATGGTCAATTCTGCTTTCGATCAAAAACAAAATTGTTGCATTTATTGATATGTGTACTGTTTAGCTTATTTCAAGTTTAAAATTCAAACAGAGTTCTAGTGATTGAATGCAAAGACACAGTAACAGTGTTTTTATTGCAAATATTATGTTTAGCATATGATTATTAACCAACATTTAAAATTTGATGACAACCAGCAAACAGCAAAATAACTGTATCTAAAAAGGGTTTCAATTGGTAACATAGCTTTCATAAAAGTAGTAATATATGAGCAGATCTCCCTACCAAGTGTTTTTTTGTGGTTCTGACCTTGGGGTTGAGGCAATGGGTTACGACGTTGGGTGAATTCGCCGAGTTTATATTGTATTTCATTTGAGAGGTATTTGAGTGGCATTTGAGTGGCATTTAAGTGGCATTTGAGTTTTGATTATTTTTTTACTTAATTTGAACTTATATGACATATAGATTTTGAATGTATGGCATTTGATTTTTTTTGATGTTTTTTACATTGTATAAAAATGGATCGTGATATGATTGTATTGTTATTGGAAGTTAAGATGTCGACAGAGGATGATGTTGAGATGAGACCGATGAATGAAGTTGATACTGTTGATGGTACTATACGTGATACGATAGATGTTTTACCGAGTATGAAGCGTAAAGCGTTGATAATTATGATGATTTTGGTATTTATCGTAGGGTTTTCCACTGTTGGAGGTGTTACTGAGTTTAGTGTGTATGAAGAAGCTATGGAAAAAATACAAAAAGCGAGAAACTCTCCTGTTGGAATCATAAATGAAACTACTGTTGGTTGATGAACATCTTTTTATGATGAATGGGAAACCTAAAGATTATGACTCAAGGATGCGTTCTCCTTTTACAGCAATGATTGCAGGACCAACTGGATCGGGAAAGACGCAAGCGATTTTTCGAATGATTGAAGCTAGTCAGACTATAGCACACCCTCCACCAACAGAAATTCACTACTGTTATGGAGCCTACCAAAAAGCCTTTGATGATGTACCAGGAGTGATTTTTCATGAAGGGATGATAGATATAACAGTGAGTTTTCCCAGAGATGGTAAAAATCGATGGCTGATAATTGATGATCTCATGGATGAAGTTTCTGGTAAAGCTGATGCCAATGCTCTGTATACAAAACATAGCCATCATTTGAACATAAGTGTGTTTTTTATTGTTCAGAATCTGTTTTTAAAAGGAAATCGTACAATTTCCTTGAATAGTCATTATTTTTTTCTTTTTAAAAATCCTAGAGATGCTTCTTCTATTTCCTATTTGGCTCGACAATGTTTTCCATCTAAAGTAAAATATGTACAAGAGGCTTTTGAAGATGCAACAAAAAAACCATACTCTTGTTTACGAATAGATACGACTCAACAAACGAATGATCAACATAGACTATTGGGAAATTTTACATCGGATCTCCCTATGATATTATATGTACCCAAGTAAAAGGATATAAATACAATTACTATTCATTTCACCTCGATCATATTTTGTTATTCAACGACGCAACACGAAAGAGTTATAATGACTAAAGATTTGGAGAAAAAATTAACAAGAAATGCTGCTGTATTGTTATCACTCAACAATGCAACCTTTGCTATTCAAAAGTCTGTTATAGCCAAAGCCAAAAAGGAGTTTATTATGACTCTAATGGAATGCGCTAAAGCTATTATAAATGGAACGATACCATTGACAACATCTCAGTACAATCAGTTGCAGCGGAACGCGAAGGATATTAGCGCTTTAGTAAGAAGATCAACGTTAGATGATAAGAAAGCTGTATTGCAAAAAGGAGGATTTTTAGGCGCTCTACTAGGACCTATCATCAGCAATATAGTTCCTAGGTTATTTAAAAGTGTGCTAGGAGGAGGGAGAAGATAAAGATGAAAGTCTCAACACGAATGATGCGAAATAAAACGGCAATTTTAGCTCTGGATGAACTGAGTAAGAAAGGAAAAATCGCTATAGTCGAAAAGGCTAACTCAGATTTGTTTCAATCATTGATAGAAAGTGTTAAAAATATTATATTAGGTAATGTTCCTCTTGATTCTGAGCAGTTTATTGAGTTGCAGCGTTACAAGAAGGAACTACATAAACTTAGTGGTAGAGGGACAGTTGATGATAAACGTAAAATTTTGATTCAGACTGGTAGAGGAAATCTTTTGGATGCTATTATAAATCCTATTGTATCTGTTTTGTCATCAATAAAAAGATGAATCGTCAGCCTTTAACATTCTCCAGACGTATTTTTATACTCACTGAAAATGAATACTATAGATTAACGGAAAAAAAGGAAAATAAAACAGTGGTAAAGGAAGAGAAGACCAGACCTCCATTGTATTATAATCCTATGGAAGCTATAACAGTGAGAAATATGAAGAGAAAGCGAAATGATCTACTGGAAACGGCTTATGATTCTGACTTATCCTCACACGAAAAGTTAGATGAAAATGTTGAAAACCTACGTAAGTATTTGTCTGATGTCAAAAAGATTAAAAATAACCAAAATCAGACACAAAAGGATAGTTGGAGTCCCATTAAGAAAAAAGAAGATAGAGTCTATTTCTCCTTTAGCCAATAGCACAGTTATTGATGATAAACCTAATACCCTTTCACCAAATGCTCATAAAGACATTGAGTTAGAATCAGTGAAAACGGATGATGATGATGACATCGGGATGGAATTAATAAAAGGGAGGTTGTTTGATACTGAAGACTCAACCCTATTTGGAAATACGTTTCTTACTGATGGAGAAGATGAGTATGATAGTGAAAGTGAAAATTTAAAAGAGTTTGAAAAAAAAGCAACTGAATTAACAACAAAAAAGAGTGATCAAACGATTGCTGTCAGAATGTTGAATAATCTGAGTAAAATTGGTAGATTCGACTCGGACAAGAACAGACTGAAAATTGGAGAACATTGGTTGAATCCTAAGACTTCCAAAACTTTACTACGAGACGTTCTAACTGAAGGAGGTAAAATACAATCGGGAAATACCAATTACAGTAGATTTAAAAGCTTGATAACTGATGAAGGAATCACAACTGTCAGAAAATCCCCGCATCAAACACGTAAGAGTCAGAAGAAAAAGTTGGTCATTCCAGGTACTAATTCATGGACATCGACACGCTAAAAGAGTTGTATTACAATCCTGCATTACATACATCTCTACGAGGAGCTAGAGCTTTACTGAAAGCTCATAGAAAGCGAGAGGGGGAAAAAAGAATCTGTGAATGGTTGAGTGGTGAGGATGCCTACACGTTACATAAAAGAGTTGTAACTAAGTTTAAACGCCGTCCTACAATTGTAGCTGGAATAGGGGAACAGTTACAGGTAGATTTGATGGATGTTCGATCTCGAAAAGAAGAAAATAATAATACAGCATTTTTACTGACTGCTGTTGATTCTCTATCTAGAAAAGGTTGGGCTGTGCCACTCATCAACAAATCAGGACAGGTAGTGGCAAGAGGATTGAGAAGAATACTAGAAGGGGAAAACTATAAAGCTTTACAATCGGATAAAGGTAAAGAGTTTGACAATGTCAATGTAAAGACTCTCCTGGCGGAAAAAAAAGTCAAGCGCTTTATAACCGAAAATGAGACGATAAAGGCATCGATGGTGGAGCGTTTTAACAGAACTTTAAAAGAGAAGATATATAGATATTTGACATATAAAGATGATGACAGATACATTGATGTTTTACCAGAAATGGTTGATGCATACAACAACACAATTCATGGTGCTATAGGTATGAGACCGAATGATGTGAATTTTCAAAATCAGGAACTTGAATGGAATCGTGTGTATGAAGGAGGTGAACATAGTTTAGCTCAAGAAGCAAAACTAAAGATTGGGGATTATGCGAGAATAAGTAAGGCAAGAGGAGCGTTTGAAAGAGGATACACTCCGAATTGGACGATTGAGATTTTTATAATCACTGATGTACTTATTGATGAAAAACCTGTTGTATATAGGGTAAAAGATTTAGCTGAGGAGATGATTGATGGCACCTTTTACGAAAAAGAGTTGCAAAAAGTAAAAAAACCCACGATTTTCAGTATTGAAAAGATATTGGGAAGAAGAATGAAAAGAGGTAAAAGACAGATTCTGGTTAAGTGGTTAGGATACGGAGAAAAGTTCAACGAGTGGGTAGATGAATAGTTTATAAGGAAAGAACGCTTGATATAATCATCATACGTTGAGAAAATGTCGATGCTGATAACTTTACTTTCAAACTCTAGCGGTGAAGAGTTTCCTGATAATAACAATTCCGAATTTACAGTGAGACTGTATAAATATTTGGTTATCAATGGTGGAAAATGGGAGGTAGCTCTGCTAGATATGTCTTATTCTAATAATTGGAAGAATGTTACCGAAGGGAAAATATATCTAGAAAAGACTAATGTCTCTGGTAAAAGCGAAAAGTCCTTCATCTTAATTGGTAATGGAAGATATGATAGTATGGAGGAGTTGGAGGAGATTATACGAAAGAGAATGAGTGGAATGGATTTAGACAAAAAATTTGCCATCTCCTACAACAAGATCACCAACACCACTTTACTAACTAACAGCGATCCTGATACTGCCATAAGCTTTTCCAAAGATATAGCATATATTTTTGGATTTGATCCAAAAACTATGTACCCTCATGGTAGATACAATAATATCTCACCCCCTGATATAAATTCTGGTTTAACATCTCTGTATGTTTATTCCAACATTGTTGATAATAGAATGGTAGGAGATACGAATGTACCTTTACTGAGAGTAGTTCCAGTTCAAGGAAAGAAGAATAGCGTTGTGTATCAAGAATTTAAAAATCCTCACTATGTTGATGCTTCATCAATAAATAGTGATCTGGTTCAAGTACTTATAACGAGTGACGACGGCCAACGAATACCATTTGATGGTGGAAAGGTTGTGTTGACGGTTCACTTTAGAGAGAAAATATTATAATGAGTTTGGTACGATACACCCCTGAGGACTCAAAAGATTTTTTTGATGACTACTACAAGATGCAAGCTGGAAATGGAATTGGAGTGTATAGTGGACGACGGGTGATGCCTAATATGAGAGGAAATGGACTTGGTAGTATTTTTTCAAGTATACTTAAATCCGCAGCACCAATGCTGAAAAGAGGAGCAATTAGTTTGGGGAAAAGAGCACTGTCTGTAGGTGAAAATGTAGCGCGTGATGTCATTGATGGACAAAGCTTTGCAGCATCAACAAAGAAGAGGGGGTTGGCAGAGTTGAATGATCTGGGCGGAGATGTGCTCAATGCAGTCCGTCTAGATAGTATGAAAAGGAGAAAAACAAAAGGTGGAAAGAAGAGAAGAGGTGTTGGTAAACGTGGCATATTTTAATAGTAGCAAAATCCGCTATAAAGACAGCAGAGCTTGATAACTATATTCATTAAGCAGTAACACCTCAAGCAATCATCATTCGCAAAAGATGGCTAGCCTAAATGGAACAACAGGTAATAAGTTGGAAGGTTCTTCCTACAACATAAGTCCAACGTTGGATGTATTTGCTACGGAACCAACAAACATATCGATAGAAAGATCAGAATATGTTGTCATCAGACCTGATAGGTTAGATCCTTATGGTAGTATCGAGTTAACCTTGTCAGGGAGCACTGAACATTACACAGATCTCTACAACTCGTTTCTGCAAGTTGAAGCCACAGTTGTTCAAGATGACGGAACCGATATTACAGGTAATGATGATGATGCAGTTGTGTGGATGGGGGATTCAATGCATACATTATTCAGTGAGTTGAAAATGTCGATAGAAGGAACCACCGTTGAATACGCTAACAACTACGGTTTACGCTCCTACTTTTCACAACTACTCGAAAACAGTGCAGAAAGAAAGAAATATCAAGGTAAGATGGAAGGATGGTTGTATGATGATTCAACTAGCAAAGACGCTGCTAATCATAAAACTGCAGATAAGAAAAAGAGGAGAGCTCTAATCATTGGTGGAAAGACAATAGAATTAACTGGAAAACCTCATCTTGCATTATTTCAGCAGAAAAAACTAACAATTCCAGGTCCTAGTATGCAGCTGGAGTTTGAGCGAGCCTCTGGCAAACTAGCTTTGTTTGCTGCAAATGAGGCGCCTAATGGAGGAGCAAAGATTAGAATTGATAAATTTGAACTTCATCTCTGTAAAGTTAAGGTGAATCCTACAATACAAAACTCCCAACTCAGTTTGGCGTTGGAAGGTCACAACTACATTTATCCAGTTGATCGAAAACGGATAAAACTATATGGAATTCGTGCTGGGGTTGCACAGATTGACATCACTTTGGAAGAAAACAAACAAAAACCTAAACAGGTCTATTTAGGTTTAGTTGATCACAACGCAATGAACGGACGTTTTGCCTTGAATCCATATAGAATGACGCACGCTAATGTTGATAGTATTGTATTGAGAGTTGGTGATTGTCCAATTGGAAGAAGATTTGAGCCAAATTATGGTAGAGGGGTTTTTGGAAGAGAATATCATCAGTTTCTACACGCTACCGGAACTTTGCTTGAAGGCGATAGTCTCGGTATTACGAAAGAACAATACCTTGATGGTACTACACTTTATGGATTTGATTTGACTGGTGATTTTCTTAAAGAAGGCTTTCACTCTATGAAAAAGTGTCACAACAAGTGTGGAAATTCGTTTTAGCACTAACACGACTGATGGATTATCCTTGGTAGCATACTTTGTAAAAGACGGTGTGCTGGAGATGGATAGCATTCTTCAATTAACTATCGGGGGAGGCGCAGTGCTTTAAACAGAAAGTTAGAGATGAATACCATGCAAATTCGTTCGATCTTATCTTCAGACGTTTTATGTCAAAGCGTAGGGATTCATGTCGGAGCTAGAGAACAGTTTTGGAAGCAAATTTGCAATTTTCCAAGAGGATGTTTCGTATTCAACACCCATTATTCTCACCAACCTGGAGAGCATTGGTTGGCTGTGTACGCTAATGATTCAGAGGTGGATTTTTTTGACTCATTTGGGCGTTCTGTTTCCTTTTATCCGGATGTAAATGAAATACTAAGTATTCATGGAGGATATGAAACAATACAAAGTAATGAAACACAACTACAAAATTTTTTGTCAACTGTATGTGGCGATTATTGTGTATACTTTTGTTTACTGAGAAGTAGAGGATGGAGTATGGATGAAATTGTTAGAAGTTTACGAGACATAGGAGATAGTGAGATGAGAGATCACTCAATACGGAGATTTATCATACAGACCTATCCTAACTTCGAGTTCATAGAAGATAATACAGTAGAAGGAATAGATGGTGTACATATACAAGGAACTAATTTACTAAGTAAATTGTTAAAATAAATTATTATAATTGATTTTTATTTGATATAACAAATAAAATGAATAAAATACAACTTATCTCATTATTTGTGCTAAACACTGCAGAACCTATAAAAACTATTATTTTGTAATGTTTCAAGCAAGAAGTAAATAAGATCTTCTCATTTTCTTCCTCAGGAGCGCTCTTTAGTTATATCTAAAAGACATAGTAACTAATGACTCTATCATACATAGTTATATGAATTAATTTTACAAAAATACTTCGGATCTTTCTTTAAATAGATATGAAACTTACCATCATAGATGACGAGTCACATCCTTTGTGTTATCGATTAAGACTCCGATATGCTGTTCTGGACAATTCTCTTTTTCATTTTCATCAAAGTAGGAGAGACAGGTGTGTTGCAGCGAAGTATCAAACAGTTCTGAGACTTGAATGAAAGCTTGAAGAGCTGAGAGTAGAATGATGTCGTAGGAAATCATGTTGTTCGTATTTTGTTTTAGTCCTTTGAATACGATTACACCGCTTTTTTCCGCCACCACAGATGAAGCTATTTGAGCAGGAATGCTAAGATCTCCAATCAATAGCTCTCCTTTCACCATGCATCTGTAATTAGCCACTATAATATCAGCAGTCTTGTTCCAACGAGTATCGCATTTTCTTAGCATTCCAGGATTCTCATAAGCTATAACACTTCCTGTCGGAAAATCATGTAGGTGAGCAACACTGAAATGAGCCTGTATTTGTCTCAACCTCTTGCCGTACAATGAGTTGAATGGATCGTTAATCTTTCGATTACTTCCTTGAGATTCAGCGGTACGAAAAATCGCATCTCCTGTCTTTCCTTCTCCCATATAAATTAAAACAATTGGACGTGTTTGCTTAGCTTTATTAACAAGCAGGCCTATTTTGGTTGAAACATCACTCTTCACCCGAGTTATCTTCTTATCCTTTCGGTAGTTGTAAATGATGGTGCACTTTGATTCATCACGAAATTCAACAGACAACACCTCCATAACTGTTGGTACTGGTAGTTCGCAGATTTCCATGGATTCTTCAAGTTTTTCTAGACTATCTGGAGAGAGAGAGTTTATTAACCCGGCGCTCTTGTAGGTGAGAGTAGTTAGTTCATTACTTCCAGCATCTTGAAAGGGTATTCTGGTGTGACGAAAAAGCGTTTCATCTCCAACATCCGTCAAAACTAGTTTTTTGCACTTCGAGCCAGTTTCATTATCATCTTTTGTCAAATCAATAAAAGATCGTTTCCTCATTGATGTTCTTTTTGAAGGTAGGTTGTTAGTAGGAGATGTGAATGAAGTAAAATCTTGTTGGGATTCTGGTTCATCAACCACCAATTGACTTTCTGGCATGTCAAAGATAGGAGAAGGTGATGGGGAAAAGGTTTGTCGGGGTTCTGCTTCTTCATTCATTGGTTGACTTCCTTCGTCTTGAGTATTCATTCTAAAAAAACAAAACGTTTTGTTTAATTTTTCGTAATTAATTTTAAAAGATCATAAAGATCATAAGCCTTCAGCTAGTTGTGTTAGCTAACAGAAAATAAATATTTTTACTCTTACCTTTATAAAGAAGGTGAGCTCCTAGTAGTTGCAATAGAAGGTTTAGTAGATGTTGCTTCTCCGCTAGCTGTTGTAGAACTGGATGCTTTCTGTGTGAAAACAGTGGCTCTTAAATAGGTAAAGTTGCACTGATTAAATCCTATGAATACCAACCTTCTTTATAATATAACTATGAAACAGCATTTTGTCCACGCGAAAACCAATGCTTTCGCGGGAATAAACAATTTATTTTCACGCGAATGGAAACAGTTGCTTTCGCGGGAATAAAAATTTTATTTTCACGCGAATAAAAACCAATGCTTTCGCGGGAATAAATAATTTAATTTCACGCGAATAGAAACTGTCGCTTTCGCGGGAATAAATAATTTGTTTTCAGGCGAATAGAAACTGTTGCTTTCGCGGGAATAAATAATTTATTTTCACGCGAATAGAAACTGTTGCTTTCGCGGGAATAACTAATTTATTTTCACACAAATGGAAACAGTTGCTTTCGCGGGAATAAACATTTCATTTTCACGCGAATACAAACCAATGCTTTCGCGGGAATAAATAATTTATTTTCACGCGAATAGAAACTGTTGTTTTCTTTGGAATAACTAATTTATTTTCACGCGAATGGAAACAGTTGCTTTCGCGGGAATAAACATTTCATTTTCACGCGAATACAAACCAATGCTTTCGCGGGAATAAATAATTTATTTTCACGCGAATGGAAACCATTGCTTTCGCGGGAACAAACATTTTATTTTCACGCGAATACAAACCAATGCTTCCGCGGGAATAAATACTTTATTTTCACGCGAATGGAAACCGTTGCTTTCGCGTGAATAAAAAAATTATTTTCACGCGAATGAAACAGGAATATTTCACGCGAATAACACTATTCTGATAGAGTTTTCGCGTGAGTGTTTTTATTGGTTATAAGTTAAATGAGTAGGAGTGTCTTATAGTATATAAGAACAATTCTCTCTACATAAAAATCATTCTCTTCAGCAATAATCTCAGGAGCATCAACTACTACAATAACCTCAGGAGTATCAACTACTACAGCTGATTTTCTTGGTGATAAGGTAAGAATTAATAAAAAACTATTTTAATCGAAGCTAAAATGTAATTATTTTACAACACTGTTTAATCATCCTATACTAACACATAACTTTTTTTATTTTAGTTCATTATGAGTTCAAAGCCATATACAATAACAGACTTCCTCCCACAGATTTATCACCAGTATATCAAAGAAAATGTAGCCGTGCAGGAAAATGCGAAATATCCATTAACATTGCAAGCTGTGTTATTCTGTATAACACAGCATTTGCTAACTTTAGCATCTTTATACGGAGAGCTACCCATACAGTACCAACCACATTCATTACACCGGAATGCTGACAATCAGAAAACATTATTAAAACTAACAATTCAAAACAATTTTGAGACAGTTTTGAAAATGTCTAAAATCGTAAATATTAACCATTTTTTAAAAAAAATTAAGAAGAAGGTATGGGATCAAGATCTCACAGAAAGATTAGTTAAAGCCCAATGGAGTGAAGAACTAATGCTCAAGTTTAAACCTATTATTTTACGATATATTCGAACAGATGAATGTTTATATTCATCTATTACTTCGTTTGAAGTTATGTTATGTCTTTTTCAAGAATATAAACTTTAATATATACAATCATACAATATTTAATTTCTATAGGTATATTATACAAGGATATTTCCCTACTTATTATGTAATAAATGTATATAATCATATATTGGTTTAATGTAGTTATATCTCCTTGTTCTTCTCTCCTCTCTCTCCAAATATCATATGAGTTCGAGTTATGTAAAACAATTATCAAAACTTAAATGCCATACATTCAAAATCTAGCTGCCATATGAGTTCAAATTAAGTAAAATAATAATCAAAACTCAAATGCCACTTAAATGCCACTCAAATGCCACTCAAGTACCCCTCAAATGAAATACAATATAAACTCGGCGAATTCATCCAACGTCGTAACCCATTGCCTAAACTCCAAGGTCTAATCCACAAAAAAACACTTGGTAGGGAGATCTGCTCATATATTACTACTCATAAACTCACTTGGCAAAAAACATTTTAAAAATTAATTGTTTTTTCGAATAGTTATTGGCAGAAATTGAATCACTAAATTGCAAGTGTTTTAAACCATTCTAAACATTTTAATCTATCAAAACTCTTTTCACCTTCATAGCTGTCAGTTCACACAAGTTTAATCAATGAGGCTTGGCACATAAACACCAGTAGATGATTCATTGCAGTAAATTCTTGGATTTTTGGGTTGATGTTTTCACTCTCAACAATCTTTTAGCTCAAACAGAGGCTGCCAAATAATTTTCGTGTTTTAGGCCACAAGTTAACTGATTTTGAGTTGACAGCATAACAACGATTCTTGAAATATGGCTCACCCTAAAGAACTCCACATCCTTGTTTGTTCCCTGTAACAGGAAATGGAAAGTGTACTTTTCTCAGTGCCAAGTTAATCAAATGAAAACCTTCCAGTACACACTCCTTTGTTCATTTTTGTAATGGAATATCTCATCCAGCTCATATTTCGTCCAATATTCTGAAGGCTTTTTGTTGTGAAATATCAAACTACACATTATGTAGGAATGAATAAATACAAGAAAGTTTGTCAGTTTGAGTGCTTCCTGCGCAACTGTTACAAACTTCATTGGTGCCAACCAGCTTTGTCTTAGATAGATAAGGGACAGTAAGGAAACTATCGGTACTCAACGATCAACCACAATTGGTACTAGCTTGACCTCTCACGACTATTGCAGCAAAACGGATTGGAGAAGGTGGTAGGTAGGTAGTAGGCACTAAGATGTATGTGAATGAAAACTATCTACAGCTCATATAATACTCTTTGCAGTTGCACAAGATTCAAAGAAAGTTTCAACCACCCAAACTTTCCTGAGCCTTCCTACAACCAAAACTGGGCTTTTGGTTTTGCTTAAAAAGACCACCTATATCACGCTTTACTATTGCCCACTGCCACCAAAGAGTCCCTACATTTTTTTTGCTGTTATCTAAAACATCGTAGCACAATATCGTTTACTTGTTGTCATATGTAATATGTCTATGGAATACAATTATTACAAAAGGTTATTAAACAAGCTATTTTACCGCAATAATACGTTAGGATAATTACTAGGCACGTTACTGTTTCTAACCTCCGGTACTAAGGTAAGGTCACATTGTGGTAGATTTTGGTTCATGCCAGTGGTAAACTGGTGGTTTATTACTCAAACATCCACATCATAGGGCTGGGATTCCACCCTCAGCCATCGTAAAGACTCTGTCTTGGTAGAATGCCTTACTGTACCGATGGCACAGCATGCAGAGTTGGTATTTACTCCTGCAGGGCTGGCATTGACCTCTTACCGACCCAATATGGTGATACTGGGCAAGTACAAGATGGCTGCTGTAGTTGAGAATCCTTAAAATCACCTAAGAACCTATTCTAGTACAGAAACAAGAAGTACCCTCCCTTCAAATGGCAGATATGATGACCACAAACTAGATGTAGCCTTGGAGCCCTGCAGCGCTTATGATTGGACAAAGGAGACAGGACTCCGCCCTTTAGCCACTTGGCACCATTTACCTTTAACCCTTATTCATTGCACAAGTTTTTTTACTATTTATACGTTTGTTCTAATTGGCCCATTTACTTCCTGTGCATTTACTCCTGTATGTATTATGCAAATATTTTCCTGTCAGCCTACCTATAAAAAGGCTAATTCTGTTCATACTCATTGCATTCATTCATTCATTGTGTTTTGCCAATCATCCTAGTGGATGGCCACCCTAGGACTATGGTTTCTAATGAATAAAGCCATTATTCAAACAACATTCTGTGTAGTTTGTCTGAGCCGTGGGCTCTGTGCTTGCCAACTGAGCCGGCAGTAGCTATCATAGTTGTCACTGTCATACCAGCATAATGTCCCCTCTGGGGAGAGGTAGAATACTTGAGACGAGTGGAATTTTGTGGAAACCAGACCGAAGTTCATTATAGCACGCCATACAAATGCGTATTATACGACACCAATTGATCATAAGCCTTCTCAAGCATTTTGAACTTTTACAACATAGATAAGAGCCAAACATTGACATAGGTCAAAGCAAGTGATGAAAGCTCCAAGAGCAAACACATTGGCAGACAAATTAAAAAGCAGTTTCTGGTGGATTTGATAAAGCAATCATAAACTAGGAACAAAAAATATTAAATTCTTTTGTCAACTCATGTTAGTTTATTTATATGTTTCTCTATTATGTTAAATTTCTCAATAGCTTATACGTTGGGGTGAGAAAGCATTCTGTTTGCAGCATAACACACACTGATATACTCTTTGAAAGTGCTTGAATATAAGACTGGGATAGTGAAGGTTAAACCTTTACAATCAATTGCTCCTTAAAAACTGACAAAATAGAAGAAACAGCACTGCCTTGATTGGCCCCTTTTGCTGTCATCTGAAGAAAATGTGAAAAATGACACGTTTCACCAAAAAGAAAAATTTATTACTTTAGTATGGAGTTATAAACAGCGAGTTAGTATACCACTCTATATGTAAATGGGAGTAAACAAACAACCACAGATGGTAGAAGTCACATTTCTGTTGTAACCTGTATCAGTACAATCAAACTTCCAATGTGGAAATAAAATAATTAACTTTACACTTTGCATAGCCAAGAAATCTGATTCCTCCATCGCATTCAAACAATGACTAAATTGCTCACTGTTGAAATTGTATGCTCATCATTTAAACTCCACGAGTATGTAACTCCTTGTCAAATTTTCATGTTGCAATTTGTTCCATTGCAGCAAAAGACAACTTTTTAAAGGAACAGTTCATTTGAATCAAAGATCACGTAGAAAAATGGTGTATAATAGGGGCTTTTGGCTACGTGAATGTGAAGAACTCAGCTAGTTTTTAACTTTTCTCAAAACTGCATGCACACGAATTTTGCAGAGTAAGGAGTCGTGAAAAAAAACCATTTATTGAGTTGTCTCCTCTTATAGCAGTTATATGTCATACAATCTAAAGAAAGAAAATTCAGTAATAATGAATCAAAATGTATTATTATTATTCTTATTATTATAGTAAGTAATTGTTCCTACTAAAGCAATGCAAACAAACAAACAATAACTTCTGGCATCGCTGACGTATTGATACTGTGACACACACAGATAATCTAAATAATAAATTATTATAATTATTATGGCCTCGCATCAGCAATCGTTACTTGCATGATGACGAATCGTTGTTTTTATTGTTGTAATATTAATGTATTTGACTTAATCAGAACTGAGTGCTCATAGGGAAAGCAACTCTGACTATCCAATCTGATGACACAGAGCCAACAAGATACACACAGAAACGTTTAACATAACTTAAAACCTAGGCCCTTTTGTTAAAACAATTTGTTGAATTACATTTCACTACATATACTAGGTGCTACAGTATGTTACAGTGCACGCAGTACAACGTGTATTAACACGAAAAGTATTCAATACAACACGTACCAAATAGCGTGTTGCGTCATATTTATTGCAAACCTTCTCCATTTACATTGAGGTTTAAAAGTTGTTAAACGAATAACATGTTCGTTTTGTGGGTAGATGGTTACGAAATACAAACAATCACAAACAACAATCTCATAACAAGAGCATACAAATGGGTTTATGTCTAAGTTATATCACATTTAACTAAGCGCAGTTTGTGACATCACATCCTGTTTATATATTGCACAGAGAAAACTGCATTTAAAATTACATTTGTTTCAACTTTAGTACTGTTGTTAGCTTTGTTCTCACAGGCCATGTTTGAGTTTCGTATTCAAGACTAAGCTGATAGTAAAAAATTTGGGGCCAGTCAAAATCCCCTAAACATACCCTCCGCCATACCCTACCGTCGAAACCTCCCTACCTCTGATCGAAACCCTCCCATAGTGTGGTTGTTGACTCTTGCAGCAAATATATTGCACAGTATTATTGAGTGGTTGTTTGTTCTTGTAGTAAATATTATATTGTGCAGTACTTTAGTGTAGTTGTCTACTCCTGTGGTAGGTATTATATTATGCAGTACTATAGTGTAGTTGTCTACCCCTGTGGTAGGTATTATATTATGTAGTTCTATAGTGTAGTTGTCTACTCCTGTGGTAGGTATTATATTATGTAGTACTTTAGTGTAGTTGTCTACTCCTGCGGTGGGTATTATATTATGCAGTACTTTAGTGTAGTTGTCTACTCCTGTGATGGGTATTATATTATGTAGTACTATAGTGTAGTTGTCTACTCCTGTGTAGGTATTATATTATGTAGTACTTTAGTGAAGTTGTCTACTCCTATGTAGGTATTATATTATGTAGTTTTATAGTGTAGTTATTTACTCCTGTGGTAGGTATTATATTGTGTAGCACTATAGTGTAGTTGTCTGCTCTTGTGGTAAATGTCATATTACATACTGCTATAGCATAGTTGTCTACTCTTGAAGTAAGTAGTACATTGTATAGTTCTATAGTGTAGTTGTCTACTATTGTACTAAAAATTATATTGTGTTGTACATTCAAGGAAGGTGATCCTCACAGCATTGGTATTTTAAGTGTACCTTCTACCATATCGTGAGTCTAACTAGCAAACAAACACAAGCAGTTACCTGAGATTATGTAAAGCTCAGGTGAAGGAATGTTACCATTCACACAAAGACATGTCTGTCAGCTCTCAAAGTGCTAGGTAACCAGTGCTATTTCTGGACTGCCTACCATCCCCAGCTGTTAGTTTCTAAAGTTTTTATCTCTAAATTAGTTTATGTCAGCCAGTGGTATGTGACATTCTCATCCATTTATTCATTTTATAAAGTACTTTCGAGTCTACAGCAACAGCCATGTTTGCAGTCGTTAGTTTAATGTGGGCTAGCCTCTCTTGTGTTGGCTCTACTCTTTCTACTGATGCGCCATCTCTCCATAATGGAAGCTCCTACTGTGGACAGCTGGGATGCGATCAGGCTGGCTCGTTTACTCAAGGTAAAACTTGCGCTGGTGGAGTTAAGTTAGCAAACAGTGTTGTAGTGTAATGGCAAGATTAACATCAGTATAGCTTATACTAATATTTATATTTTGGAGGAGGAGGCAAATCCCATTAATCGCTGTGTTGCAGAGTCATATAAATTTCCAATGAAAGAAAAATTTGAGATTGTTTGGCAAAGCACTCAAAAGATTTCAGGACTAATGAATGATGCTAACACCAACTATGGATGCATTGGTAGCTCTAAGGTAGTTGTCTGCCCTTTTAGAGACAACAACTCCACCAGGTATATATCAGTAGAAATATGTACAATAATTATTGTGTACATGCGTGTATTTATCTATATAAACTGTACATTATACAGGCATATAATGATAGACCCAAACACTGGTACACAGTACAATACAAGTACATATGATACTCTAATTAACATCAACCTACCAGTTCTAACAGAAGATAACCTCATCTTTGCTATAAATAACTCCCACGTATCATTGGTTGATCCGTTAAATAACAGATCTCATATAGCTGAGCTTCCTGTACATTACACAACAGGTGTCCACAGGTAAGTATGCTAACATACTTGTCTCTCTTGTTATCTGCAGTGTTGACCTACATAAATTATGGACATCTTTTGTGTTCATTAGCCCGGTGTACCTTCCAAAATTGGGGTACGTGGTGGTGTTCGGTAACCTAAGTGAAACTCAGGCTATATACAAGGTTGGAAAAGACATCAATGGGCAAGCAGGTAAGGTTACAAAGCTTATGCATTGCTTTGGGTGGAAAAGGGTAGAGGTAGGTTGTCTGTAAAAGTGTTCATTAGTCTGTTCCTGTGGATAATAATTAACACACTCTTCGTGGTGAAACATGTCATTAGTTGTTGAAGTTGTATCACTACAAAATTGCTGTTTCACCGTATTCTAGAGTTGGAGCTGATCACAACGTTTTCTGTTGCTAAGGAAAGGTATCCATGTCCTTGGTTACCACTTACAGAATCCACAGCCAATGGTAACAGAGTCTACTTTTTTGGAGCGCAAAGACAAGTTAGTACACATTTCACAAAACCTACTTCCTGTTTGATTTCATACTGCGTAGGAATTATCTATAGGATGTCATACTGTGTGTAGGAGCTGTTTGCTTTTGTTGCAATTGATTTCTTGGCTCAAGCACCGTACTACCAGAAGGCTTGGGAAATCAACAACCCTCTCGAATTTACTAGCGCTTCCCTACCCGAAACCTCAGAAGATGACGAGTTAAACTGTACATACATTCCAGCTAATATTCCACAGTTTGCAGTGTACCCTGATGGTAACTTAATTTTAACCAATTATTTTATGACAAGTTTTTACTTGCTGCCATGATTGACTCGTAACTATTCTTGCTGTATTTTCTGCCAAAATTTGCAAATCATGGCGTTTCGTTTCCATTTAGTTGATGTAAGCATCCAGATGCTTGCCACTCCAGACAATTATATTGTAATGACTACACCAGTTTCTCTAGTTAATATAAAGGACAACGGTGACTCAGCAAATTTCACTCTTGTCACAACATATGGTGAGTCGCAATGTTTGCTTGATGCACGATAAATTTGTAGTTCTCGTGCAACACCCATTGGTACCGACCATTTAGTCTGTTTAATATATCTTTGTGGTATAAACTTGGACATTGTCTCCATGCTGTAGGGTCCCACTTCCTGTCACTAGATATGTCCCAGACAAAAAAAGGGCTACCGCCGTTCGTCTGGATGTCTAGCTGGAAAGAATTTGGTCTTTTCAGGTATCTTTATTGTTTTGAAACTTGTAACATTGGAACATGGTATCCGATGCGGTATAGTGGCAATAACATTGTGTGAGGTATTGATGAGCTTTGAAGAAGCTAAGAACACTTTTAGTGAACGCGTTCTGCAATGTTGAGGCTGGCATGTGTGCTTTCTATTTCTGCAGTGACAATATCACAGCACTGAACTGTTCTGCATTCCACACATCTGACAACTTCCTGTGGGCTGTCAATCTGTCTCACCCTCTCGGTGCAGATTCTGTTTATGTCACATCTCGAATAGCTGCATTTTCTGATCCTATGGACGATCTTTCCCAGGTCAGAAAACTTACAAACAAAAATATTAAACAATCATGTCACTGATTGAATTTCAGTGGTGTTGGTTCAGTCAGATTTGGTGACTATTCTATGTTTGTGTGATGAGTGGATACCAACCAGTCATCAAGTCCTTCAGTAAACCACGTCCTCTATCTGTAGATCCTGGTGTTTGGAGTGAGTGTTAGAACCACTATTACAGATATACCATTTCACAACAAGTATTGCACACATTGTAAAGTTGGTATCAACAAAATGCTTATGGCTATACATTCTTCACTAACTGATACTGCTGATCCTAACATTCTATGGATGTCTCAACTTTCTTCTGATGACTGGGAGGTCAAAGGTCAAATAATTGGTATTGGGGATAAGTTGATAACCTTTCTGTCAGATGGACACAGTAGCGGTAATATTGCAGCTTTTGGTTAGTAGTATCTAGTAATATCCAGATGGGGGTTGAGTTAACTGTTTCCAGTATATACTCTGTTTCATTTATTATATATATATATATATATATAATAGCTGTGTGTGATTCATCCACTGCACTGGGTATTTCATATCCGCTATAAAAAGTTCAATAAACTTCTCTACATATAACAAAGTATACTTATTATTGCTACTGAGCCGATGCATTGCCATACAAAGGATGTCGCAGTTGTAAGGTTATAAATTTATACCAGCTGTTCAAGTCTTTTGGGCAGCAGTTGTTCCTGTCTGTGTAGACCAAATAGAGCTATACCAGACCGGGGTAAGCCCTTGTATGAGCTGTAGAGTTGTAGATATAGCCTTGGTGTTTACATCAGTGAGGACTATTAATTGATGTCCCTCAGTTTGCAGAATGGTAGGTTTTTTGCTTTTCTGGCCTTCACATCAGTGCGATTAGTATATAAGGACCAAGTTCAATGGATGCCAGGCCAGGTTTTGGAAACAGGCAAACACTTTCATGATCTCTATCTGAACAAAAAGTATAATAATATACAAATAACTCCTAATACAAAGGTCTAGCAGTTGCTTACCATTATTATCCATATCTTCAACACCGAAGCTTCCAAGGCTTTCAGAACTGGGTTTGTAATTAGCATTCCTTTTTATGCTTGAACCGCACGGACATATAGCGATTACTGATACCACATGTACATATAGCGATTACTGATACCACATGTACATATAGCGATTACTGATACCACATGTAGATATAGCGATTACTGATACCGCATGTATATATAGCGATTACTGATACCGCATGTGCATATAGCGATTACTGATACTACATGTACATATTGTAATGGAATTTAGCATAGGTGGCCTCTCTCATTGGTGCTAAGATAGCCAGTATGCACTCCAGTATGGCTAATGAGTGTTTACAGACTCAGCTCCGCCTGACTGCCCTCATTATAGAAGCGGATGCGTGCCTGCCGCGAGGATGGATGAGTCAAGAATTCAAGCAGGGGATTCCCGCCTTATTAAAGAAGTTGGCTGGCGCATTATTGTTATGTTTATTGACTGTATATATGTTTTCATTGCGCCTGCTTGTTTATGCTATTTGGTATGACCTATATTAATGTTATTGACCAATCATCTTATGTTATTTTTCAACCGGTTCATTAGCATATCAACTGCATAACTTTATCAACATGTGGCCCAGTGGGCAGATTGGATTGTGCGCTTACAAAGAGAGGTACTCTGAGTAAGCTTTTGTCTCTTGAAGCAATAAAGTGTTAGCTATTGTAACCCGGTGTGTTCAGTTGGCAGTTGGCCAAATAGTATTAGGATACTTGCGCACGGCACAGCAACACGGTGTGTTCAGTTGGCAGATAGCCAAATAGTATTAGTATACTTGCACACGGCACAACACGGCACAACACGGAGCTTATTGACTCATAGCTCATCTATACATAGAGCCACTACTAGTAAACAAGTAGCTCTCATTAGCAATTGCTGTTACATTGCTAAACAAGTAAACTTCTCTAGTAGCTGTTTGGTAAAGGTGCGACAAAATCCTTTACATTGGTGGCAGCGGTGGGATACTAGTGAACGTTAGACACTACTAGAGAAGCTGTACACAGCCAAACACCACCCCTACTCATTCCCCGAGTATTGGTGTTTGCTATACCGTAATAGTTGCCTGGTAGCAGCCAAACTACCACCCAGGGACACTGTTACACCCCTTGCTCTGACCCGGTGGTACCCCCCACCCGGCAGAACACCCCCCTCTCCTTGCTGTGTTTGATAAGAGAACTACAGTCACCCTGCGCGGTGAACTCGGTAGTCGCTGTACTGCTCACGCGAGATCGTACAGGCATCTCTTTTGAACCCTGGGTACCCCTCTCAGCTCTGCTGGGTACCCCTCTCAGCTCTGCAGTGTACCCTGCATACGCTGTACCGAGTGATTTAGAAACTGTCCTGCCTATATACGGCCAGAGTTTCTCACCTAGTGTTGACACGGCATTGACGCAGTGTGCTGTCAGTCTTCCACTGTTCATCTGGTACACGGAGTTGTCTCCTCCCATGCTGACAAACCCTGCTGATTGTGAAGACTATACTCCACGTTGATGACCACACAGAGAGCCAGGAGCACTGGGCGGTTGCCAGTGGGCACGGCAGAAGCTGAGGCGTTAGACAGACTCACACAGACCCTGCGAGGAGTGTTGCAAAACCCTGCACCACCCGTTGCTCCTACACGGGACTTCAAACCTCCTAAGTTTAATGGACAAGGTGATGTAGAGTACTTCATCACACGGTTTCTAGAAGTCGCCGAAGCAAATGAGTGGAATGCTCGCCAAACCCTGCTCCATGTGAGAGAGGCACTTCGTGATGAAGCACTGGATTGTGGTAGACCCAACACCCTGCAAGCAGTGTTCACAGCACTCCGTGCTCGCTTCGGCCTTACACGCCGTGAGGCACTACAGAGTGTAGCACACTTGAAGAAGGCATCGAAGACTTCCCTCCAAGAACATGCTAGTGAGGTGGAAAGACTAGTTCGAATAGCCTATGAAGATTTGCCAGACAGACACGTGGAACGCATGATACTAGAGACGTTTTCCTCCACCCTGGGTAACCCATTTCTGCAACGCCATTTGTTAGCAGTGGACCCACAGAGCCTGGAAGACGCAGTTCGTGCTGGAAGCGAGTTCCTCCACATCAAGGCCATTCCTGACTCGAAACCATTCAGGGTACGAGTTGTAGAAAGTGATGAAGAAGAAGAAGAACCCTGTAAGCCTTCCATGAAACCATTCCATCATTATCAGACTTCTGCCATGGTGTCGCAGGCTCCAGGAGAGATGGCTCACCCGTGTCCAGTTACTAACAACTACCCCACAGTGAGCTACTCCTCTCCACCCCAGCAGCCAGCGCCCGTGTCGGAGGGCGTGATGACTCATTTACTCCAGGCAGTACAGAACATGGCTATAGAGTTGCAACAAATGAAGCAGTGGCCACAACCGGTGCATGCACCCCCTGTTGGTGTGTACCCTGCTCCTGCAGTGATGCAAAACCTTTCACCAGCTACACCTGTCATCCCTGTCATGGAACAGATCTCTCCACATACGGTGTCAGAGCCTGCTACTGCTCAGTTGGTTCCCCCTCAGTGTTGGGGCTGTGGACAGACAGGCCACTACAGTAGAGGCTGTCCGTCTAAACCTAAGACAACCACCGTACCCAGAGCAAAACCCATGTCGAGGAACGACCAACTGGCCTCAACTCAGAGACACGAACCAGTAGTTGCACCAGTCAGCCCATCAGTGGAGTGCCTTTCGCGCCCTAGAAATAGAGCGTCGCCTCCCCCCTTCCGTGCTGCAAAGGTTCAACCTAACTGCCTGTCTAACACTGAGATAGAACGGCCATACCGGGCAAGTTACTTCCTCCCAGGGAAGCTTGAAGGCAAGTCAGTCACCCTTCTAGTCGATACCGGCTGCACCATAAATCTCCTATCCAAGCACGTCTTTAACCAGTTACCTGAGTCAGTAAGACAGTCAGTACAGGAGAGTGAGCCACATGGTATCCTAGCCGACGGTACTCAGATCCCCTTCTATGGCACGGTGAGAGCTACCCTTCGTCTCAGTGGTGTGAAAACTGAAGCCACATTTGTTGTCAGTCGCATAAACGAAGACGCTATTTTGGGGATGCCCTTCCTCACCGACCATGATTGCCGAATGAGGTTCAACGAGTGTGCCATTGTCGTAGCAGGAAAAGAGATGCGCTGTACTGACAAGGACGGTACACTGTTAATGAACAATGTTCAGGTCCTACGTACCACGCAGCTACCTCCAGGCGAGGAGCCTACCATCCTGTGTAAGGACACCACACAGAGTTGCCTACCCCTTGGGTTAGTAGAGCCCCGACACGGGTGCCCTCCAATTACTACTAGTCTGAACAAACCAGATAGCAAAGGAGATGAAGTAGTGAGGTGTGTGAACCCGACTGCTCAGCCAGTAGAACTGAAGGCGGGAAGCACGAGAGACCACTACAGAGGAGCGGGCCCTGGAGAGGTTGAGCCGACCGAGGCGGTTGCCATGCCTGCCTCCACCCCTCCTGCTCAATCCTCTCCACCCCTGTCTCCCCTACCTGCGTCCCCTCTGCTTGAACCACCGCCATTGAAGACTGAATTGTCTCTTCCACCAGAAAGGACAGTGTCAAATTTGGAGCGGCCAGTAGCAAGAAGGCCTGCCACTCCCCCAGTTGTTGACAGCAAATCTGGTGAAGATCGGACGAGCGGTTCAGCTAGAAATGGCCAAAACGTGCGGGAGTTGTCTCCCCCAGTAGCTGGGACACCCTCGCCCCCTGCAGAGACTGAGAGCCAACCACCACTTGTGTCATCACAACGGCCACGAAGGAACGTCGGCCCACCCAGGCACCATGGACAGCCACTATGCCATCTGATTGCAGCTGCAAAAGAAGTGGATAGAATGGCCGAAAATGCCAAAATGCCTGAGATTCAAACGGACCTCCTGGGTGGAGTTCTTACGGAAACCCCCACAAACTGGATATCTGCAGGAAGGCCAGGTTCTAGCGCTGCTGCCTGCCAAGATTTAGAGTACTGGCAGCAGAAGCCATCAAGCACTGAGGCCCCAAAGTTGACCCGTTTTCCACCTAGGGGTAATGATTTTCAAAAACGGTTAGTGCCGCCCGGAAAGAAGAATAGCTCCGGACGGGATGTAGCCACACCCCCATACTGGGTGTCGTTGGAAAGAGGACACTCTAGCAAAGGTACCAGAAAAAAATCCAGGGGAATATTCCTCTCCATCAGAGAACTACGGCCGGCCAAAATCTGAGTTGAACCACCAGTCAGTCTTTGCGGATCCACCACTGCCTGTTGTTTGCACTGCTTCTAGTCAAGATCAAACAAACCTGCCGCGCGCGGGAACAGGCATTTTTGAACAAGTACCCAAAGTGACTGGACGTGCCAACCACTACATGGATTTCCCTACCAGTGTTTTGCCTCAAGATGGAGATGAATGCCTTCAACTGCAAGTAGAAGAAGAGTTCGAGGACGAGATTACCTCTGCTGCCGCACAGCTGCCTCCCTCCCCTTCTTCACGGGACTGTCCCACCTCTCAGTCCACCCCTTCTGCACGGAAGATTGCTGCTACCCACCGGGTACCCTGCGCAGAGGGAAGGAAGAAAGAGATAGAGAGAGAGAACGAGCTCTTAGGAGTCACCAGTCAGAGTGAGCTGATGGACAATTGGGTTCATCGCCATAGCTCCTCCCGTGACCCCTTGGCACTCAAGCAGACACCTCCTCTTCAGTGGCAGTCCACGGAGTCTCCACCACTCCCAGCTGCCCCCACACCCTCCAGTGTACCCACGGTGCCGGCATCGGACACTCTCCCCTGTAGCCAGAGTGTTGCGAAACTTCCTGCCAGCTCTTCCCCCTCCCGTGGGCCTCCCACCCCCTCCCGGGTGTTGGACACTTCACCCCCAACCCGGGGCCCCCCTCCCCCGACCCGGGATGACCCGGGGTTGAGTCTAAGTACAGTAGTGGTGCGAGGAAAGCCACCTATAGGTACTAGACTGCCTCACGCGGTCACCAGGGAGCGTATGCAGGCGCTGGGGAAGATCGTCCCTAGTAAGAGGAGAGGAGCAGAGCTCTTGGCTGGACCTTCTAAGCGGGGTAACCCCCCCCCCCTTACAGCCACCCCCTCCTCTACACTAGGTTCTCCTCCACTGACCGTGCGAGCCATTGTCACCTTGCCTGGCGGCACGGCGTCCAGTGGACAGATCCCGCTCCTCGACCTGATCCCCACACGGAGGAAGGCGAGGACTCCTGCTGTGCCCCCAGCACCTGTACCCACCTCCCCTTTGCCAGTAGATGAACCGCCTCTTTCGGTGTCTACGCCGGTAGTCAAGTTAGTTGACATTGCTGCCTCCTGCCCTTCCTCACCAACCGTGGAGGAAGAGGTGGTAGCTCCTCACCTGGTAGGCCAGAAACCTCCTATTGCCCGGCGACTCTTGCAGTGGGTTGCCCCCAAGACGGAGAAAGCCATCCAGAGAGATTTGAAGAGGGCACGGCGCAGTACCTGCCCAAGTTGTAAGTTCGTAGCAAAGAACATGAGGCAACTGTCGGTGCATGTCCACCCGCACCACGTAGGAACTTTTGCCGCTGTAGATACTCGAGTAGCAGCAGAGACAGCATATACAGCCACCAGAGGGCGCGTGGAGGTTCAGAAGATACTGATCACCACCAACGCCTTGGCTATATTTATGCTGTAGACCGAGAGAGTTACTCGGCTTTCTGCAGGTACCAGAAATGGACCAATCCAGCGCCATTCGGTACCTGCCAACCTACCCAGACTGGAAAGATCCATTCTCTTCCCCCAGCACCTTCGAGGTGTGATGCAGTCATGGCTCTCCTCCCAGGACCCTCCTCTACACCACCTGGCGTTGTGCCGCTGATGGCTTTACCCCTAACCGGGTATAAGATACCAAAGAAGCCGCACACGGTGGTTGTACCAAGTCCTGAGGCCATGGTTGTCTCCCCTGGGCCACCTCCTTCTCCACCCCCTGCTCCCCTTGCAGTATGCCGGACCTCAGCACCCAGTGTTCCCTCCGTGCTCTCACCAGCAGAACCTCCAGTCTTTGAGGTAGATCTGCCAGTACGGTTTATGCAGAACAGGGCGCAATGGGCTGCTGCGATAGAGCAGGGTGCCGCTGAACTGGACTCTCAGTTGCAGGGCTTTCGGATGAAGGTGGTCACGGGCACCCTCTCAGAGATGGAAGTCGCCAGGCTAAAGGCGCAAGCAGAGCTCCTGAAGGGAGAGATAATTGAACTAAAGCAAGCCGCACAGACAGTACGAGGCCAGCTGTTCTAGGAAAGGTGTTCCTCCGCTCCCTTCGTCGGTCACACGGGTTGTGTGCACCCCTCCCTCCGTTAGTCACACTGGTTGTGTGCACCTCTCTCAGTCGGTCATACTGGTTGTGTGTACCTTCTACCGTATTAACCACCGGGTGATGTGTTATCCTTCTCACCCCCTTTTATTAGCCCACTGGTTGTGGGCCCCCTTCACTCCCTCTGTCAACTATGCAGGGCGTGATTCCCCCTACTGTAGACGCACATGGACTTGTGCAAAGGGTTGCGCTGTAAGCGTAGATCTCTCTCCTCTCTTGGAGCGGCCACCTCATGACTGGTTAACTATGAGTACGGCGATACTAATAGTTGAAGCGGCCTATGTAATGGAATTTAGCATAGGTGGCCTCTCTCATTGGTGCTAAGATAGCCAGTATGCACTCCAGTATGGCTAATGAGTGTTTACAGACTCAGCTCCGCCTGACTGCCCTCATTATAGAAATGGATGCGTGCCTGCCGCAAGGATGGATGAGTCAAGAATTCAAGCAGGGGATTCCCGCCTTATTAAAGAAGTTGGCTGGCGCATTATTGTTATGTTTTCATTGCGCCTGCTTGTTTATGCTATTTGGTATGACCTATATTAATGTTATTGACCAATCATCTTATGTTATTTTTCAACCGATTCATTAGCATATCAACTGCATAACTTTATCAACATGTGGCCCAGTGGGCAGATTGGATTGTGCGCTTACAAAGAGAGGTACTCTGAGTAAGCTTTTGTCTCTTGAAGCAATAAAGTGTTAGCTATTGTAACCCGGTGTGTTCAGTTGGCAGTTGGCCAAATAGTATTAGGATACTTGCGCACGGCACAGCAACACGGTGTGTTCAGTTGGCAGATAGCCAAATAGTATTAGTATACTTGCACACGGCACAACACGGCACAACACGGAGCTTATTGACTCATAGCTCATCTATACATAGAGCCACTACTAGTAAACAAGTAGCTCTCATTAGCAATTGCTGTTACATTGCTAAACAAGTACACTTCTCTAGTAGCTGTTTGGTAAAGGTGCGACAAAATCCTTTACAATATAGCGATTACTGATACCGCATGTGCATATAGCGATTACTGATACCGCATGTATATATAGCGATTACTGATACCGCATGTACATATAGCGATTACTGATACCGCATGTGCATATAGCGATTACTGATACTGTATGTACATATAGCGATTACTGATACCACATGTATATAAAGCGATTACTGATACCACATGTACATATAGCGATTACTGATACCACATGTATATATAGCGATTACTGATACTATATGTACATATAGCGATTACTGATACCGCATGTGCATATAGCGATTACTGATACTATATGTATGTATAGCGATTACTGATACTATATGTACATATAGCGATTACTGATACCGCATGTGCATATAGCGATTACTGATACTATATGTACATATAGCGATTACTGATACCGCATGTACATATAGCGATTACTGATACTACATGTGTACATATAGCGATTACTGATACTACATGTACATATAGCGATTACTGATACCGCATGTATATATAGCGATTACTGATACCGCATGTACATATAGCGATTACTGATACCGCATGTGCATATAGCGATTACTGATACCGCATGTACATATAGCGATTACTGATACCGCATGTACATAAAGCGATTACTAAAACCGCATGTACATATAGTATTTACTAATCGATTTCCTTAGTGATCGCAAAATTTTGCAACTTCAGTTTCCGGCAAAATAGCTAAGCAATCGCTAGATTTTTAATTGAGGTTATCGTTAAGTTTTGATCAAGATCAAGAAATTGCTAGTTGATTCTTTGATCAACCAATCAGAGCGCGCAAATGCTTTATCCTCGTTTCTAATAGTGTCTCGTCATATGCAGCATTTCGATCTACCAACAGTCCTATAATAAATTGAAGGCTATGCTTTGTAGCAGCGAGTTGGACTTGAATCGCTGAAGAATGGGTAGTAGTGAAAAGTTGCGCAATTTTGGGGAGGAACTTCCCTTATCGCTATATGTACATAAAGCTTGAATTGATTACCACAAATTCTCCAATTCGTTGTCCTGAGGAACTAAAAAAATTGATAAAAACTGAAATCTCACCTTGAGCTGACGTTATTTGACAACAAAATCATGTTCTTTGATTACAAGTCTGCTATTCGTCAAAATTTTTTAGTGTTAATTTACTCTTGCATAACAATTAAAATACTCCTTACAGATAGAAGCAATTGAACTAGCTAGCACATGAAATACTCCTTACTGATAGAAGCAATTGAACTAGCTAGCACATGAAATACTCCTTACAGATAGAAGCAATTGAACTAGCTAGCACATAAAATACTCCTTACTGATAGAAGCAATTGAACTAGCTAGCACATGAAATACAATAAAACTACAAAAATTTTATAGCTATTGTTGTGATGTCACATGGACATTCAAGTAAAGCCAGAATATTATTATAAGCTAAAGGATTTTCTACTTGTTTCTTTCCCTCAGCTAGTAACAGCTTTTGTTTCTACTTTTTCATATGAAGCTAGACATAACTACAAGCATTGACTATAAAAGAAATGCGTTTGCCTGGAATAATTAGTCTTTTCTAAAGATATAATTAAAATCACTATTCAAACACTGGAATTGACTCATTGAATTCAGCAACAAACTTAATTCACCCACTTCTAGTTATACAGAAATACAACAGAAGTACAGTGTTACTACTCACAGCTAAGAGCTCCAAACATGTCGGAAGCAATTGATATACTCGTGGAACTTTTCACACAACAGCAAGAAAAAAGACTACAGGAAAACCAACGATGGCACGAAAGACAGCGGTTGAAAAGTTATTAAAGAATGACCGGTCGAGGATGAAAAATTTCGAAAGAATAGTAAGTAATAGAATGGCTGTTGGCTCTCAACGACTTGAGTAAAAAAGCAAAAGCCACCACAACAAACAGGGTCAAGTCATAGCTGTTTCACTCCTTGATAAAAACTTTCAAAAGTATTATGTTACGGAATATTGTTCTAAATTTGGAACAGTTTCTAGAGTTGCAGCATCACAAGAAATTACTGCACAAGCTAATCGGTAAACATCCAAAAAGTGAAAAGCTAAAGTATTAACGGGTCTGGTAGAGGAAATCTATTAGACGCTATTATCATTGCAATTGTACCAGTTTTATCATCAACAACCTTCAACATCTTATTTTGTTACAGAAAATGAGTATGATAAAATAAAGAAAACATTTGGAAACAGCAAACCATTGGGGAAAAAAGAAACTGCTTGCATTGTATGAAAACCCAATGAAGGATCTAACAGTCAGAGAAATGAAGTGAAAACTGAATCCTTGATGGGAACAGCAGATGATCCCAATTTGTCGGTAGACAAAAATTTTCAAAACACTCAAAGTTATTTGAATGATGTAAGAAAGATTTGGAACAAACAACGAATGGATATTGGTAGCCCCCCTAAAAAACTCAAATTACCACCGCCATCGCCATTTAGAAATAGCACGACCGCCGATGAAAAAGTCCTACTTCATTTATCAGAACCTAGCAGTCCCACGTTTAAGTTTGTGATGAAGACGCCAACGAAAAAGAAGTCATTGGACATCGAAACTCCTGGAGTATTTGGTCATGTTGCTGGTGATGATGTCGACAATGACGATGATGATTTTGATGAAGAGAAAATTAAGCAGCAACGGGATGAACTTGGAAAAATCTGTCATGACATCGAGGAAAGGTGATCGAACGCTTGGTGTAAATATGCTACATAAGTGGTTGACCATAGGAAAATACTATCCGAAGACTGTAAAAAAATAAAATTGGAAAAAATTGGTTGACCTTTGCTACTCCCAGTTCCACCAGTAAACCAATAGCTGCTGCCAGACCAGTGAAAAAAACCAGCACTGTCTGCAAACGTATCAGATGAGCTGGAGAACGAGCTATTTAACATTGGACCTGCCCTACCCACCAACATGGTGCTAGTGACAGCACTTTGGCTACAATGCTGAAGGACAAGGAGCAGGTTACACCATTGGTGAACTCCATAGTTTAACTATTAACCAGTGAAAAAGGGCCAGTGATGTGCTCCAATGAAATATTTCAGTATGCGAATGTGACCGTAGGTCAGCAACTCAATAGAAAGTCAGCAGAAGAAGAGCCTTAGACTAAAGAAACAATAACTCTTCTTAAACTGAAGCTAGCTACCCTGCCATCTAGTACCAGTACGATGGGGGAGGTGCTGATACCTGGCCTGTGGCCGAGCCTCCACGGAGAGCCCCACTCTAACAATGTACAGGTACAGCTACTGTGATATAACTCCCTTGTGTGGCGTAATATGCTTACATGGTAGCGCATGTCAGAGTTTGTATCTACTGCAGAAATCAGGTTATGAATTGGTGACTAGCTACTTTTTACTTGGTATGTTTTGTTCAAAAGGTTTAAAGGTCTCTTCAGAACCACGTCTTTTTACCTCAGTTTTGTCTCTGTTGAAAGTGAACTATGGTTCAGCTCGTGATTCTTGGAAGATTTGTGCCAATTTAGCAGGTCGTTGGCAGTTTAGCATGTTATATATTTCTTCTGTACTGCTCGCCATTGTCACAAACTTCTCAACCGTGGTTGGTTAATATCAAAAAGGGACTTGACATAATTTTTGTTGTTTTTGCTAGGTTACTGAAATCTAGTAGATTAATATAGATCTCCCTGTGGAAGTTGTCTTTCCTCAACTGTGTTGCAATATAAATACAATATATACTTTCTTTTACACTTTAATAGATGACTTGTTACTGATTGTACAACATACAATATGATATGTAACTTATAATGCAAAGAAACTCCAGACATTATATGATGTAAGACAACTCCGGTAGAAAATATAATGTAGGACACTCCAGTAAATGATACAATGTAAGACAACTCCTGTTCAGGATAAAATGTAAGAAAACTCTGCTAGATGGCATAATGTAGGCCAACTTTAGTAGATAAAATAATGTAAAGCTGCGTACTCACTAAAACGATTTTTGTTCAAAAAATCGTTAATGTTGGAGCTGTGCCATTTTTCGCCAGATAGTTGCGTGCACACTAGAAAAAAATTTTCGGCCAAAAAATCATTTGCTCTTTGATGAGAGAGGTAGACAAATTTTGTTTTACGGCATAACCATAGCACTACTAATCATATTGATTCTTGTTATTTCTCAATTATTCACCATGTCTATGGTTGTTATTAGTAAATGCACTAGCTGTGTGTGTTTGTAGGTCAGGACAACAAATAAATAACTCTCATAAGATGTGAGTAAATTGTACAAAACATGAAAGTTTTATAATTTTCGACCAGTTACAGTTAATGCATACTACAAAACTGTGTAGCAATATTTTACTCTAGATTATCTGAATGCCTGCAAATAGAAAATAGATCTATACAATGTAACTTCGATCTTTTATAAAAACATCGGAGTGTTACAGTTGAGGGAGTAATCATTTTTCTAAGGGTGATATCCAATTCAAAGACAAAAGAAGAAAAAGTTCTTTGAAGCGCAAAAGCCTTTTGAAATATTCATAATACATAATAGCCACATAGAACTGTCTGATGGGTACAATCAATATACTAGTTTCCTAGGATAGTGATTGTATGAATCCAAGTAGACCTAATTAACTATTTTCCAAGTTGATTGCTTGATAAATACAATGATGTTGAATTGTTGAGAGAGTTGCTCTACCGTTGAAAGCTTGTAAGAAGACAACTCTTAACTAAGGCCTTTCAATTGTATTGAGGTGTGCTCTGGGAGGAAAGGCTGATAATTTTTTGACATAATTAAGTACTTTATTGAGTTCCTTCAGCTACTCACTCACCCACTTACTGTGATAATAGTTTGTGTAAAGAACTAATATCGCAAGTATATATATAGAACTATCCTCAAGCAAGTGCACTGAACAGAGTCACATAGATATGATTGCCTAGGTCAAAGGTCGTTGTTGATTTTCCTCAGTTTTAGTTATATAACAATGAGTGACTTCACTCTTTATTTCTTATTCAATTTGTTAGTTTACCATAATTAAAAATTTGCAGGCATTCAAGTACTACTTTATTTAATCAAAAACAATTGAAGCTAATCAGATAATTAATTTAATTAACATTTATTTTGATGTGTGATTTTGTACTGCTTACTGGTTGGTTTTTGCATTCCAAATTCTTTTATGATTTGCAACAATCATCTGTTTCTTCTTAATTATATTGTCAATATTGTAGTCTCTTTACAACATTAACTAAATTGTTCATTTTACAGATTAGAATCTCTGTCCTGCCGGGTAAGTTGTACCAAAAGAATCAAGTTATTTCTATTACTAAGTCTTTTAAGATGTTGTGAGGTTTGATCAATTAATTTGTCTGCTTTATTCCATTTGTTACATTGTGACTAGTTAGATAAGGAGAGTAAAATTTTGGAGTTGTCTATACAATTCCTTGAGAGAATAGGTAACTCCAATAACAAAATCAACCATTCTCTACCTGCATTTGGTTATTTTTTCTATTTATAATTTGGTAGAGACATAAAATTGAAACTTAAAAAATACATATTTCGTCCGTAATTCTTGAGGGACTGGTGCCATGAAGCATTACCCTATTATGGAATATTTGCTTTAACAACCACGATTAAGCAGAATAGGTGTTAGCTAATCTCTTTCAGCAAAATGTAAACCAAAAAAAAGCATGGATAAGCTATCAAAAGTATAAATAAAGCTGAAAGAGTACCAGATTCTCTTAATAACCCATTACAGCAATGCGTACCACAGGAGGTATGCAGCTCATCTATAGCACTGCAGATGTGATACAATATTTTTTAGGCCAAGACAATGAATGTTCGCGGCAAGGGCTGTTGTATCAAAAGAAAACTTATGATTGTCAGACCAATTAATGGTCACTGAATTAAAGTTTAAATACTTCATAGCACATTGTTTTATGCAGTAAATATTCATGTCATGATAAAATGGCGTTCAAAGATTTACAACGGGAATGCTTGTTCATGGGTTTCCATAAGCAAAAAAGTTCAATATGTAAAGAGAATGCCAAGCTTTCAATAATTTGTTCTCCAAAGAATAGATTTAAATTGTTAGTGCCATAAAAATTACGAAGATTTTGTTTTTTCAAAGAACTGCAATTTTATTGTTATGGCTCATATCAACCAGCTGATTCAATATATTCTGAATTCATTTCACCCACTTGTGTCAGCAGTCACAATATTGCTTGTCACTTTCAACTCCAGTTACATTCCAAATTACAATGTGATAAATATCACATTGTTGCTTTGGCCTCACTTGAGGCTTTTCCTTTATGTTGGATTTCTTTGAAACACGTATAAAAGCTTTGTCATACAAAAAATAGTGGAGAAAGTATGATCCAAAAATATTAAGTTTTAGATGAATAAATAACGCATCATATCCTGGCTACACAAAAACTTATGTGTTACAATATTTACACATACATGTACACTGTTTACCACAGGTATTTTTTGATTGATTGTGCTCTCAGTAGCTTCTAGTTATGTTTTTGTGTCTAAAATATCTTTCATGGGTAACAATGTTGTACTGGACTGAAATATGACGATGTACTGTATTCAACCCAGAAATAAACTCCTTGTAAGAGATAGAAAGGTTTAAAGACTAGTATTAACCCCTTCAGATTTCCTGCAGTTATTGAGTGTAAACAAGGTAGCTGTGAATGTTTTATCAACTTTATGTTTCCAAAAATTGAGCAACCATAAAATAGTGTTATTTGTAAAAGACAAAAAATTTCCACAGGTTCTTATGCATTTTTTTAAATCCAGGTAAAAGGTTAATAGCACTGATAATCTCGTTTTCCTGAATAAAAGACAAAAGTACAGCAAATCCGAACATAGCAAGATTTTTGAAGAATAAAAAGCTCTGTTTTTTTTATAATGAATTACATGACAAGGTTTTTCAAGTCTTGTGGGATTATTATTTCTATTAAATGATTTTGTAAAATGTCAAACTCTGAAGTAGAAACAACTGAGCTTGTTCGTTTTTTTCATCTTTGAAGATGCTTACTGATGTCATTGTGCAGCACCATTTCATGACAGTAAGATCAATTAAACTGCTATAAGCATTTCATTATGCGCAATTGAGTGGCTGTGATTGGATATTTGGTTTACCAAATGGACTCTAGTAGAGATTCCATCAATCAAGACATCAGTTACTTCTGCTGAATTTGAGGGTGCTATTGTTCAACTAGTTCACATTATGAAGTGCAAAGAGTTAAGATGGCTACTTCCGTGAGTCTTTGCAGCTAATAATTTATATCCATCCACGGCTTTTAGGATATCAAATGTCAAATGAAGATATAAGCTTGTTTGCCGCTTGTTATTTCTTTCTATGCGCTAGCTCATTGATGTTTTTGACCATCCGATTATCATGACAATGAAAGCAAGCAATTGTTGCAATATATTTCATTAGATATGAATGATTGTTTGTGAATGGATAGCTTGGCTTATATAAAATGGACTTTAGTCTTTATTCCATCAAACATGACATTATTTACTTTTGCTAAATCCTTGTGTACAATAGCTGAACTAGTTAATGTTACAAATTTCAGTGAGGAAAGATAAGCTGACAATGAGATATGAACACTATATCTCACATGATATCAAAAGTGTGAGATTGCATCAGCACATGCTGTCTGTAGTTGTTAGCTCGGGTTTTTCTTTTGCTAAAGCGATAAAATACCGATCAATTACTATTGGCAACCACAAAATTTCTGATTCTGTCAGCCAAGTTAAAAACTGAAACAATACAAATGAGAATATTTAAGCTGCTAGAAATAATAATTGGCAGGAAGTAGCAAAAATAATGATAAAGCTCACAAGGTACCAAAAGTGTAAGACTGCCTCCACGCATCCTGCCCGCCAGCCTGCCTGCAGCAATTTATTCACCAAAAGAATAAAAAACAGATCAATTAATACTCGTAAATATATAACTTGTTTTGTCAACAAAGTATAAGACTTGAGCGGTTAAACAAAAGTATTGAAGTGTAGGTTAAGCTACAGGGAGTGCAGCTGATACATAACTAAAGTTTCATGTAATGTGAGGGTAAACCATTAAACTTTTTATTTCTTTGGTTGAACTACCAGTTTGCATAAACTTAGCCTGGTCAAACTTGTATTAAAATGATAAAACAAAACAAACATACACTCTGCTAGTCTTTCACAAAATATTAAAATGTAAAATGCACAAATGTGGTTACATAAAAGAAATGATGAGCCCTGGTCTCACTTTTCATAGCAGCCAGACAATGCCAAATACAATTAATAGATTTTTGGGACAAGAGAGGCTTACAATGAAACCGCATAATACGTAAATGTATATAATGCTAAAAATAATTAGTTTTAGCACAAGCGTAATTAGATTGTGTGTCATGAACTTCACTGTCTTGAAGAAAAAATGCAACAGCCAACATCTTTTTAAATAAAATTTTATTTTTGAAAAAAGCTAGTGATAACAATTATGTCACACATTTATAATGTATGTTTATATAACACGTGTGTGTGCAGTAAGTAAATATTGTAAAAAAACCCTTGATTGCAAGTATCGTATAAAACTTTCACTTGGTTAGCTGTCATAATTAACTGAAAGGAGTTCAAGAGTTGTGACTATGTCAGCATCCATTTCCTGTTTGCTTCTTGCTTAAACATTTCTAACTGATAAGTGCACACAACAATGAAGTTGACGGTGAACTTGAAGCAGCTTCTGAAGTGGTAATGCTAATTTTTCTTTTTCTACTTCTTGATCAGCTATGACTTATGAACTGCAACAGGATATGGGGGGCCTTCTTGCATAGGTATTTTATGCATAGTCCTTCTTTCTTTGCGTGTAAGCATTCAATCTGGCTCGGAAATACAAATAGCTAACAACCAGTCCAACTGTCCAATTGTGTCGCTAGCCTTCGATACGGATCAGCGCAACCTTTGAAACACCGCCAATGAATACATACCCTTTGGTTGTCTAATGTTTAATCAGTGCAATTTAATTTGATTGATAGTCGATTTAATGTTCTGCCACGTGATCAAGTTCTACACTTCCCGCATTGTGGTTTTCAATAACATCCCAGGTTTCACTGTCATAGACATCCCAGGCTTCATTTTCATAGACATCAGATGGCTGTTCTGTAATTACTGGAGATCTCTCATCTTTATCTTCTTCTGGTGCATTTACTTGTTCACTTTCCTCAGCCATAATTTTAGCACGTCCAAAATTCAATTACTAAAAATGTTAAAAAAAACAGTTGGCATAACAGCAAGACTGATTAGTTGTAAATTACTGAACTGAAATCAAATTTTCCACAGAGAATGCTCAGCTCAATTGGTACATCTCTAATGCATACAAATTGCCAGCTTATAATTTACAATATCACAAATTGGACAACAATCGTAACAGCGCAAACCATCGTGTTACTTTTAAATTGATTATAGTTTCAGAGCTCGTGTCTAATTCTTTAGCACAAATTTCAAAAAAATTTCAAAATGAACCAAAATTTTCCTTTTCCAAGTAGCTCTTGCTATTGCATAACATATCAAACTTGTCTATAAAACTGAAGAATATTGGTTATATAACACTAGTAAGGTATACTTACATAACTCTATTTAGAAGTTAGTAAATTAGTTATGTAGAGCACTCTAATGCCCTGGTCACACGAGACCGAATTTCTGACGAAACTATAACGAAACTATTTTTTTCAGGCCCAGCGAAGTAGTTGCTCAGCAAACCGAGCGAAAAATTCAGTTTCGTCGTGATCAAGCAATGCTAGGTTTGGGAAAATCTTCGGTTGCGATGCTTGCATGTGATTGGACCATTCGACCAGATAAGCTCATTAATAGGTTTATTTTCTATGTTCTGTTATTGGCTGGTCTCCAATGTCAGGGTCATTCACAACGAACACATGGTTTCCATAGTAGTAGCACATTTGTTTTTTGAATAAATAATTATTTATTATATTATATTCATAATGAGTTTTAAATAAATGAAAAATAATAATAATAATAAAATATAATCAAACAATTGGAATAGTACTGGCTGGTCAAACTTAGTTATTTATTAAAATAATCTATTCCAAACATCAAAAATAATAATAATTCTTCCATGCTTTTACATCACGCAGTAAAGTATGAGTAGACCCGCGCACAAAACACAATCCTCTGTCATTGGATGAAACTAGTGATCGCTAGGCGTAACGAACTAATTATAGTTCTCATGTGACCAGTACAACGAAACTAATATTGTACAGGATTTCGTGTCTGGGTGGTAGCCACCTGTACACCCTCCCGATATGCTCTGTTCGACCCTAAGTCAGTGCTTCAATAATATGCTTATTATTATCTACAGTGCATATTTTGACTGGTGCAGTTTTGCGTGTGGCCGAATCTGGAGTGGAGCGAGTGCAATAATTATCTGTAATTATTGGCTGTGTCCGAACCTTTACAAGGTCCGACAATAATTGTAAATTATTGTCTAGTTTATAGTTTGTTTCGAACTGTGCTCTGACATTAATTCCTCAGGAATTACTTGTCTAGTTTATAGTTTGTTTCGAACTGTGCTTGGGCAACAATTATGCTGAAGTTTTGTAGCCGAATCTGGGCTCAGCCGAGATCGACAATAACTTCCTGCAATTATTGTTTGACTAGCTGGTTGGATTCCCCGAATCCGAATTATGCTGAAGTTTTGTAGCCGAATCTGGGCTCAGCCGAGATCGACAATAACTTCCTGCAATTATTATTCGACTAGCTTGTTGGATTCCCCGAACCCGAATTTGATATGTCGAACTATTAGTGCACTAGGCCTTGTGTTGTAATCCTTGCCTCAGGCAAGGGTATACACAGTGATAGGGCGTACCGTTCTCACTTTCCACCTTAGCGTCGTGCTTGTTAATAGTCGACTTGTCCAGCGCTGGTAGTTTTGGTGCTCCTAGTTGTGCTTGCTTCAAGAGAAAGAGATTCTTCTGAGAGTCAGGCTAACTCTGAATTTTATTGCATGAACATCAAGTTAAATACAGGGAAGGCGGGTACACATTACTAACCACGCCTGAGTAAAAATACTGGTGCAAGCCACGCCTTGCCCTTACATCAACACCCACTTTGTAATAATTAAAACGTGGAAAAAGATATAATAAATTGTAGTAAATAATTATTTGGTACAAGGTAGAACGCACTAAATAGTATCGTAGGCACATGTAAACAATAGACCCTTGCATAGACATAGACAGCGTGTAGTGAGTAGACATAAATGTAGACAGTGAGTTATTTCGGAGATAAAGGCTTAACTCGTAGACAAAGGAAATAGAACAATGAGACGTAGGCTTAGACGGTAATTGTGAGAACGTATCTTACTAAGTAGAAAATATCCATAGAGTATGAGATTGTACTGGCGTCCCTCACAATATCGTCGCACCTCGGCGATTTTCTAAAATAGTTTCGTTATAGTTTCGTTTATCAGTCTCGTGTGACCAGGGCTTTAGAAACATCAACTGATCTGATAGAAAGTCTGAACTACAATGAGTATTGTGAGCCTGGGTTGTTGCTATGTTTAGTGATGATTGCAAGTGCTTCCCCTCTCATCTTTTGTGACCCGTGTACTGGCGATAATACCTAAAGCACTAGTTATGCGCGCACGCATAGCAGTGTGAGTCAGGGGCTGGCGTAGTCCACAGTAGTTAATGAAGTAGACATCATTTGACTGCGAACAACACCTATCATGTTGCTTGCAATCAGTGAGTATTGTTCACCTGCGCTGCATAGCGGTGTTTGAATAGTGTATTGATCTGTGGGTGGTGCTGTCATGCGTAGCCATTAATATACTGCTTGTCTTGTCAAACAGTGAGTTGAGATGGATTGGCGATAGTGCAATAAATAGTTTTGCTCTTCTAAATTCAGTTCTTACCCTTTCAAATCTGTTTGTTCGTTGCCAGTAACAGTCTCTCGCCAAAAATAAAACTCAAATCGTTTAGTGGGACAAGACTGTTGATATCTGTCAAACTTGTTTGAATTTTTATGCAACAAAGTGACAGCGCTTTTAGGGTGGTTTTGATGAGCTGTTGCATCTAGGATGTATTAGTATGCATGAAGTGAATAAGCTATCAGATAATACAAGTTTCTTGACCACTTTCTTGCATGCAAAAATGTGAGAAACCATCCCATATTGCAGTGGGTGTGAATCAATTATTGGAGGTTATCTTTCCCCTCCAATAAGCTCCAGTGGCATAACAGTCCTATTTAGGTAGCTGTAAATCACTGAACATTTGTGCCTAAATGAGCAGAATTTTGGCGAGCCTAAAAACTGATTGCTTTAATGCTATGATAGTTTAATAATAATCTGACTAAACATAACTCAAAAATCCTAAAACCAATTTTGTCAAAACCGAGCTCTCTGCATTAATTAACCATTATTGCAAGAATGCTGAGACCCAAAACTTTTGTCTCTCATCGTGAATAATAACAAATAGCAGCAGCCGTGGCAGCAGTAGCAATAATAATAGTAATAAGATTAATAAGATCAATGGTTATGATTATGATGATTATTGTTTGCTGTTGATGCCCGTGATCAATGTGGATGCTTTCAACTTTGCAGCGTGCTTGATCGCTTTTGTGGCTGTGTCATTACATATTTGTATTGGAAATTCTAACTCAGTTAGCTACTGATATTTGATAGACAGCGTGAAGTATTATCCAGTTTTGTTGCAAGTTGTTCATAATTTGTAATCCACGGCTGTTTGATTTTTAATAGTTAGTGATTTTATTATTTTTTTTTACTATTTATATAAATGTTTTGCCAGTCACAGTGACAGGTAGTGTAATTAATAACAAGTGTATTATATAATAGTGCATATTGCTCTAAATAATCATTGGTAAATTTGACCAAACGGCCGAACATGTAGATTGATGAATTATCTCCTCACGAGGGAGATAACTCCATGGACAAAATTAACTAACAGATAAATCATAGTTAGATACTAGCAGTCATTAACATGTCCGTGTGAACAAATTCAGTGTTACTAGATATAAAAATATTTATTCCCAGCCAAACAACTATTGAGACATTTCTTTATTATTTTAGACTACTTGTGAAGAATGTTTGTGATAAATGAAAAATACTAAATATTTCATTATTAGTCATAATTATAAAAAAATTAATAATAGTACCTAAATATTTATATTATCGTCCAAACGAGAATTTATGGCAGTAAATAATCATAAAAGTTGCAACAATATTAAAACTTTTTAGCGTTCATTATGATCAAAATATTTATGAATAACGCAACGACTAAAGTTAGGATGATTTGTTGTAATTCTTTTTACTTGGTCATTCAGCGTGTTCAATCACTTGACGGAATGTACACACTTCCTACTGCAGTAGACTATTTTATTACCTATACTGCGGTGATTGTCGCATATTACAACTCCTTTTTAAATGCTAAAATTTCCATAAAAAAGTTCAATAAGATTTCACTTTTTATCTCCCAATCAAATCATGCTGGTACGCCGCATCGTAAAATTGTCTATTGGATACAGCAAGATGAGATGTTTATGTAATAGTTACGAGTGTGCTTACATAATCATATTTAGCTGGTCACGGTGGTTATTCATAGCGCTGAATTCTATAAATATCGACTGATCAGGTACTGAGCTGTTAAAAGTTCAATTGACTTGTACGGCTGGCCTGTATCCAGGTCATATTTACTGTAGAGCTAGTTTGCATATATGCATAAGCATCTCAGAGGTGTGCTCTTTCAATCAAGTCAAGTTTTGTACAATCACAATGCTACATATACATTTACCGATTAGTTATTGATTTGTCCTTTACCGACTGGAGATGACGTCATGATGTTTCCCCAATTTTTTCCTCCACTTGCCATTTTCACGCGATACCCGTCAAACGTGCTGTATTCACATCATAGTTAGCCATAAAGTGCTTTCAAACAACAAAGATGGGACGATCAAAACCGAATCTTCGTCTATAAATAATTGTACTTGAGAAGCGCTCATGTTAGAAACACTAAAATTGCTAGCAGTAATATGATTGGTCAAATAACATTTTGTCTACCAATTTTTTAATGCTGATAAAAACCTGTCGATTAACTCAAATCAGTCCCTACCGATTGATTGGCGACTTAGCCGGAAAGAGAAACTGCAAAATCACCCAATTGGTAAGAGAAAATCGGGAGCTAATTGGTAGACGTACGTGTGGTATAAAGGTAGTGCCTGGCATAATCAAAAGGATTTAGTCCATAAGGTCTATGCATACAGAGTGAACTATATAATATGTAAGGATCAAAGGACAATCCAATCATTAATTTATGTATTGTTAGAAAGCCATGAAAGCCATGTAGACATAATAAACTGCCACACTGAGAAGTGCTGCTCATTATTAGTGCAACAGGCTGATGTCTTTTATTATTGCTCACACCAATATTACAGTTTTTAACCTAAGCTTTTAAAATCAATCTGGTTAGTTATCTTTGACGTATCATTTCTAGCTATGAAATTGTCGCTCTATGCTGGAAACTTGGCTGGTTGATTGTTGTCACCTCCAGTACATGCAGGTGAATATTAAAGCCTATAGGATATTGTTTGTCCATGAGTGTGGATACCTCCATCAATAATCGAGTAGTTTTGAAGCTCAGTATTGTTCAGTGTAGAAATGTGCTGGCATAAATTAATACAAAAGAATAGTTATGTGTTTCACATGAGCATTGCCAGCTTTTGTGAGGCTGATATGAAACTCAAATAAAGCTGTTGTGTTATGTTTGTTCAGTGTGCCTTAGTTCAGCTTCACGTGTCAGAAGGGAGTTCTAATCATGCGTTGCAATCAATAAAAGCTTACGCTGTACACAGTTACTGGTCTAAAGATGTTTTGTTCATTCAGTATCAGCGCGCATAATGTTATCCTATACTGTGGATGCGTTGGCTGGTCTGCTGCTGCTGATGATGCATTTGATCGTTCTTCTCACCCAGTTACTTGCTAGTGAAGGAAGCTTTAATCAAACTTTCTGTGGTAAAAAAGGCGCAGGATAACGGCCGACGGCCTGTCACAGACATAACAGGAAGTCAGCACCACTCTGTATCAGAGACATCTTAAGTTCTACAGCGAATTGACACCAACCACGACAGGCTTGGTGGTGAAATCCTGTTATATCTCTGGCAGACCTGGTAAGTGTTCTGATATTACTTCACCATCTGTCATATCTGTTGTTCCCATTGTTACAGTAACATTTGCCTTGGTATTGAACCCATTATAACCTATAGTAACATTGTGTAAGCTAACGCTACCCATGGAAAGCTCCACAGGAAGGTAGCGCTGGCTAGCTTCACCCATTCAACCAGTGGGTGCTTTCCTAACATGGCGTGTTATTGATAAACCTAAATGCACATCCAATCATGTATCAGACAGCTATTGCGTTATCTAACTACGCAATACACAAGTGAAACGGAAAACCCCAAAGTCATAATATGGAAGCTGTGCTCCTATTCAATAAGCTTGAAAGCAACATAGTGGATTGGTAGTGCTTTCCACCCGTTTGATCTAAAACTGTATAGTAGTACAAAGGTTATGTTTTTAACAAAGAATGGAAGCATCCAATGCCACAGACCTGCCAATAGCTCCATATATACGTGGAAAAATCTTTTGACCAACAGATGAAACAATAAAATGGTTTGGCACACAGAAAATTGTCAGTTAATCAATATCTAGATTTTGTTCAGGTTTAAACTCATTGTTATATCTACTTTTCACCTGAACGATTTGATAATTTGGTGGTGAAATGATTCAACATAAAAATACAATATCAACAAAGTGTGACCAACACCAATAAAAATTTGCTTATTTTATGATATTTTTAAAATATCAATGAAATTTAATTGACTTCCAACCTGTACTGCTCTATCTGTATGTGTATATAATATTGTATCTTTTACTTTTATCAAACTAGGTGGAGATTCATGGTACATTGCTTGAATGGATAAGGTTCATATAAAATGTTGCCAGTTAACCAATAACCAGTTACGCAATTATATTGTATTCAAATGTCATTCAAGATACATAAATTTGCAAACTGTTTTGTCTGGCATTTCCCTTATCAAAATTTTATTGGTAATTAAAATAATGGTTTTCATCAAGTAAAAACTAGTTTGAACAGCAGTTTTGATTTAAATTGTGCACATACCAGTCAGGTTTATGGTAGCCACTGAAGTTTTAGACTCTGTTTCTATGAATATTGTAATACATGGAACATTTAGCGATGCCTTATTTTTCGCACATCCAATAATGTTTTATTCTAGAGAGTCGTGAGAAATGTGATAAAATGAAAAAGCTTACATTTCTGTTGACCATACCTCGACCTGTATATAACGCAGAAGAATGCTAAATGATTATTTATGCTACTTGTTAATGCATTGGTGTAGCACTAATACCATAAAATAATCAACAACAAATTTTTTTTTTAGGTGCCAAAGGGCAGCCCCAAGGGGCAGTGGCACGCGACAGCGACACAGGGCAGCGGCACAGGGCATTGGCAATAGCCTTTACCAAGCAGATGATGGCTATTATCATGAGATTGGTCATGGTTGAATCCATCATGAATGCATACTTCAAGCAAAGCAATGGCTCCATTGACTCAGTGAAGTGGAAAAAAAGTCAATGTAGGGAATCAAGGAGTACCAAGAAGAGCTGTAAAACTCTGGACCAAAACACCCGGAAACTGCCCAAATCAACAACCAGCCAACAAAAAAACACTCATTGCACTAAAAAAGAAAAACGATATTTCTCACCAGAAAGAATTGACCCAAAATGTTTGCTAAATGAAAATGATGCCTTAAATTCAACAGAAACCGACTATTCAGTTGGAGATGGCACTGGTGATGAAGTATGCGTTAGTGAAACAATATCTGCAAATGAGCCAGGCGTTTCAAGAGTGAATGCTGAAATTGATTTGGAAGCTCATCATACAAATAAATATTCAACACCATCAGAAGATTCACAAAACTTGGAATCGGAGTTGACAACAACAACGCACGAAGCGACAGAAAATGAAGCAATAAATGATGAAAAAGGAAAAGATAAAACAGACTGTGATGAACATGATGAAATCAGAGAAGCAGTCGATGGACTACATCTCAACAAGAACACTTTGCCTTACCAAATCGATGAAATGGTCCCAACCAGACACTTTGTTGTTCTAAAGGCAGAGCTGGAAACTAGAGAGAACCTTCGACCACTGAAATCTAGGCTAAAAACATTTGAGTGCTACCAAAGTGAAGTCATGTTTTCAATTCAATTAGCAGAAGCGGGATTCATAAGCCTTGACGAGAGGGATGCGGTTGGTTGTGTTTGGTGTTTCCTTCTGGTGAAAGAGTTCAAAGAATATGTGAACCCAACAGCAATTCATCAAATGCATTCTCATGGAAAGTGTGAATTCTTGGATAGGATGGAGATATTGGAGCAAAATCCAAATTGTTCTCTTCTATATCAGTATGACATAGGTATGTGTGCTAAAACTTTTGTCTCTATGGTTAGTTTCTGTATTCAAAACTTTGTTTATTTTTGCATATAAACTCATTTATTTTATTTATTTACAGACAATGAGCTGTCATCACTGGCTGCAGAGCAAAAGTTGAATTTACCATTGGTGACTGCGGCAGCGGCTGCGCAAATCGAAGACACTTCTCTTGTAGACCATGATCAAGTTGGCGAGGTTGAAAGATACCAAGCCGTATCTGCTACAAGGTAAGTTGAAATAGTAATTTTTTAATTCACTTGCATAATCGAAAAAAAGTTTGCTCTCAGTTCATATCATTTTTTTATGATTACAATATTTTAAAGGAAAAGCAAAGCAGTAGAGGAAGTGAAAACCATCTCTTATAGAAAATACAATGACTGCACTCATGAATCATACAGACTTCAAACTTTCGCTGACTGTCCTCTATTTCCAGAAGAAGATGCTCGTGTTTTGGCAGCAAATGGCATGCAATGGAGTGGTAATTTTTTAAGAATACTATTGGGTTTTCTCACTGCTAAAATCAGCATTATTACCTACTTTGTGGGTGTCATATTCTTCTTATGTTTCAGATTGGCGAATCGTCTGCATCTTCTGTGCATGGAGTTGGAAAACTGGTGGAGATGACTTGCCTCCATCTGGCAGCGAAATTGTGTCCAAGCACGACAAAAGCCCCAGTGGTGGAATCTGTAGGATTAAAACTGGTAAAAAACCTTGATATCGTTTTTCAAAGCTTTTTGGTTATACGCCGTTTGGATGTAGAAAGTTGCATAATATAAACTTAAATTTTCTATGACTCCGCTTTAAAATTACTTCAAGCTTTTGCTTAATAACTGTCCAATTTGTTTTTATAAATTTCTAAAATGATAACTTATGCTTCAAAATATAACAATCCTGTTTAATTTTTTATGCAATGAATAGTTTTTTTTGTCATTAGTAATGAAAACCATAAACAGATATATTTTAATAAAACTCTAGGCAAGAATGTTCCAATGGTCTTAGAGGAAACTTGCTGGAAAGATAAGCAATTGGTGACAGGTGGCCAGGATTCCTCGAAGCTTAGAGTTTTGGGCGTCAACACAAATTTGTCCAAACATCCAGAATTTGCAGTGATTGATAGACGAAGAGCTACATATCTCACTTATCCTTATGGCAATGGTAAAAATGGTGATGAGCTGGCAGAAGCAGGTTACTTCTATTCAGGTAAAGTTCCATTAGAGGTAAATGCAGTCAGCTGACAAAAGGGGACAACTCCTTGTTAGTTTGTACACTCACAAACTAGTGCTCAAAATAAATTATTGGTCGAAGAATCTTTAGAAATTTTTTAAGTTCTATAATTGTCTTTTAGCATTATTCTTGTAAACTAAAAATAGTGTGAAATATTTTATAATAATTAATGATTTAAATAAACATAAAGTTTTAGTTATTTTTAAGTGTGGAAATAGACATAATAATCAATAACATAAACTTTAAAAGATAATTCTTCAGGACTTGTTCAAATATTCACGAAAAAACCTTGGACCCCAGATGTGAGACCAGCATAGATAAACTTATTTGAAACACTTATTAGTCCAATCATTGCTATCTTGAATGTATTCAACCCAATGCGAGCAACCAATGCGAGCAACCAATGCAAGCAACCAATGCAAGCAACCAATGCGAGCAACCAATGCAAGCAACCAATGCGAGCAACCAATGCAAGCAACCAATGCGAGCAACCAATGCGAGCAACCAATGCAAGCAACCAATGCGAGCAACCAATGCAAGCAACCAATGCAAGCAACCAATGCGAGCAACCAATGCGAGCAACCAATGCAAGCAACCAATGCGAGCAACCAATGCAAGCAACCAATGCAAGCAACCAATGCAAGCAACCAATGCGAGCAACCAATGCAAGCAACCAATGCGAGCAACCAATGCAAGCAACCAATGCAAGCAACCAATGCGAGCAACCAATGCGAGCAACCAATGCGAGCAACCAATGCGAGCGACCAATGCGAGCAACCAATGCAAGCAACCAAAGCAAGCAACCAATGCGAGCAACCAATGTAAGCAACCAATGCAAGCAACCAATGCCAGCAACCAATGCAAGTAATCAATGCCAAATCATGTGTTGCAGGAGAAAGTGACTCTGTGACTTGTTTTTCTTGTGGAGTCGAGTCAGCTCATTGGAGTGTAGGAGAAGATGCATGGCAGAGGCACGCCAGAAGTTCAACTTCTTGCCAGTTTATTATTGGTACAAAAGAACCTGGCTACATTTCTCAGGTTGTAGAGCAACATGGAGAGTACACCCGACCACGTCAGGAAAACAAAATCAATGTAATATACAAGTTTAAAAACCAATCACTGTTGAAAAATCATTTGGTTTTGTAACTATTTGGTGTAATATGATTCTTTGCTCAACAGTGTGGGAGTGGACAATTTTGGTTTTTGTATGCCTTAATTTCAGAACATGTCTTTCTTGACCAAAAGAGACCAACTAGGTCGTTTATTTTTTATCGCAAACCAACATATAAGTTTTTTTTAAACTTTCATACCTACTCCTTAGAATATCTACAGGCAGATTCAAATCTAAACATGTAAACAAGTCTTATATTCAAGTTTGCAAAAAATGAAAAATTGAGCTTCATTTTCAAGAAATTTGGCAAGTTTTAGCTATTTTTATTACAAATGTGACTTTATTTATGTATTACAGAGTTTGACTACGCGCATGCTGAGGCCAAGAATGGATTCTGTGGTTGTACAACGATGTCTAAAAGCTGGTATGAACAGAGATCAAGTGCGCTCTGCTGTCGGAAAACGTATTCAGGTATGATAATCTTGGTTTACTTCACTCAATCTTGTGAACAACGATATTCTCCGGTCCGAAGTGCCCAGAAAAACTTTCAACATTTTGGTTGAATTTTTTTAGAAGTGATTTTTTTGCAAGTATTAAGACTGGAATTATACCTCTGCAAGCTGCGTCTCTTTATCATTATTTCTGTCAAATGTATGTGACTAACGCTCAGCAATTTAGTATCAGGAATTTATGGTAACTCTCAATGCCAAAATGTGTACCATCTTACTAGCACTTCCCCTCAGACAAGCTGCCCACAGTTTTAGGTTTCCTAGACTTTGCATTAAAGTCACTTTTCAGACAAATCAGTCAGCAATGACTGCTTGGCGTGTTTAGACAAAGTCCTACAGCTGACTAGCTGCGTATGGTGTCTGAGCCCAATAGCTGCTAGCCGATACTATTTCAATGTTTGAACTATCTTAGTAAAATTAAATTTTGGTGGATAGTTTTGCTAGAAGACAAAGCTTGTGGTGTTGTTTTGGTGTATTCCCTTGGCTATAAGCTTCATATTGCGCTTTTCCCCAATACCTATAGGAGAGCTGAGCATCTAGCGCATAACTTAAAAAAAACATCTTTACACGCAAGATTACATAAGTTTGTAGTCTTAAAACTATGAAAGATTTTTTTAGCTAGTAGAACAATTTTTGCCATCATGAAAAAAAGTTACATGAAGCAGTAAAAACTGATTTGACTAAAATTGCCCATCATTTCCTGCATGATAACATCTTGTTCTACAAAAAAATGAGCGTTAGTTGATGAAAGATTTTTAGTAGTAAATGCAAAAATCAAGAAATTGCATTTCTGCCATTTGCTCGAAAAACCAGATGGTTTTGAAAACAGGTTTTATCTTTGCACCGAATCCATTTATAAGAATATTTTGATGTTTGCTGACTGCCGCAGGCTTTGAGCCAAGCCCTAGTCTTATACTTTTTTTGGCAGATGCCCAGCTAAACGAGATTTTACACCATGTGGATCTAATTTACTTACAGAAAGGAGAGAAGGATTTCACATCCACAGCTGATGTTGTGAGAGCAGTTTTGGAGTTGAAGGTACCAGAGCATGCTCTGATCCCTTCAATTCAACTTCCAGAAGTTTCCGTAATACCAGCAGAAGATAGACCACCCATAGTGTCAGGTCCTCCGCTCACATTAGTTAATAGTGATGAGCAGCTTTCTGTGGAACATGGCCCGTCTCTCAATGTCGAGGCTGGTCATGTTTTGCAGGGAGCAGAAGGTGCAGGGCCAGAGGCTATGGATGAAGGAGCAGCTCTTCCAGTGGCCAAGAACATTAGCACTGGGGCAGCATCAGAGTACATCATGAATGGTAAGCTCGCTACGGAAACCTTTGAAATTGACATCAAACGTATCCATATGTTTTGGTTCGACTTCAACCATTATTATTTTTATAAGTCACAACCAAAAAGTTAAATTAATTGTTGATCAGTTTTATTAGGTTTTTCAGAAGTTTTGTTGCAATTTTTATTTCGTCATATAAAAATTCTTTGTATTGCATATAATTAAATATTTTGTGAAAAAAATGCATATTCACAAAATTACACAACTATTGTTTATTAACTTTTTCAGAGCTGTCCCAGAAAGATGATTTGGCTATTTTACAAACTCCAGAAGCGTTTCGGACTATAGCTGCACAGCTGACATGTAAAATATGCATGAGCACTCCTGTTGGAATCGTCTTTCTACCTTGTGGACACTTTGGTAAGATATGAGTGGTAAAGAAGCCAGCGCTGTACGTTAAATAACTGGTGATCATTCATGACCAAACATGATTGGTTGGTTTGTTGTAGTCTGCTGCATAGCCTGTGCTGCAGCTATGGTGCAATGCCCCATCTGTAGAACAAACATCACAGCTACAGTAAAAGCTAATTTTGTGCACCAACCAACCTCTGCCCCAGTGATCACACAGTCAACGTCAGCGGCAGCAGCTTCAAAGCATCCCGAAAGAACTTCCAAACTTCCTGATACTATCGCGGAACATTTGCCTCATGTGACGACCTGAGCAAGGCTGCATCGGTATTTGTGTCGGCTTTTTGGCGCAGGTAAAGGAGCAGAAATAGGGAAACATCTAGGAGAAGAGAGCTTTAAGTAAAACTTACCCCATCAACTCAGTCTTTAACATAATGCAACTATGCAGCAAGTTTATTAAACAGCTGCCAGAATGAAAATTTTACGATTGACTATCATTTCATGCTATCTTTTTATCAACCACACCCATAATTGAAAGTAAAACCCCTTTTCATTTTTTTAATTATCATTCTTCCAGCAAAAACTGGTTTTTTTTTATTTCAACTGAAACTTTTCCTTTTTGTTTGACTGAATTGACAACGTGAATCAGCCAACATCGTTTTGCAAGTTGAGGTTTCTTGCTTTATTTTCGGGGGTGGGGGTAGGAGTGTGGGGTGGGGTAGTGGGTTGGGGATGGGAGTGTGGTATTGTCTGATTCATTTGTGAAAATCTTTAGTGCAGTTACTCATGCAAAAGATTTATCGGCCCGTTAAATAGGGTTCCAATCCGAACAGTAAAACAAAGAATTGTGTTTTTGTATAAATCAATGGAGAAAGGGAATGCTCCCTGCGCCCTCCCACCCACACAGTAATTCAATCATGCAATGCTATTCACTAATCACAAACAAAAACACAGAATAGTCCGAATGCGTTTGATGTTCGGTATATCACCTGGCTGACATGGAAAATTATTGTTATTATTGTACTATCCCATCATCAGTTTAGGTAGAAGCAGTTTTAGTGGTTCTGCAAAAATCACAAAAACTTCAACGTCAATGTCTTGTTTTTATTGCATATCTCTTTCATGTCATGGATTTTTTCTTGGCATTGAAGTTGAAGTTTTCAAATAGGTTATGAACTGCAACACAGTTTTGCATTTGAAGTCAATTCTTTCTGGATCAAAGAAATGACCCCGACGCCGTGTTTCAAACAAGATTTGATGAAAATTGTTGTCCGTAACAAGATTTGATGCAAAAAAGCAGTTCGCAGCCTAGGGGTGGAAAATGATCACCTTCGCGTTGGTCCATCCTGTAAGTACTAAAACTAGACAAAGGCCAGGCCTGCTTTTTGAGAGGGCAAACTGCTGGTTTGAGCTGTAATTGTTTGAGCAGAAATTAGCTGGCATTCACGTAGATTTGCTGCTTTTGAAGCTGGTTTGGCTCTATGTCTAGTTTTTAGGAAACTAAGCATCATTAAATACACCTGTGATCAGTGTGACAGGTAACAGAATTGAATTTCATACAAATAAGCAGCTTTTCTCGCACTTGCAAATTTAGTGCTATCTGCATTTCCGAAACACTTTCCAAATAAATTATAGCAATACCGGTGATCAAACCTTTTTGATGTTAATTTTGTACTAACCCGCTTGATATCATTTTATATCTGTTAGTCTTGCTCGCTACATTATGGCACTTTTTGCTTTTCGAATATCAAATTGACAAAAAAAACCAAATTTTAAATGCTTTTTTTTTGTTCAGCAAGAATAAACAGATACTGCAATTTTTTCAATCTAAGTTACTGAATTGGTTTATTTTTGTTGGGGGGGGGGGGAAATTCTATACCGATTCACAAGTTATACCCATATTTTATACCATTAAAGTAATGTTTTGCAGATTTCACTACACACAAAAAGTTTTAAATCTTTGGTTTGAAAACAGTAAGCTAATAAATTTTATAATTATTTAATTTTTCTGCACTGTTCTACTCATACATTTTTAAAAAATAGACACAATTTTATTAGTTTGTTATGTTTTTTATTTACCCTTTTTTTATTTTCATCAGTGATGGACAATAAGAGTACTCACGACCTGTTCGTCGAACAAAATACAAAAAGTAATAGGTGTTTGTAATTCAATCTGCCACGTATGCAACGGAATATTAGTTTAGAGCGACATAAATATTCAATGAAATGCTATAGTTTACCCAAAAAATCCTAAAGAAGATAATTCCCAACTTTTAAAATAATCAAGAGAATAATAAAAGTTGAACTGCTATAAGCGGAAATAGCTTGTAAAGTTGCTCTTTAATTAAGTCAATTTTGAACTCTTGCAATGGTTTTGAATTATTTTTCAAGGACATAAAACCAGTCTATGAAAATGAAAAAAACCAACTCGCTCATTATTATTTGTTTAGTGTTTAGCTCCATTCGAGACCTAAAAACAATGTAAGTAAATACTCTTGGTTTTTTTTTTATTCAGTGAGCTACTTTTTGCTGACCCACGAGTTCCGCACAAAATAATTATTTATTGGTGAAGTTTATTGCCGGTCTGATTATTTTTATTGCAATGTGTTCGGCGAACGGAGGTCGCGAATACTCTTGTTGTATCCTATGAATGTGGCTCTTTCAGAATTCGATACACGAAAATTAGTTGAGAAATTTTTGAGCTCTTTTTTATTTTGGAATAACATATAATGGTACCTTCCCGTGGTTTATTCTGTAACTACCTAGAGCATAAGCCAACGGTTGTCACAAGAAGCTTGTATCTTTCTTCAAACAACTAGTTTCAACAGCTGTCACAAAACCCACATCAAGGGATTGAAGCTAATTATTAGATCGATGGGCCTCAAACCTTGAGTTGTGAATTTGTTGGGTCTCTAGGGAAACTAAAGCCATTATTTGGAATATTTATCTAAATGGCAGATATTCCAGCCGAAGCTGGAAACACTCAACGAAACACGCAAACGATGTTGGCTTTTCGAGCATTAACATTCACGTCGAACATAAAACCTTATTGTTTCAACCTGGCGCTTTGCCTCCCAGTCCTACAGTCACTTTTATCCTTGCAACCAGTTTGTAAACTTATGATTAGGCTTTGTTTTTGTTATTGGACGCCAAATTCTCACCAATAGTTAGAGGTATTTCAAATTTCACTGCACGTCTAATTCACTTTTTCCTTATTAGCTGTTTCATAACTAACATTGGCAGTTTGAGCCTAAAAATTTAGCTTTGTATTCTTTTATGTCAGCTTTTAGGAATTTTATCTAAATATCATTTAGCAAATCAGTGATAGAATAGTCTATTTAGGATCATTTGAAAAATCATTTATTTACTTGAGTTCAAACTTTAAGGTTAACAAAACACATTATTGCTAAAAATTCTAACATATTAATGACTCTATAATTGCTAAGATTTTCAGTTGTTGAGCAATCAGGTCTGCAAAACTTCATCGGTTTTTTTTGCAGCCACGAAAATATAATTATATAAACATTATTTCTGGCTACTTACAATAAAATACACGTAAACAATTTGGACAAAAAATTCTATCATAGCAGTAATGCAGTGTTATTACAATGTTATTTTATTTTATATTTGATATCTACAATAGTTTGAAGCTTTTTAAAATGTTCAATCAGCTAGCAAAACTTTACAATGACATTATTCTAGCCAATATTTTATGAATATTTTCGTGGCTTCACCTGCTTGCTGGTTTACAACATTTTTAGTAACATTGTGTGACTCAATTTTTTCGGTACATGCTTCACTGGAACTGTAAGCATTTTGTATAATACTTCATTTTATAGTAAACATTTTCTACAGCTCTGTTTTATCGTACAACGGTTTCACTTATTTTTGTTGACACAAATATATATGATATGCTTTTGTAGGTGTGTTATTTGACAGCAATTGATGAAGCTGTCAGTGTTGCAAATTTCTCATTTATTTTGAATCAGATTATTTTTTGATTTGTATCTTTTTCCAATTTCCATACTCATATTATTGAAGGATTAAAAACTTGATTAATGTAAGTGGAGTTTTTAATATATATGATGTATTTTTATCCTTATCATCGGTTTATGTAATAAATTAATTATAGATATGTATAGCTAATCACATGTTTATTGCGTGAAAGAAATTTACAATATTCAATGCAAGTTAACAAAATAAAAAAAAATTTGTGCTATGTCCAGGCTAACAAACAGTAAAGTAACACTTCACGGAAATGCAACATTGAAATGAAATGGAATAAATGCAACAATTAACAGCTAGCAAGACGGTACTTCACAAACATATGATCTTTCTTCATCGCATGGAACGTCGTTATATTTCTCATAAACTTCAACGCAGGCTCCATCCCCGCTGGGCTCCATTATTTCCCAGAAGTCATTGTAGATCAATTGAGTGCTTGAATTGTCTTCCCATCGGAAAGAGTATTCCTCCCCTCTCAAACCAATCCACACTGCTCGTAACCAACCTGTTACCATTGCAAAACAGCTATTGGTGGCGCATAAGTGTTTTACCCACAAAAATATTTTTCATTGGTTTTTAAAGATTGTTTTGTTATATCTGATACCAAACATGGATGCTCAGATAGCAACTATTGGTCTTGCAAATTTTAGAAATTCAGAAGAAATCCTGAGGATTTCAATTTTATATTTAATCTTGATATTCACCAGGTTTATCTTCGCAAACCTGAAAAGAAACATCCAAACTTTTCTTTAATTTCCAGTAATAGTTTTTTATGGTTTTTAAAAATTTAATTTAAATTGAGTTAACATTAAAACTGCTGAAGAATAATTGGTATGTCTGAAAAACTTCTCAGGTCTTTAGGACAAAAGGAAGTGATGTGATATCAAACCAATGTGCATGTTTTAAATAGAGCTTCTATTTTTAATTAATTTTTACTGAAACACAATGTTAAAAATATGGTCCCACAGAATTTAGATTATATGTAATAAAAATCAATATGCACATTAGAAGATAAATTTTGGATTTGGCTATCTTGGAAATTTGCAAGGAGCAATTTTAGGCAGAAACAACATTTTGGGTAATTTGTTTTTTGTCATTATTAGATGCATTCACGGACTAGATCGATCTGTACAATAAATTCAAAAAATAATGTATCCCACAAGTCGTTTAATGCAAATGGGTCAGTAGCAAAATTTTTAGTGGATCGCAAAATACCATCCCCATGGGCAGAAAAATTTAGATTTCCGAGGTATACTCATAGGTCGCAAACACTACTGATCCATAACATAAAAATTGTTATACACCCACGTGGGTGAAGTTTGTTTTACGGCAGTTCATTATTGGTATTATTAATTATTACTATCATTTTGTCATTGTTTATTAATAATATAAATTATATATGTTGTCGATTATTATTAATTATTTTGATTGGCATGTACAATAATAATATATTAGAAAAAGATTGACCATAATTACTATGTTTCCATATCATGAAAAATTGGCGATACTGCCCGCGATAAAGGGAAATTCCTGTTGGAAATACATTGTCGATAAATTTGTCGTGAGACTTGTTGAAAAAAATTTGTCGCTTTCTGAATGAGAAAAATTGGCCATAAGCCGAATGCCAGATGTTTAGTGTTATTGGATACGCTATTGTTGCCAAAGTCGATAAAACCGGGCATGCGTAATAAAACAGGAAAAGCAAACTATCGGTTGTAACCGCATGGCATCGTTAGCTTGTGTTTGTGGTTTATCACACCGATTTTTATGAAACAATACAACTGAGTTGAAAAAAACGAACGAACCTTAGCTGTTGGTAATTAAACTACCGCACTAATGAGAAACATGGTAGCATTTTTTCAACAAGTCTTTCAGTTTTTTATTTTATTATTTATTACTAACTAACTAATCGTTTATTGAATGATAGCCAATGTGCTACTGAAATTCCTTGTCATCACCAGCTTTTCTTGCCAGCCAACAACTCTGTGATATTTCTTTCATATATTTATTCCACAATATAAGAAAATAAAAATAAAAATAGCCTGCAACGCTAGTTGGATAAATTGCACACTGACCGCAACTACCTCTGTGCACGTGGTTCAACCAATGGCGATAAAAATTGAGTTGTGGAACTATATGCTGCTGCCGCCAAATATTTTTGGTAGCACACCATAAAGATTCAACAATAGTTTGTCAGGATATGGAAATATAGCAAATAATAAAAGGCGAGCTTATTTGTTAAAACAATAAACGTGGATGTTATAATTGATCAAGAAAGAATTGCCTCAAAATAAATGTTGTCAAGCTGTTTATTATTTGACTCACTCTCACTGCCTGCTACTTCCTGATGCATCATGTTACTATTACTAGTGAGGAATCAACGACACGATAACCATAGCTGATGCTGGCTACAATACACACTGGAATTTTATATCATCACCATTTGATCCTGATCAAAGGGCATTTTTTCTTATTATTATATAATAAAATGTAAACGCCTGGATTGATGGATGCGCTTGCCGCCCAGCGATGTGAATCCCAGATATAAATAAAACCAGATGTTCATCGATCCAGCCCGGAAATACACCTATTATTGTACATTTCATAAAACTAATGTTAGGTAATTTTTTCATGCGGTTGTTTTTTTTGGAATGAATTTTCGACTATCTAAAATGTTTAGAATACCCAGATAATTGATCAAGCGATTGATTGATCTTGCAGTTGTAAAAACGCTCTAAGATCCTGTAATACTTTTTTAAGGGTTCTCATTTAGATTTAAGTAGATTTGCATATTATATATAGACCTAGAATAAAACTTCACCTTTTTTCAAGTTTAAATATCAATCTGAAAATTCCCTATATACTACTCAAGAGAGAAGTTATCAGGGTTGGTGAAAGATTTTAAAAAAATTACATGTCATTCCAGCATTCAAATGACTGGTTTTCTATTTTTTTTTAAAGCTGCACTACTCCGAATACCTAGTGATCGATCAATTTTTCGAAGAATTTTTAGTTCCGCACAACGTTTGGTTTGACAGTAGCTATACGTTGACCTTTTGTACGTCACATACACTAGATGCAAGCTTCCTGCTCATTTTTTATCATAAAAATAATTAGCTTTGATCACATATTTTAATAGATTGTAGAAATATATCACCTGCATTCTTTTGCCGGAATTTTGCAAACCATTGGATAGCTTCTCTGTCTACAAAGGTTGCCAGAGTTCCATTGAGCTGAGAACAGTGGAACTTAGCATCACCGTGGTTTTTCTCAACCTCAAACAGTTTCAGGTACGTCCTTGAGACGTGGTTGAAGATACATTCTTTTTTTCTAACTGGCAAAAATTTAACATGTCCAACAAAGTTATTTTTAAAATTGTTATCTCATTTTTAAAAACAGCTAATCTTGAAGCACTTACCTAAAAAATAAACTTTGAGTTTCACACTTTCATAATTCGCTTCAGGAACTTTTGTTGATGTTTCGCAAATCTTAGTTAGGACGTCATAAGAGAAAGACATACAACTTGAATCACATAATAAAGAGCAAATGGAAAGGGTTGGTACACCATCAACTCGTTTGTGTACATTACTCAGATGATAATCTGTTGTAAGCTGAAACTGGTGGTTACCATGGCATACTATACCAACTGTAGCAGCAATCTAAATAATAAATAACAGAAGTTGGACAGAGAAGTTACAGTTCGTATAAGATAAGCAGTTTTGAAATTGTGATTGACAATCTCTTTGCTTGGGAATTTCATAATGAAATCAGAGGTTTTATTTAAATTTTCAATGATTAAGCAGACGTAAGTAAAACGAAAGCTCATTGCGTCTATTGCAGTCAAAGTTTGTGGTTCTGTTACTAATAGGCAGAAAGCTGCTAGAAAAATGCCTTTTGAATGCAATTAGCTTTGCAAACTAATTGTGGTAGAACTTTTACAGACCAAACCTGTGAACACTGAACTTTACAGGCCCTTACCTGCTGCTGTCTCCGTGGGACAGAGACACCCCTTTAGCGTTGATTAGACATGGGCAACGGGCAACTGGTTGTACCTGTTGCAAGCAGTAGGGCAAGCAGTGCTGACTTCCCTGTATTGCAGACATGGCAAGGCCGGTAGTAATCTTTACTGGGGGGGGGGGGGGAGTGGTGACTTTTACTAAGCCGATAGTAACCTTAGTGGGCCAGAGACAAAAGAGTGATTTAGCTTAAGAACTCAAGAATAGCTGTTGAGCTACAGAAGGCCAAGGTTGGAACCTATATACTTCCAAAAGCCAAGAAAGAAGAACGCCAGCCTATAACACAGCCCTAGGACCTACCTGGAAATGAGAGAATATATCAGCAAACATTCTACTTATTAACTCCACCCCTTTACTGTTGGAAGCTACTCGCAATTTTCATCATATTTGTTACTATATTTAAACCTGTATTGTCATTTTCCAAGTCACTTCCTGTGCACCTAATTGGTTGTCATTTGAATTTCTAGCATATTATTGGTTTGCGACGATGTAAGCTTCCCGTGCTCCAGCCCATATAAGGCTTGTAGATACTCCTTGAACTTGTATGTTATATCTACTCTTGCCACTCCACTCTAGCAGACTACCTCCCTCTACTCTTGCCACTCCACTCTAGCAGACTACCTCCCTCTACCCTTGCCACTTCGCTCTAGCGTACTACCTCCCTCTACTCTTGCCACTTCACTCTAGCGTACTACCTCCCTCTACCCTTGCCACTTCACTCTAGCAGACTACCTCCCTCTACCCTTGCCACTTCACTCTAGCGTACTACCTCCCTCTACCCTTGCCACTTCACTCTAGCAGACTACCTCCCTCTACTCTTGCCACTCCACTCTAGCAGACTACCTCCCTCTACCCTTGCCACTCCACTCTAGCAGACTACCTCCCTCTACTCTTGCCACTTCACTCTAGCGTACTACCTCCCTCTACCCTTGCCACTTCACTCTAGCGTACTACCTCCCTCTACCCTTGCCACTTCACTCTAGCAGACTACCTCCCTCTACTCTTGCCACTTCACTCTAGCGTACTACCTCCCTCTACTCTTGCCACTCCACTCTAGCGTACTACCTCCCTCTACTCTTGCCACTTCACTCTAGCGTACTACCTCCCTCTACCCTTGCCACTTCACTCTAGCGTACTACCTCCCTCTACCCTTGCCACTTCACTCTAGCAGACTACCTCCCTCTACTCTTGCCACTTCACTCTAGCAGACTACCTCCCTCTACTCTTGCCACTTCACTCTAGCAGACTACCTCCCTCTACCCTTGCCACTTCACTCTAGCAGACTACCTCCCTCTACCCTTGCCACTTCACTCTAGCGTACTACCTCCCTCTACCCTTGCCACTTCACTCTAGCAGACTACCTCCCTCTACTCTTGCCACTTCACTCTAGCAGACTACCTCCCTCTACTCTTGCCACTTCACTCTAGCAGACTACCTCCCTCTACTTTTGCCACTCCACTCTAGCGTACTACCTCCCTCTACCCTTGCCACTTCACTCTAGCAGACTACCTCCCTCTACTCTTGCCACTTCACTCTAGCAGACTACCTCCCTCTACTCTTGCCACTTCACTCTAGCAGACTACCTCCCTCTACTTTTGCCACTCCACTCTAGCGTACTACCTCCCTCTACCCTTGCCACTTCACTCTAGCAGACTACCTCCCTCTACCCTTGCCACTCCACTCTAGCAGACTACCTCCCTCTACCCTTGCCACTTCACTCTAGCAGACTACCTCCCTCTACTTTTGCCACTTCACTCTAGCGGACTACCTCCCTCTACTCTTGCCACTCCACTCTAGCAGACTACCTCCCTCTACTCTTGCCACTCCACTCTAGCAGACTACCTCCCTCTACCCTTGCCACTTCACTCTAGTAGACTACCTCCCTCTACCCTTGCCACTTCACTCTAGCAGACTACCTCCCTCTACTCTTGCCACTTCACTCTAGCAGACTACCTCCCTCTACCCTTGCCACTTCACTCTAGCAGACTACCTCCCTCTACTCTTGCCACTCCACTCTAGCAGACTACCTCCCTCTACCCTTGCCACTTCACTCTAGCAGACTACCTCCCTCTACCCTTGCCACTTCACTCTAGCGGACTACCTCCCTCTACCCTTGCCACTCCACTCGAGCTGACTACCTCCCTCTACCCTTGCCACTCCACTCTAGCAGACTACCTCCCTCTACCCTTGCCACTTCACTCTAGTAGACTACCTCCCTCTACCCTTGCCACTTCACTCTAGCAGACTACCTCCCTCTACTCTTGCCACTTCACTCTAGCAGACTACCTCCCTCTACCCTTGCCACTTCACTCTAGCAGACTACCTCCCTCTACTCTTGCCACTCCACTCTAGCAGACTACCTCCCTCTACCCTTGCCACTTCACTCTAGCAGACTACCTCCCTCTACCCTTGCCACTTCACTCTAGCGGACTACCTCCCTCTACCCTTGCCACTTCACTCTAGCAGACTACCTCCCTCTACCCTTGCCACTTCACTCTAGCGGACTACCTCCCTCTACCCTTGCCACTCCACTCGAGCTGACTACCTCCCTCTACCCTTGCCACTTCACTCTAGCAGACTACCTCCCTCTACCCTTGCCACTTCACTCTAGCAGACTACCTCCCTCTACCCTTGCCACTTCACTCTAGCGGACTACCTTCCTCTACCCTTGCCACTTCACTCTAGCGGACTACCTCCCTCTACCCTTGCCACTTCACTCTAGCGGACTACCTCCCTCTACCCTTGCCACTTCACTCTAGCGTACTACCTCCCTCTACCCTTGCCACTTCACTCTAGCAGACTACCTCCCTCTACCCTTGCCACTCCACTCTAGCGGACTACCTCCCTCTACCCTTGCCACTTCACTCTAGCGTACTACCTCCCTCTACCCTTGCCACTTCACTCTAGCAGACTACCTCCCTCTACCCTTGCCACTTCACTCTAGCGGACTACCTCCCTAGAGCAGTATAGAGTACAATAAATGTGTGTTATACCGCAGCAACCAGACTAGTTAGTCTGAGAAGCAGGCTTTCCTTACTAGTTGCTAGAGTCAGTTGGGCAAGTGGCCCCGACAATACTGGTGGTTCCCCTCTGAAGAGAGGTTAAGTACTTGAGTTTAGCGTGATTCTGTGGCACGAGGCAAGAGTTCTCTGCACTATCATACCAAAGATCCAAATGTCAATGAGTACCTGATAAGTCATTCACTTGACAAATCTGTGATTGGTTAATCCTTGTAAAAACAATTCTAATTTGATGAGAGTGTTCCCGCAGTGATACAGTTTTTGACTTATTTTTACTTGCATCACAATGTATAAAAGCAGAAAAGTTAGCATTTCAACTGATCATCGATATGTGTAACCAGCCTTCCGCAGCTATATACATTGTTGTAGAAAACTTTTCCTCGTGTGCACAACCTCATTGAAATGAGTGGGAGCACAATATTGGTGGGTCAACAGGCTAGAGGACCTCTCAAACTGCTATATTTCAGATCAACCTGACCAGTCGCTAAGCTTTGTTGGTATCTGAACTCACAAATTACACTACAAACTCACATTAAAATTACAGGTGGAATTGCAACTGAGCCGCATTCTAATTTTTTTCTAATTAACTCTCCACGACCCTGTGACCCCACTCACTATTAGAGTTTTTTTCTAACACCATTTGACCGAATCCGTTTTCTCAGCACCAACATTGCCAGTTGAAACCAAAACTTAATAGCAGCATCCAGCTAAAAAGACAAATCAGAAATTTTGCAGAGTGCATAATTTAATGTTATTGTAATAGACAAATACATACAGATGCTCTCTCCACAGAACTAGATACATGTAAGTAGTAATATATGAGCAGATCTCCCTACCAAGTGTTTTTTGTGGGGTTAAAATCTGGGGTGATGCAATGGGTTACGGCGTTGGATGGATTCGCGGAGTTTATATTGTATTTTATTTGAGGGGCATTTGAGTGGCATTTGAGTGGCATTTAAGTGGCATTTGAGTTTTGATTATTTTTTTACCTAATTTGAACTTATATGGCATATGGATTTTGAATGTATGGCATTCAAGTTTTGATAATTTTTTTACATCACTCGAACTCATATAGCATCTTGAGAGAGAGGAGAGAGGAGTTATATCTAGCTTGAATAAATACATTGATTAAAAATGAATCAATATATAACTATATACATTTATTGCATAATAAGCAGGGGGAAACCTTCCCATATAATATAACTAGTGTCAGTAAAGACTAAGTAATACAAAGCACTAGATTTTGTAATGATAATCAATGCAAAGTCTTTTCCTTTACATCGCATCTTAAAAAATCCTCAAATTAACCTTCTATATGGTTAAAATTTACAGTATTTGGGAAATAATTGTAATAGAAAACATTATATCCATTAAAATTTACTGTAAATTTTATGTAGTACAAAGTACTATAACCTTCATTTATTCACTTGAGACTACATATCATCAGCATTCGAGATCAAGTCTATATATATATATATATATATATATATATATATATATATATATATATATATATATATATATATATATATATATATATACGATGAATGATTTCTTGTATTATATATATATATAGTTATAGTAACTGTTCTAAAAAGAAGACTATTATGAAGGTTTTTATTTAAGCCAAAGTAGGTTCGGTAGATACTCCATCAGAACGCACTCGTCTTTTAGCATAAAAATATGTGAGTCCTCGCTTTATTTGCTTGTATGTCAACATTTTTTTATCCTTTACTACAAATTCTCGATTTTTACCCATAAACGACTTTTTTGTGTTCAATTCATTTAGATAACTGTCTTTGTTCAATTGATTAATTCGTTTGTTCAAACCTTTTGAGCTAAACTTGTTTCCTTTTTCTCTCCAGCATTAATAGGATTTAGAGTTAAGCGAAACAGTTCCATCTCCGGTAAATTCCTCTTTAAACAATCCAGGTGTTCTTTTTCCATGTTTTAGTACTTTTTCACAACATTCTTGCATGCTCCATTCTAAACCCATTGTTTTGATTCTTAAAAATTCATCCCTATGTTTGTCACAGTATGGTCGTGGAAACCAATCACCATATTCATTGTAAAACTCTTTTTTCATACTTGGTTTTACCAGTGTTTCTAATGTTCCGCTCAACGCCATGTATCTGTATCCATTTCAACATATTGGAAATCACTTGTGTCAATATATCTATAAATAAAAAGATTGTTTCGATTATTTGGAAGTTTTACTTACTTATACATGATAATAGTAGGGAATTAGGTTTTACTTACTTATCCATAAAGTCGTAGTAAAACTGTAGCATTCTCAGTTTAGCATACTGTAGCACGGAGAAACCCAAGTGTACTGGAACATTCATAGTTAGCTGAAATGATGGTGATACTGATTAGCAAAGTAAACTTGTGGAATATAAATTTTGAATTGCAAAATAATTGTTTTAAAACTTACTAGTTGTTTACAGGTTACGATTTCATAAAAATCATCTGCTATCTCTTCCATGGAGATAAATTTGTTTCCTCTGATACGAAATGAAGCTTTTCTGGTACCTTCGATGAACTTGATGGTGGTATGTTTTTCTTTATCAGTGATTGTTTTTCCATAAGCAGCATTTCCTACCAACTTGCTAGTAGTAGCGAGTAATTCTTGACTAGGGTCTGCATCTCCCATTCTCCTAGCTTCTGAAACCGATGTTCCAAAAGCTTCAAAAGCTTTTCTAGGAATATATTCTATTAGCTGATAAACTTTGGTGACTTTCAATCCTTGTTTCAAGTACCATTTCAACAAAGGACTCATTAGCAATATCTTATCTCCGTACATACTTCCAACTAATGAGCGTTGAGGAGTCTTTAAAAAACCTTCGGCTTCAGCAAAGACTTTCATTTCATCGCTCAAGTGTTCTCTGGTTAACATCGTATTTTTAAAAATCGGAGGCATTTCGGAGAACTTTTCTTCCTCTTCCTCAGGAACTTCGATGTCACATTCAACAAATCCGAAGAATTCCTCTGATTGAACTCTCTCCAACACTTCTTCTTGATTCAGCTTTTTTTCAAGTATTTTAGGGTAGAAAGAATTGTAAAACGTGTTGACAAATTTTTGTAAATTTGTATGAGTTTTTACATGTTTCATCCAGTCACACTCCCAAATCGAGATTACAGTGTAACCTAATGCTCGAAGATATTCTTCATTTTCCATCGTAGTTTTAAACAGATTTGCTTTTGATTTTCTTCCACTAGCTTGAAGCTCTTGCTCTTTAGTGTTGTTATAAGAGCAGTCGTGTCCATGCCAAAAACACCTGTGGAATTGAAAGACATGACGATTTTCAACACAGAATCCATCAACTGGTAATCCTCGCTGTCCGAGAGCAACTTCTCCTCCATTGAGCTGATGTCTGATATTGATTTTTTTTGAGAACATTTGGAACTGTAACCAGCTATGAGCTATCTTGCTAAATTTTACTGGTTCAGCGACAAAGGAGTTTTCGATTTTTCTTCTTCGAGGATAGCCAGTAGGCATTGATTGCATCATACACCATAAATAGAGCGCATTTGCATCAACTCCATAGATTCTATCACAAACCTTTGCTTCTTTTCCCAACCAATGTTCTCTAATTTTAGTTATACCTTTTTCGTGATATCTATGCATCACTAGACTTGGCCCACCAACTATGTTTTTCTTTATTAGAGGATAAAGTTCTGCATTGCAGTTGTCAATCAGACAAATTGGGAGAGTCTGACGAAACGAGTTACCAAGTTCATCGAAATCCAAGTATGTAGAGAGGTATGGAGGGGGTGGTTGAGGAGCTTTGTTAAACATCCATCGAATCGCTAATCCTGGTAAAGATATACCATCTTTTAACATATCAATCCCATGCTCTCTGTAGATCGATCTTTGTCTTTCCAACGCTTGAACAAATGGTTTTACATCCAAGTTGTTGCACCATTTTAAAAAATCCCTCATTGTCTTCATGTCGTTATCTTTCCGTGCTTCTTGACAAGTTATGTACTCTTCTTCACTGATGCTCTTTTGTTTTAAAGAACTGTAAAAAGCTTCTCTTGGAGGTAGATGTTCTTGATTAAGTTGTTCCAAGTCTTTCATCCATTCATAAGGAAAAAATCCTTTTCTGGCTTCACATTTGTATGCTTTGAGATACATTTCATAGCTATATCCAGGAGCGATAAAGTTTGTACAATCTAAAAACAAAAAAGATCCTATTCCGATAACAGGCATCTTGGTTCCTTTTTTATAACAAAATCAAAATCTGTGTCAGAGACATCTTTCAATTTTTGAAGCAGTTTTCCTTTCATCACATTGACATCATAAGTCTGTGAATTGAAACCTAGAATAAGGAGTTTTTTCATATAGCTGTACAAATCATCCAGAACCTTTTCAGCTCCTGTTCTCCGTCTGAAACGATTTTTTTCAAAATCACTACGAAACTTTTCTTCAGCTTCTTCCAGTCGTTGTAATTCACCTTCTATCTGTTTTATGATTCGCGAAAATTGTTTTTCCAATCGGCTATATGATTCTTCACTAATATCTTCCAAGTATTCAATGAACTTTCCAACGCATTCATCATCATCCCCTTTATTGACAATACAACACGGGTTGTTGAAGCCTGGTACATTTGAACAAATTGAAATACTTAAAAGTTTATGCTCATTCGTGTAAATGGTCGTGTCTGTATCTCGATCTTTTTCGCAATTAGGTAACAAACACTCTATGTCGAATGTTGCAAAAAATGGATAGTATCTCAAGGAATCATCTGACCCGATATCTATCCCTAATTGAATCTTCAGTTTGTCGAATACTGTAGCGGTAGGACTGTATTGTCCTCCAGAAAACTGCATAGTTGTTGCCTCTGAGATTGAACATCTGTGTCTTTTCAGATTCCCCAATCTGTCATAACAAGTAGAACAGGTTGGACATCTGTAGGCTCTGACATATCCTTCCAAGTTTGTAATAAGACTGAAGTGATTGATATAAAGATCCAAATATAGATTCTCCTTATAACTGGAGTTTGAATTCCAAATAACTGTTGAAGTCATATCATCATTTAAAGAAAACACTGTTATCTTCAGTTGAAATGCTCGCTCCAAAAGCAATAAATCAACTTCTGTTACTCTTTTCCCATCACACCTTTTAGCACTATCACCATAGATGAAACTATGATATTGTTGTTGGTACTCCTTCACCTCCTTAATTATCGGATCTTTTGCAAATCCGCCATTTTTTTGTAGTTCTTTGTGTAATGCTAGACATCTAAAAAAACAAAGATTGTCGGTAATTCGTATTCCTTTTGTGTTTTTTAACATGGTTCGTATGTGTCTGTTGTTAATGAGGTGAGAGGGTAAATGCTCTGGTGGTGATCCAACTTTTCCCATTCCGAGTAGTTTGTAGAAATAAAATGAAATGTTTGTGATTAAAATCAATCTCCAAGTCGTATTTGGTCTCCGTCTCAAGCTATTTGTACGATGATCAGTCTCCATAACATCAACAAAAAAGTCATCAAGATCTCCTTCAGTTTCAATCAGTTTAGCTTTTGGATATACGGTAGCATTGTTTGATGATGAGTGAAAGTATCGGAGTTCACCATCATTTTTATTTTCTAGTATACAACCTGTGCTACAGTTGACTTTTGCTCTCGAGCTCAATTGTCTCCAAACCTTTTTTAGCAATTCTAACACTCTTGAATCATGATAGTCATTTTGGTAGGTATCAGCTTGGTCTCTTGGAATCCCATCCCAAAGTCTTACATTTAGAAGTTCTATGACTTTTCCAGCTCTATGTTTCGTTTTCATAGCTCCCCAATATCTAGCTATCAAATCATCCCATTCTTCATCTTGAAAAGTTGGAGCTATGCTATCATCAACAATACCTAGGGTTGATACTCGGGTAGGTCTTGCAAAATTTAAATCTTCCATTTCTTGTTCTTCTTGTTCTTCCTCTTGTGCTTCTTCCTCTTCTTCTTCTTCTTCTTCTTCTTCTTCTTCTTCATTTTCTATCATTGGATCATTCTCATTTTCTTCAACTATCTCCTCCACAACTGGCTCTATATCTTGAGCTAATATGCTAGTCTTTGGTGGTGAAGGTTCAGCACCAAACCCTATTTGATTGATTGTTTCATCAGGTAAACGAAAACAAATGAGATTTTCTTCTAACCATTTCCAATTAGGGGAAATTTCAGAGTCTTTTTCTTCTACATTCTCCTCCCGATAATTTAAACTTTGTCTACAATAGAAATGTAAACACATAATAGTTGTTCTATAAAACATTCACATACATTTTGTATGAATGTAACAGAAGAAAAAATGACTTGAGCACCATTATCCATTAATTTTTAAAATGGAATTAGGAAAAAAAATGTCTCAAACATTATTATTAGTTAGGTTTTTAAAAACTTCCTGTGTACTATGCGATGAATTCTCAACTCCCTCTTTTACATTCTTTCTCTGATATTCTGAGTCCTGTCTACAATAAAGAGATAACCCATTATTTTTGCTGATTCATGAGATAACTCTAAAAAAAACAGCAAAAAGAATTACTCTACTAACATTATTAATTTATGATTTTAAAAACTTACTGCATATCAAAGGCTATCGTATTTTCAGTAGTTGCTGAAACTTGAAAAGTCGAAGGTTTGTCTTGAAAAGCATTTTCAAGTTCCATCTCCATTTCATTTTCATATTCAGCATTGCATTCATCATTCATGTATTCATTATCAGCGTTTGAAAAACTGATATCATTTTGATTTTCCATGAGCCATTCCCATTCCTTATGTATATCTACATCAGTATCCTCCTCTTCTGTTTCCATAGCACTATAATAACAATAAAATCATTACTTTTTTAATAGAAGTGACAATAGCACATAAAAAGGTAAGTTAAATGTCTCAGCTAATAAATTTTACCTTGTGAATAAAACTCCTAGTAGTCAGTTGGTATATTATATAGTAGATGTCGAGTCTTCAGTTACTGTTGTTAGAACGAGTGATTTATTGTGTGAAAGCATTACTTTTTAAGTAGACAAATAATTAAGTGAGATAATTAAGTCTTAAGTTCAATAAAAACTTTCATATTCACACAGAAAAACTTTTAATAATTAGTGGATGTAGTAGTAGATGTTGCTCCTCCGATCGCTGTTGTAGAACTGGATGCTTTCTGTATGAAAACAGTGGCTCTTAAATAGGTAAAGTTGCACTGATTAAATCCTATGAATCAGCATTTTTGCACGCGAATACAACCCAATGCTTTCGCGGGAATAAATAATTTTTTTCACGTGAATGGAAACCGTCGCTTTTGCGGGAATAAAAAAAATTATTTTCACGCGAATACAAACCAATGTTTTCGCGGGAATAAATAATTTATTTTCACACAAATGGAAACCGTTGCTTTCGCGGGAATAAATGTTTTATTTTCACGCGAATGGAAACTGTTGCTTTTGCGGGAATAAATATTTTATTTTCACGGGAATGGAAAGCATTGCTTTTGCGGGAATGAAGAATTTATTTTCACGGAATGGAAACCGTTGTTTTCGCGGGAATAAATATTTTATTTTCACGCGAATGGAAACCGTTGCTTTCGCGGGAATACAAATTTTATTTTCACGCGAATGGAAACCGTTGTTTTCGCGGGAATAAAAAATTTATTTTCACGCGAATGGAAACCGTTGTTTTCGCGGGAATAAATAATTTATTTTCACGCGAATGGAAAGCGTTGTTTTCGCGGGAATAAATATTTTATTTTCACGCGAATGGAAACCATTGCTTTCGCGGGAATACCAATTTTATTTTCACGCGAATACAAACCAATGCTTTCGCGGGAATAAATAATTTATTTTCACGCGTATGGAAACCGTTGTTTTCGCGAGAATAAATGATTTATTTTCACGCGAATGGAAACCGTTGTTTTTGCGGGAATAAATAATTTATTTTCACGCGAATGGAAACCGTTGTTTTCGCGGGAATAAATATTTTATTTTCACGCAAATGGAAACCGTTGCTTTTGCGGGAATACAAATTTTATTTTCACGCGAATGGAAACCGTTGTTTTCGCGGGAATAAAAAATTTATTTTCACGCGAATGGAAACCGTTGTTTTCGCGGGAATAAATAATTTATTTTCACGCGAATGGAAAGCGTTGTTTTCGCGGGAATAAATATTTTATTTTCACGCGAATGGAAACCATTGCTTTTGCGGGAATACCAATTTTACTTTCACGCGAATGAAAACCAATGCTTTCGCGGGAATAAATAATTTATTTTCACGCGAATGGAAACCGTTGCTTTCGCGGGAATAAATATTTTATTTTCACGCAAATGGAAACCGTTGCTTTCGCGGGAATACAAATTTTATTTTCACGCGAATACAAACCAATGCTTTCGCGGGAATAAATAATTTATTTTCACGCGAATGGAAACCGTTGTTTTTGCGGGAATAAATAATTTATTTTCACGCGAATGGAAACCGTTGTTTTCGCGGGAATAAATATTTTATTTTCACGCGAATGGAAACCGTTGCTTTTGCGGGAATACAAATTTTATTTTCACGCGAATGGAAACCGTTGTTTTCGCGGGAATAAAAAATTAATTTTCACGCGAATGGAAACCGTTGTTTTCGCGGGAATAAATAATTTATTTTCACGCGAATGGAAAGCGTTGTTTTCGCGGGAATAAATATTTTATTTTCACGCGAATGGAAACCATTGCTTTCGCGGGAATACCAATTTTACTTTCACGCGAATGAAAACCAATGCTTTCGCGGGAATAAATAATTTATTTTCACGCGAATGGAAACCGTTGCTTTCGCGGGAATAAATATTTTATTTTCACGCAAATGGAAACCGTTGCTTTCGCGGGAATACAAATTTTATTTTCACGCGAATACAAACCAATGCTTTCGCGGGAATAAATAATTTATTTTCACGCGAATGGAAACCGTTGCTTTCGCGGGAATAAATATTGTTTTTCACGCGAATGGAAACCGTTGCTTTCGCGGGAATACAAATTTTATTTTCACGCGAATACAAACCAATGCTTTCGCGTGAAAATAAAGTTTGTATTCCCGCAAAAGCATTGGTTTGTTTTCGCACGAAATTAAATTTTTTATTCCCGCGAAAGCAACGGTTTCCATTTGCGTGAAAATAAATTATTTATTCCCACGAAAGCATTGGTTTTTATTCGCGTGAAAATAACATTTTTATTCCCGCGAAAGCAACGGTTTCCATTCGCGTGAAAATAAATTGTTTATTCCCGCGAAAGCATTGGGTTGTATTCACGTGAAAAAATGCTGATTCATAGTTATATTATAAAGAAGGTTGGTATTCATAGAGTTCAACCAGTGCAACTTTAGCTATTTAAGAGCCACTGTTTTCACACAGAAAGCATCCAGTTCTACAACAGCGAGCGGAGAAGCAACATCTACTACACCTTCCATTGCAACTACTAGGAGCTTTCTCTTTATAAAAGGTAAAATTTAAAAAATTTATTATTCCCTATCTAGCAAAGATCAAAATTAGTTTAGCTATAATGTAAAGTATGAAACAAATAATTTTTTAGTTCCACATGAAAAGCTGAATTATATATTATTTCTTTCTTTTTTAGAATACTATGGAGGACTTTTCTGCTTCTTACATGGATTTAAAACCAATCGAAAACAAACAAAAAACACTCAAAACACCCACCAAAAGAAAAAACTCTAACTCTGTCACAAAAGAAGCAACAATAAAGAGACGAGCTCTTCCAAAACTGGTTTTACCCACAACATCAAACACTATGGAACAAAAAGAATTGCTCACTGATGCTGAAAGAGCTCTCAAGATGGCCAAATCTCTCAAAAAATGGAAGGCGTGTGATTTGAAAAAGATTGGAGGGTTTCTTACACTAGCATCACTTCCTGTTCCATCAGTTTTGCAAATCGTTTCTATTGAACAGAGTACTGGTGCATACGGAAATTACTACATTCTCACCTATCTTGATAATTCAACTGGAGCGAATTTTCAGAAAGTCGTTTGCCCAAGTAGAGTAGTTGAAAGCTTCAATGTTGATAACTACCCATTACCTTTCAACATTTTGTACTTGGGTGAGATGGAAAACTCAAAAAAACCAGAGACTACTTACTACAATGTCAAACGTATCAGCACAAAACGCTTAACCACAATGGAAGCTACTGCTGAAGCTGAAAAACTGAGAAAAATGAGTGAAGAAGAACTCAAACTCGCTTACGACATCGAGTATCTCAGCAATTTCAAAGAATATTCCATTTTTGCTTACATCGAAGTTGTAGAAAGATTCATTCCTTTCCGATTCAATGGAGAAGAATCCATCGTAAATTGCATTCGCTATGTCACTGAAAAAGATGGAAAAAGAGAGACGAGAACACTTTTACTACCAATCAGATACAACGAGGAAGCTAAAAGATGTGCACCTGGTGTGATGATTTACAAAGGAAAAAAACAGAGTAAGAATGGAAATCCTATTCCATACCACAATGTTGCCTTCATTTCTTCAACCAACGCTAGTGATTGGGAACAATATTGCACACAAACAACTTCCAATGAGGAGCTAACAAAAACGAACAATGAGGATGAAGTTCTTAAGGAATTCCTAGAAAACGAATTACAAGATTTTGATGAACAGCTTGGTGTTGATGGTATGTAAACTCAATATCGAATGCTGACAACATTTAGTCTCAAGCGGATAAAACGAGCTATAGTGCTTTGTATTATGCAAAATTTACTGTAAAATTTTAATCATCTAAAGGGTTAATTTGATGATTTTCTCAAAATTTAAGAATGTCAAAAAAATTAGATATAATGTTTTCTATTGCAATTATTTAACCATCTAGAGAGCTAATTTGATGATGTTTTTCCAAAATTCTATACAAAAATAGTCATAAATATGCACATAATTATCCATACATGAATGAATGTATAAAAAAAGCCTGTGTATTGATTGACATTACAAGTTGTACTGTTTTGTATTACTTACTATTTACTGACTCTAACTATATTATATGGAGAGATTTTCCCTACTTATTATACAATAAATGTATATAATCATATATTGATTCATTTTTAATCAATGTATTTATTTAATGTAGATATAACTCCTCTCTCTCAAGATAACATATGAGTTCGAATTACAAAAAATTATCAAAACTTAAATGCCATACATTCAAAATGTAAAAGCCATATGATTTCAAATTAAGTAAAAAAATAATCAAAATTTAAATGCCACTTAAATGCCACTCAAATGCCACTCAAATGCCCCTCAAATGAAATACAATATAAACTCGGCGAATTCATTCAATGCCGTAACCCATTGCCTCAACCCCGAGCACTAATCCACAAAAAAACACTTGGTAGGGAGATCTGCTCATATATTACTACTCATGTATGTAATTTAATTGCATTAATGCTTGTTATTCAACACAGGCGTACAGCAAAAGCTTGTCCAATGATAAGCTGACAATAAAAATTGGCACTTAATCTTGCTTATTTGTAGCATTTTTCCATCTTATGGACCCTAGTTTGCAAACTGTCTCTCTGGTGTCATCTCATATTGCCCACACGTTTCGTGGGAAGTTATCTTCTTCTTTCGGTAAACTGATGTTGTCTCCACACCTTAGGGGATGAATCTAATTTCCAGCATCATTTGAGTTTGATTGAGCTTAGATGGGACTCAGTTGGAAAATCAAATAGAATATTGCATCAGGATATTCGTTGCGATTTTAGTTCAGCAACTAATAAGAAAGGGCACAACTCCCAATTCACAGTTTCTACCCTTACAAGTTACATTAAATAGTGCTAAAATCCAAGTGATTTCCCATGGGGAGTGCTAAGTTGCAGAAGGTATGAGGCAGGCTCTTCCAAACATTTTGAGAGGGTAATAAGAGGGGAGGGTGCCAAAAAATACAGTTTCATACATCAATCAACTCAATAGCGGCAGGTATTTCCACCGCAGGTGGATAAAAACTTGCTTTAACTGTGCAAAGATTTTTAGTGAGCGCGGTGCTAGTTGTGCGAAGGGGGCAAGTAACGAAAGGGTGATTGAATAGTCAAGGGATAAATACAAGAGAGCGGAAAACTAACCTTCAGAGCAATCTTTTTACAATATATGATTGTAAACAGTGAGCATTCATGCTAACGGTATGTGCATTAAGCTTGCACTGTTGTTCAGTTGTGGGTATCCCATGATTTAAAATATAAAGCATAAAGTGACAGCAACTTCAAAGTTTCGAAAGAATTTATTTCTTTGGTCTAAAAGCATCAAAAGTGTTTTTGTGTATATTCCGAATTTTCTTATACTTTTCAATAACATTTACAATCATGAAAGATTTTACATGAAATAATTGCTCAACTTTGTTTTGCAAACAAGTTTAGTGTATGTATTATATGCATCATTAATAAAAATCAACACAAAACAATCAAGCAAAATAAATTGTCTTTGTTTTTTGTATCAAGTTAAAAATGCAAATAGTTAGTCCTTCAAGTTTTTCACTGAGGCGAAATGAACTACATTAGCTTTATGACACTCCAAAAAGAGCAATGTTTTGTGTTTTGTAGGTTTTAATAATAAAAAATTACTTGCGATTGCTCAAGTTAAAAAGGCTGATAAAACATGTTCACCTGATTAAACCAAACAGTTCCGGTAATGGTAACAGGTTTGTAATTCATTTCCAACCCTTGGATTTTCCATAAAATGGTATTCACTTTATATCTGTGTGCTATAAAGGCAGATTTAAAAGAAGTTGAAAGCTGATATTGTTTGAGAAAACGCAAAAGTTTTGGCACGTTTAATCATAGTAGGTATAATTATACCTACGTCATTTCTATTCCAAACAAGTTTCTCGTGTTCTCTCAATGCACAGTTCTCAAAACAATGAAACAATATTCCAAATAAACAAAAAATAGAGTTGTGAATTAAAATATATTTTCATCATTTGTTGAACAAACCACTTATATTACAATGTTGAAAGTTGAGAGAAAATTAAAATTGATCAAAAGATTTAATAATTCATGAATTAGTTATTTTCAAGTGAACTGTCATTTATTATAATTGAATAATCAATATAATACCTTAAATTACTCACAGTTTAGTTAGCACTCTTGGATACTTTTAAATGTCAAGTTGGTTTTAAATGTACCTCAAATGGCACCTAAATTAACAAAAAAAAATCACCAGTTATTAGTTATAGGCGCATTTGCTGCTGTTGACATCAGGTTTTATTTAATTGCAAACCTTTTATATCATGACAAACATTGGGAAAAGAAGCTTGTTTTCACTCCTTCCCTCCAGGTAGTTTAACAGCCCCCTTTTCATCGAGAAACTTAGTCTATCCTATTTATAAAAAATTCAACACAAGTCGCACACACATCCTTGATTCCTTGTTAAAAGATTTTGTTTACTTAATACTTATTTGTATCGCAGAATAAGCAATCAAATATTGGAAGGTGAAAATATTTTATTCGTGTGAACGAAATAAAATGAGTGGCGGATCGAGAGAGCATTTTTTTCAATACCCTCGTGTTGGGCCTACAGCTCATTGTTCTCTAGTTTAAATAATATAAACTGGGCGGAGTTAGTGGCGCTTCGCTATCAAACACCCACACCACAGTTTATAGAAATGGGGTAGTCATTGCCTGAGTTGTCTTCTCGCAAAGGCATCAAAACATGAGGAGACAATCATCGAAGTAGACTAAGTACCAAGAACCAGAAATCAGAGTGCTGATATTTTTAAAAGAAGGTTCACACCTAAAATGACCCCACATAGGTATATTTATTGCAGATAAAGTATTCATAATAAATGGTTAAACATAACTAACCACTAATCAAAGTCCGTTGATCAACTCATGTTACCACAAATTGACAAAAAAAGTAAGAATAATAATAAAACACCAAGTGATTGATTTTTAGTGCGAACTAACATCATGAAATGATCATCAAAAAAAATTGAAGCGCTTTTTTAATAGTATTTAAAATTTCTTTGATTTAATGAGTATGGATTTGAAAGCTCCCACAGCGCCACCATACCAACCACAGTTGTATAGTTGACTGAGTACTGGAGCTGTGATGAAACAAATTAATTTGTGAGCTGAGATAATTTTTCTTACCGCTAATGGCATACATAGAGTGTGTTTTGCTGCGCTTTACCACAATAAGAAAACAAATAGCACACACAATGAAGAGAATTCTAAAAGAAAACTACAGCAAATTTACATTTGCTTTTAATGCATAGCTCTGTAGGATGACTGCTAAAAATTGATTAAAGTTAATCTGATCAACATTTTATAACACAAAACCTACCCTTTTATTCTCTAAATGCGATGGCAAAAGCACACTGCAGTGCATACAAAAATTATTAAACGGAATTGTAAAAAAATGAATATACAAAATTAGTTTTTAATTGAAACAGCTTACCAGAATTAGCCAAAACTTGAGACCACAGTTCATTATCTGCTCCATAACCAACAATGATCACTTTTTTGATATAAATAAAAGAGAGTGCTTTGTGATAGGCACGCATCACATCAAACTAGATCAATAGTTCTTCTATTCAAGGGTTCTTAGTTAAGAAGGAGAAAGTCAAGATGTTAGTCTATTTTTATCAAGTTTCATAGTCTAAAAACTTTCAATAGAATTAATTATTGACTCATAAATGTGTTTGAAGCATTTCATATGCTGAGAAACTGAACTTTTCACAAAAGCTCTCTGTTACTCAAATTCAACAGCTTTTTGTTTTAGTTAAATTTTAGAGGCAAGTTAGTAATCCATAAAAGCAGATATCATTGCATGCTAAAAAATAATAAATGAAAAATAATAAAATATATAGAAATGAATAATAATAAATTATCTATTATATATTTGCATTTACCGGCCTGCATTCATCTTAGTCAATGATTACTTTTATAATCAGACTCCAAGCAAATGACTCTTTTCCACTAGCTAAAGTATGCTCAGCCCACTGAGAGGTAATGGCTTGTTTGTATTATTTGAAGTTGTTTGCCCATGTAGCAAACAATCTCTCACTAATGGGGTAGTGATTTTCTGTCTCAATCAGCTCAATTACCGGAAACAGCTTATCTCCAGATTAAATTGTATACAAGGACACGCTTCAGAGTTGTTATTTAATTTGTTTTTATATCATTCTTTATTTGTTTTAAATGTATTTAGAAAAAAGAAAACATGTTAATTTCAAAGCAGAAACAATAAGAATAATTTGCTAAAAGATTAAAACTAGCATATTTCATTGATACAAAAGTGGCAATAATTTTTGTACTTATAAAAACCGGAATGCATATTTTCCCAGATATCGTGACCATAGACTTTAAAAATTATCTCTAGCTGTATGACTGTGGCCTTAATGCCAAAGACGGTAGTTTATTTAAACCAGACTTTTTGCCATCTTCGAAATAAATGACACTAATGGGTTTGGAGATAACATCCCTGCACCCGTTGATAGCTTTTGTTTGGAGTGTCCCACTTGAAAACTGACAAAAGTCCTCAGCCTAATTATATATTCAGCAAATAGAATCAATTACCTGGAAATTCTGCGACTCCTGGCGTATGTACTCTTGTTGGTGCTGTCTCCATTGAGATGTCACCATGAACTGATTGTTATTTCAATCGGACATGCCAGCTATGTTGAATGTTCGGTTTCTGGCATGCTGTGGGCATAAGCAAAAGGTCTAAGGAACAGTTTAGTGATATTTCGACATTATATCAATTTGTTTGTTTTGTCATTCTCTCATCTAAATAAACAGCCTAGCACTTGATAGTAGACAAAAGTACGAAAGACTGTTTTTAGTTAGGTTAACTTATTTTTTGTCTCCTATTGAATAATGTGGTCCAGGTCTAGAGGAACTTTCAACAAACCTAAACTTTCTCTAAAATGTATAATGACGGTTACATCGTATGACCATTTTATCAGACTATAATGAGATTTTGATTGCTATAACAGTTACTAGATTTCATAATTATTTTTTTCAAAAGTTTCATTCATATGTTACAGCAATTGAAATGAACAGCTAAAGTATAGAAAATACAGCAACATAAACTATGTTGGTAACACTTATTTTCCTACTAGTCGCAATCGCTATGTTTCAATAGCTCGAATTTGTACGGGTTGACTAGACAGCTCGATCATTTGGGTCGTGGGGCTGATGACTCATATGAGTTCGTTTGGGTTTGGTAGTATTAGTTCAATTCAATACCACAACCCGTATTGGTTTGGATGCACACTCATTAGAATCTTCGGTTTTATTTGATTTGGTGAAGCACACTCCTTTGAGCAGCTCTTTTGTAGCGAAGGCGCTAAACTAGTATTTTGTCAGTAAATATTTTTCGGGAAACTGACAGTTTTAAGAAATTTAATAGCGGAGTTTGGAGAAGCATAGTTCGAAAGGTGGGCAAATTAAATTTTTACCATTGTTTTTTAATCATTATTATTTAATGGTGATGGTGACGGTCTTTCTCAATAGTTCAATGGAAAGAGTTTTTCACCGCATTGAGTTATATGCAAGGATAAATTTCAGTTTCGCTATTTAATCTGTTTTATATCCTTATTTGATTGCGCTAAATGTATTTAAAAACAAGAATGTGCTAGTTTTAAAGCGGAAATAAGCAAACCTGCAAATGTAATCAAACTAGCACTTTTGACAAATACAATAATAGCAATAACTTTTGTACTTTTAGACAACAAAAACTCACATTTCCCAAGATATTGTTATCATAGACTTTTAGAATTATTCTTAACTACTTGACTATACCACCAATGCCAGAGTAGTTAGTTTATATAAACTACCCTTTCTGTTGTGTTAGAAGTATACACGATCAATGGATTCAGAGACGATATCCCTTGCACTTATTTTGAAAGATTTTGTTTGAGGCGTCCGTCTTGAAAACTGACAAAAGCTTTTAGCCTATTTCCTTTTTCAGCCAATAGAATCAATCATATAAAAATCCGGCGATTCCTAGCGTATGTACTCTTACCATCACTATCCCCATTTGTGTTTATTGATCCATGTTATTATATAATACCAATAGTCATTCGTAGTTCTCACTAATTATTGTTTTCGTTATATTTATTCATTTTCTTAAGTAATAATAATATGTGCTGCCAACTTTAAAAACCCTCCCTTGTTTGTCACTAACGACACAATTTTTGCACTCACTATGTTGACAGAAAGTGACAACTCGCGTGTATGATTTCAATTCAAGTTACCATAGAAGCGGCTAGCAGTGCCAGCACAAATGACTGCTTACTAACATGAACCAAAGTTGAGCTTGAATGAACCTGAACAGTGGGAACATAGTAAACATGTATTGCTAACCAATATTGTTGTAAATAATTTTGGTCAAAGTAATCATAAACCACTTGATTTTTTATGCAATCTCAGATAAATGTAATGATATTTTATGTGCAAATAATAAGGGTATTTGCTACCAATATTCACCAGACAAAATGCAAAAAATTAATCAAATTTTCAATAGTTTTAATCAATCAAAAAACATTTTGTTCGGAACTTCTTGATCAACAAAAAAATAGCGCAATGAATAAAAAAAATCGATTAGCATTTATTTATGCTGTTTTTAGGTCGCGGTTTTACATACATGAAAGCTGATGTAAAATAATTACAATCATTCAAAATCTACAAAAAGAAAAAAGGCAACTTTACAAACTATTTTATTTTACAGCTATGCCATTTTTATTTTTTTTTTTTATTACTTTGCGAATTTGGAGTTTTCTTCTTTATGATTTGTTCAGCAATTCATGGCATTTCATTGAATTGTTATGATGTTCTAAACTAATGTTCCATTCTATACACGACGTATTGAATTACAAAAACATATTATTTTTTTTCCTTGTTCGACGAACAAGTCGAATACCCTTGTTGTCACATAATCAGTTTTTTATGTAAGTTAAGCGTACAGGTTTTGCAAGTGAACTGAGGCTATCTTTTGTTCCGGAAGATGGCCAATAACATAATTGGAAAATGAGAGTTTTACAGTGTGCAAAAAAAGGTTAGAAGCTCATCTATTTTGAGTTCACCAAGAACAGTTTTACGTCTACAGAAATCACATAACTCACTTACCTTTCTCACAAACCCTATGCCAAATCAGCACTCAAAAGAAACATTACTATGAATGGTAATTTTTTTTTTGGCTAACTGGACATTAATTTGTCACTAATCGTAGTTAAGCAATGTTTTTTGGTCGTTTTTCTATTAAATGTGTAGTATGGCGGAAAATATCAAATTCATACACATCTGTAAACATGAGCTCAAATGCAGGAAACTTTTGCTGAAGCATATTTTATTTTTGCCTGGCAAGAGTTTAAACTTTGAAATGTTTTTAAAACAGCGCTAATAATTAATTTATGCACAAATCAATTTTGTAATACTATGACCTCGTTAAGTGAACCTCAAAATGCTAATGCTATTAATATTCAAATTAATATACCCAGTTTCCTGTATTTATCCAAAATAAACAAAAGAGGTGATATAAAAACTTTATTGATGATCTTTGCTTGAGTTACAAACAGATTAAACAAACTTTAGTTGAAAAAAGCTTTCCTCTTTTTTAAATCAAATATTGTTGGCTTTTTAAAATAAACTACTTTTTATTATTTCTTAACATCATTGAGATGAATAAATCATGCAAAGTTACAATATTTATTTAAAATAACACGACAAAGTTCGGCTGCTGACTAATGCTTAAATAAAATGATGTTATAGTACTGTAATATTTAGCAAAAAGTGTTTTCACAAACGAAGTATCTAGGATATGCATTGCATCCTAAGTCATTTAACTGGTCAAACATTTCAGCACAAGACCCATCACCAGCTGGTTCACCAATCGCCCACATTCCTGTAAGGTTCAATTGCTCACTTTCACTCTTCCATCTCCAAACATTGTTTTCTTTACGTAATCCAACAAACAGCTTCGCCCACCAACCTGTATCAGTAGGTGAAAGTTGACTATTACCAAAAGTTCTATGAATAAGTTACCACATCACTCAATTAATATGTTTGCTTGTCACAATTAGAACGACAATGACACTTTTCACCAGATTATAACTCTAATCTTGTCTATTAGCAATATTAGCAATAAGTTATTGAAAGGTTTTCATTGATTCTAGAAACATTATTATAGCTAAAGTCAATAAAACTAGGCATGTGCACACCTGTAGTGGGTTTTGGGGGCGTAAAACCATTAGCTGAGTGTCTGTGGTCCATTGAACTCCTAGTTTGCCGGTACAGAGAAGTCTGTAGCAATCTGATGGTATGCTGCCATCAGTTACTTTTCTCCTAGAGGTAACAACAGGTCGGTACACCCAATATACACCCAATTAGTAAGAAAGAAATATACACCCAATTAGTAAGAAAGAAATATACTCGACTCCACAATTACTACATAGCCCTTGGCTCAGACGCATAACTCAGTGCTTTATAGTGATGGAACGGGACAAAAAAATTCAGGTTCGGTCCGATTCCGAATCTTTCCACTCAAATCGAACCGGTCCGAGGCGGTCCGGTCCGAATCCTACTTACGTTTGACAACTCTTTGTTTGTACAAGTTTATACTGAAGGTCAAACAGGTCTCTGGGTTACTTGATGATCAATGCAATTTTAGCAAAGTTTAAGTACCAAGTAATAGCAAGCAGCATTTTTCTTTCAAATTTTGCTAACACTAAAACATCTTAATTAGGGTCTACAATAAATAAAAATTAATTATTTTACTGATTTATTATCAATACAACTACAAATATTTACCTATAATAAATAATAAATAGCATTTACTTTTATTAATTATTGTTGAAATGATCAAGGAGTAATATAATAAAAGTTCAGTGTTCTTGGTCGAGTGAACTGGTCAAGTTAAGTGAATTGATTGCGTATGTCATAGATAATAATTATTAGATTGAGCATGTTGTTGAGTGAGCAGTGAGAATTTATTATCAATACAACAACAAATATTTACCATTAATAATAAATAGCATTTATTTACTTTTTACTAATTATTGTTGGAATGATCAAGGAGTAATATAATAAAAGTTCAGTTTTCTTGGTCGAGTGAACTAGTCAAGTTAAGTGAATTGATTGCGTATGTCATAGATAATAATTATTAGATTGAGCATGTTGTTGAGTGAGCAGTGAGAAATAATTCCAGACAAAGCTTCTCTTTGACATTTTTATTACTTACTACTGCTAACTACTAATCAGCACGTGTGATTGATGTGCCTGTGTGATTTTGTTTACTAGTCAATTGCTGGAAGTATACACAGCATCCCGATCTTCCTCAGATTACAGGCTATCGGATGACTAATTCAATGACCACTGTCATTGAAAACGATAGACACAACACCGCATAAGTAACTAAATCAGCGCGTTACAACCATATGCTTTTACTATAGTCGTAATTGATCAATGAAAGGCCGAACAATCATGGATTCGTTAGGATTCAACAACGTTGGTTTTGATTCGGATTCGCCCCGGATTCGAGAGGGGACAACCCGTGGTCCAAGGCGAACGAGTACCCGTTTCCATCACTAGTGCTTTAGAGTAGATATGTTTTTATTCTTCTCCGAAGAATCTGAGTAGATGAAAGTCACAGTACAAGACTACATACAGGCTGATTAGAAATGGTGCAGGTTCTGCCTTTTATAAGCAGAGTACAGGAAGCAAAATGAGACAATAACCAGTAGCGCAAAAGTAGAACATATCATAGCGAAGCGATAAGCATACATAAATAGTCAACAAATGAGGTCAGGTACATGTATATGGGCTTAAAGATAAATGGCTCCCAGAAGTAGTAGGAGGAGCAATAGACTCCTTAGCAAATCACAGGCATTTTTACTTCTTGTGTTAAGTGTCTTAGGCTTTGTAGGCTTGGTTCCTTGACTTTCCTCATAATTATGGGTAGGTATCTGATGGATATGTCCTTCTACTCCCTCTAAGGCTATCTTCAGGTCTCAGGCTATGGTGACTTACTTCCTGCCTGCCCGGTATGGCACCCACAGGGACGGTAATGAGTCATACAGGGTCGGTATGGCTCCAATACAGGGTAGATGCCTGATCGATGCAGGGTCGGTGGGTTCGGTGTAATTAATTAATATTGTTCTGGCCATCCAATGGCTATATAGTGATGCCAGAACAAGTAATAATGTTGTGGATTCTAATGCTATCTAAGTCTGCTCACACACTGTACCACATTCTGGCATCCTTGTATTAGCCATTAGATGGCCAGAATGACCGAAAGCTGTCATACCGAATTGACCGAACCTACGTATGAAGCTGTACCGACCCTGTATGGAGCAGTACCGACCCTGTATGGAGCAGTACCAGCCTCACTGGGCCGGCAGGAAGTGAGTCAGTGTAGACTATGGACCAGAAAGTAGCCTGAGGGAAGCAGAGAGCCATCTACAGGAAATAACCACCGCTAAACCTAAGGAAAGACAGAGTACAGAGGCTAGAAGGGCTGAGGACTAGAGACAAGAAGCAGATAGGACTGTGATTGGTGCAATAGCTTATAACTCCACCTACCACTACAGGGCGCCATTTACCTTTAGCCTCATATACCTTATCTCATTCGTTATCTATTTATATATCTGTATTCATTCGTTTCTTGTGTAATCTTGTTATGTGATTGGATAGAGTGCTTAATCACTTCCTGTGAATCGCCTATAAAAGGCAGAACTTTTGCGCTAGTAGTCAGTTGTAATGTGCCTTTCACTACTCGTTTTATTCTGGATGAATGAATGCATAGATACTCAACAGCACTGAGTTATGCGTCTGAGCTGAGGGCTCCTTACTGGTTGTAGAGTTGGGATACTCTATCTTGCCTTCGTTCGGTACATCACCGACCCTGTTGTTGTAACAGGTTAAACTAACAACTGGTGGCAGCACGCTACCAACCTCAGCTAGTGGGTTTCAGCTCCCAAAATCCACTACAATAACACATCTGCACACATGTATGTGACATGAAAATCCACCACACTCTGACAGCAAGTTGCAAAATATTCATTAGTAACAAACTTGGCATCAGACTGTGTAACAATAGCATCAATGGTGACGATTTGTGGTTTGTTTATGGTATGGCACAACTGAATTAAAAAATAATGGATGATGGCCACTAATACATGTTTTTTTCAATAAAAATACAATGAAAAAACCTATGAATTCCGCAGAAGCTTGAAATTTTTGTAATTTTTCATGATTATTGTCCTCATAATTCAGTCAATACTAACCAGTATGATGCTGCTTTCAAAGAGTTTTTGCAACCAAACTCAGTTTAGCTTGCCAACAAACTACTACCTTTTATAGACTCTTACACAATGTAAGGAAGTCACGCAAAACAATCTACAAGGCAAGCCGCTTGGATTGCGCTAAAGAGCAGCTTTATCGCAATTGTTTTTTGCAGGTGCGGTCTAACCAGGAGGAATAATTTTTTGGTTATAGAAATGCATACCTTTTTGCTAATAATTGATATTAAAAAACCACAAAGTTTGACGAAAAACTATAGTGGTATGGAATATTGGTAAACCGCATTTCTAACAGAATCAAACTTTATGATGTGCCATTGCTATGAACTCGCCAATAGTGCTGTATTTTCAAGCTAGTATTTTTTTAGTGTGTTCTTGTCACAAACCACTGAGCACTCAGCACTGTAAGACAGTTTTAATAGTTAGAGAAACTATAAGTCTATGCGGAAAATGTCAACAATAATTTGATACAATTTTGTTATAATCTAGCAAAAATTAATTTGATATGTTTTTGCAATATTTGAAATACTTTCATTTATTTTAAAAATTAGCTGTTATGCTCATAACACAATTACACTCAATTATACACAACTATACACAATTATACACAACTATACCCATTTGTCCACAGTTATACACAATTATACACAATTATACACAGTTATACACAATTATACACCATTATACACAATTATACACAGTTATACACAATTATACACAATTATACACAATTATACACAGTTATACACAATTATACACAATTATACACAATTATACACAGTTATACACAGTTATACACAATTATACACAATTATACACAATTATACACAATTATACACAATTATACCCTGTTATACACTATTATACACAATTATACACAATTATACACAGTTATACACAATTATACACAATTATTCACAATTATACACAATTACTCACCTGCATATGCCTTTTGCACTCGCTGAAACCACTGGAACAATGGCTGACTCCCGAGCTCCAACAGCTGTCCACCATTTTGCTGACAATATGAGTTGGCATCATGCCAGCTTTTAGTTTGCTCAACAAGTTTGATGTACTTCATTGAGAATGGGTTGTAGAGACAGTCATTCACTCGCCCTGAAAATCAAATAATAACTTTCACGTTTTCAAATGTTTGGTAAAGATTAAACCACTTCCAAAACAATGTTTGTGAGTAGTAAGGTAGGAGCAGATCTCTGTCATGGTGTCTAAGGACAAAAATGTTCTCCCGGTTTCAAGTGCGTTTTTGAGCACCAGGTACCACGAGAGCCTGAAAGGTACTTTTTTCTGCACCAGTTTTGTTGTGTTTAATTTGGTTGTAATTGTATGATTAACTAATTATTCATTGTGCAGGGGTTGTTTATATTGGGGTTTGTATGGTGAGTTAGATTGTGGGGTTGAGTATTGTATAAACATGGTATGCCTGTTGTTTATATTAGGTTTGTATATTGCATTGTTGGACTAACATTTTATAGTTATTGGTATAGTTTTATTACATAAGAAATTAAGTTTAAGCTACATATTTGAACAGAGTATATATTGTACATGTGTGTTTAAACTGTACGTGATCAGGAATAGACATGAACACAGAAGTAGACATGAGTACAAACATGTACATGACAATGGATAAGTTTATGTCCATGTTTATAACTATTCATGTACATATCCATGTTCATATTGTAACGGTTTTCCTTGGTGTTAGAGGAATAACGGTTACTGGTATTACAAGATGCTATGTTATAATGGCTGACTCTGTGACTCAGTGGTAGCTGTGGCTACAGAGTGTCAAGGCCAAGGTGTCTCTCTCTTTAACGGAGAAGACAGAATGCTGCTGGTTAGCAGGCACAACAGTATTTGGCAACCGGCCAAACAGATTCTACCAGGTTGACAGTGATAGCAATAACTTTATTACTACACACTCTAACAACGCACAAAATTGTACTAAGTATAAGCGTAAAAGTAGTTGTATTGTCTCTGGATACTAGTCGAGTATAGGAGCTAGGCGTCTGGCAGTATAGTCTTTTAGCTGGTCGTTGCTACTAGGGTCCTAAGCGTCTTCTTTGATACGCCTTCCAAGAACCTCTTCCTCGAGTCCTGAACGATCCTCAGCTGTCTCGGCTGTAACTGGCTAGTATCACACTAGCTAAGACACGCTCTACTCACTAGACAATATCTAGACAGTACTAAACAATACTGAACACTAACTAGACAATAACTGCCCTGCTGGGCTAAGAGCAAGTGTTTATATATGAGGTATAAAATCAAGTAAGCATATAATAATGTGATTGGTTAGAAACATATAAACAAACTAGCGTGTGACACATGCCATGGTTAAATATAGCTACTAGAGGCGAGGAAAAGTCCTTCCTGCTGGCTTGAGCTAAGCGGTAGTGCAGCTGCACTGTTGAAATTGTCCAAGCGTGCTCCAGTAGTAGTGGATATATATATAGGTGATCTTGAATAAGCATAGGTTGATTAGCATATGGGTAGTGCCGGCTGCAGATGATGGCAGCCCTGTGCAATTCCATTACAATATCCCCGTTTATATCCATATTCATGTACATATCTATAATCATGTGTGCACATAATTATATCCATATCCTGATTATTGAACTGATGATTATCATAATAAAAATACTAATACAGTAACTAATATAAGAAAGTTAAAGTTTAAGATAAAGAGTTAGTTTCTTTTTTATTAAGTGCTAGTAGGTTCTGTTGGCACTCCGTCAGAACATACTCATCTTTTAGTGTAAAAGTATGTGAGTTTTCGTTTCATTTGTCTGTAGGTTAACATCTTTTCATCTTTCATTATAAAACCACGATCGTTTTATTTAATGACTTTCTTGTATCCAACACATTCAGATAACTGTGTTTGTTTAAATCGTTATTTCACTAGTTTAAACATTTGGAGCTAAACTTTCTTTCTTTTTGCACCCCAACAGTAGTAGGATTTAGAGTTGAGCGTAACAAGTCCATCTCCCGTAATCTCCTCTTTGAACAACCCAGGTATTCTTTTTTCATGTTTTGAAATTTTTTCGCAGCAAACATGCATGTTCCATTCTGCATCCACTGTTTTAACCCTCAAAAGCTCATCCCTATGCTTGTCGCAATATGGACATGGAAACCAATTGGTGTATTTGACATATAACTCTCTTTTCATAACCGCTTTTAGCAATGTTACTGGAAATCACTTCTGTCGATGCATCTATAATTAAAAAACAAGTGATTGTATTATTTAGAGTTATGGCTACTGTTTAAGTCAAGTATTAGGTTAATAGAGGAAAATTAAGAGTGACTTACTGGTCCATAAAGTCGTAGTAAACCTACAACATTCTCAGCTTGGCGTATTGTAACGGTTTTCCCCGTGTAATGAGGGGAATACTGCCACAGGTACTGCAAGACACTTTGTGGTTGTGACCAACTCTGTGCTTTAGTGGTAGCTGTGGCTACAGAGTACAAGGCTTGAATGTCTCTCTGTGTTAGAAGAGACAGGATGCTACTTATCAGCAGGCACAACGGTATTTTGGCAACCGGCCAAACAGATCCTAATAGGTTGAAAGTGTAAGCAAAGACTTTATTCTCCACTTTGTCTAATACGCACAGAATTGCTAATAAGGCTAACTAAAAAAGTGATAGTAATGTCTCTCTAATACTGATGTCCGTACTGGTAGGTAGGCGTCTTTGAGTATAGTCTCTAACTGGGTGTTCCTACGAGAATCCAAGCGTCATCTGTACACTTCAGGGAACTTCTCTGTTGTAGTCTGAACGTCTCCTCAGCTGTGTTGCTATAGCTAAGCACGCACTATTCCTAGGCAGTCTCTTACAGTACAATGTCTGAGCACTACTACTAACTAATAACTGCCCTGATGGGCTACAAGCAAGTGCTTATAAATAGGTAACAAAATCACAGAGGCGTATAAATATATGATTGGCGAAGCATAAGTAAACAAGACAGCATGAGGCACATGCCAAGATAAAAATAACTATAAAGGCGGGAAACGTCCTTCCTGCTGGCTGAAGCTGTAGCTATAGTGCAGCTGCACTGCTGCACGCGTTCAAGCGTATGTAGATAGCATAGGTTGATTAGTATAGGTATAGTGCCGGCTGTACATTGATGGCAACGCTGTGCATTCCCATTACAATATTCTGTCATATTGTTTCTGGGAGATTTTGTGAAGCTTTTGTTTTTCTGCAGTTCTCTGTGCAACGCTAAACCTCTGAAAAAGCAAAGATTGTCAAAGATTCGTTCTCCTTAGTAGTAATATATGAGCAGATCTCCCTACCAAGTGTTTTTTTGTGGATTAGTTCTTGGGGGTTATGCAATGAGTTACGACGTTGGGTGAATTCGCCGAGTTTATATTGTATTTCATTTGAGGGGTACTTGAGTGGCATTTGAGTGGCATTTAAGTGGCATTTGAGTTTTGATTATTTTTTTACTTAATTTGAACTTATAGATTTTGAATGTATGGCATTCAAGTTTTGATAATTTTTTACATAATTATATACATAACTTTAACTCATAGAACATCTAGATTTTGAATGTATGGCATTTAAGTTTTGATAATTTTTTGTAATTCGACTCATATGATATCTTGAGAGAGAGGAGATATATCTACATTGAATAAATACAGTGATTAAAAATGAAACAATATGTGAATATATACATTTATTGTGTAATAAGTAGGGAAAATTTCATATAATATAACTAGAGTCAGTAAATATTAAGTAATACCAAACACTACAACTTGTAATGACAATCAATGCATAAGCTTTTACTAAAACTATCTTGAAAACCTTCAAAACATGATCCCAAATGGAAAAAATGGATAAAGTTAGATATTCATCTATTTGGTTACATCTACAAAAAAGAGGTATTTTGGTGAAATATTTTTTCATTTTATTCAATTTCCATTAATTTTTTACAAAAACAAATCATCCTATAAATGGTTAAATTTCATCTAATTGTACAAATTTACAAAAAAACAAGGTATTTGGTAAAATATTTTATCATTTCATTAAATCTTCATTATTTTTTTGCAAAAAAGAAATCATCCTTTAAATGGTTAAGCTTTATCTGTTTGTATATCTTTACAAAAACACCGGCTATTTGGTAAAATATTTCCTTTATTCTATTCAATTTTCATTAATTTTTTCAATAATTGCTTAAATATAAGTTATTCATTATTTTCTTATTATTAGGTAAGCAACCTATCATACAAAATTAGTTTCTTGAGTGAGGGTTTTATCCTGCATTTTTCTTTTGAATTTTTTTCAAAAACAATCCTTTATATATACAATTTCCATTACTTTTTTAAACAGAACAATCTCTATCTCTGAGAGGTTGGAGATATTGGGGTAGAAAACTTAGACATGATGATGAGAAGGCTATGGATTTTCCCATTCAAGAACAAACCATTTTCGATGACAATTTCAATTCTGAAAACTAAATCAATGTAATTTGTTTTTCAAAATGCAATCATCAGAAAGCTTCTGTCATGATGAGGAGGAGGCTATGGATTTACCCATTCAAGAACAAACCATTTTCGATGGTGACTTCAATTCTAAAAACGAATTAGAACTGAAGTATGTGGTATTACGTAATAATTTTTTTAAAAGAAAAAAAATTGTTTTTCAAAATGCAATCATCAGAAAACTTCTGTCATGATGATGAGGAGGTTATGGATTTACTCATTCAAGAACAAACCATTTTTGATAGCAACTTTAATTCTAAAAACTAAATCAATGTAACTTTTTTATTCTTTGTCTCCCATGAAATTGTTCAAAACGAATTAGAACTGAAGTATGTGGTATTACATGATAATTTTTTAAAAGAAAAAAACACATCAAAATCGACAAATTACTCCTCTAGATAGTTCAAGTTTACAATATTTGAGAATTAATCACAATAGAAACATTAAGCCTACTTGATAAAAAAAGAATTTGACTGTTAAATTTAACTAATTGATTCAATGTTATTATATGGATCTTTTGAAAATAAACATTTCAATGAAAACATCATATTTAGTCTTTGACACACTTGAAACCATTTTCCAGTAAATTTCACCAACAATATTTTAGAAATGTTTACTATATATTTACAAGAAAAATGCGGTATTTTGGTAAAATATTCTTTTATTCCATTCAATTTTCAATATATTTACAAGAAAAATGCAGTATTTGGTAAAATATTCTTTAATTCCATTCAATTTTCATTAATTTTTTGAGCGAACGTTTTATCCTACAGCATCCTTTTTAATGTTTTATGTTTTAAAACAGGGTTTTATTACAAAGTTTTTTGTTTTTCAACTTTTTAAAAAAATAATCATTATAATATATAGTTTTCGATATTTTTTTAAAACAATAAATATATATAGAGATTTTCACTTTATATTCTTTTATTCCATTTAATTTTCAATAATTTTTTGAGTGAGGATTTTATCCTACACCTTCCTTTTAAATTTTTTTATTTTTTAAAAAATAATCATTGAAATATATAGTTTTCGATATTATTTTAAAAACAATATATGTATATAGAGATTTTCACTTTATATTTACAAAACTTTGGTATTTGGGAAAATATTCTTTTATTTCATTCAATTTTTCAATAATTTTTTGAGTGAGAATTTTATCCTACACAATCCTTTTAAATTTTTTATGTTTCAAAACAGAGCTTTATTACATTTTTTTTGAAATTTTAACAAAATAATCATTGAAATATATAGTTTTCGATATTTTTTTAATTTTTTTGTACTTTTAACTTTTTTAAAAAACTGTCAAAAAATCACCAAATTGCCTCTCTAGATGAATAAAATTTACAAGTAAAAAATAATCATTGAAATATATAGTTTTTCGATATTTTTTTAATTTTTTTGTACTTTTAACTTTTTTAAAAAACAGTCAAAAAATCACCAAATTACCTCTCTAGATGAATAAAATTTACAAGTAAATAATTGTAATAGAAAATACCATATCTAGTTTTTACATTCATAAAACTGTTTTATAGTAAATTTTCTGTAATACAAACTACTATAGCTTACGATATCAATGGTTACAAAGCGCTTTTCTTGAACAATATCTTTCTCGATATTCTTCTGGTATATTATTAGACCCAGGGAGGAATTCTTGTATTCCGTATTCTCTGTGATCCAATAATTGACTAAAATACAAAAGTTATTCATTATATAAATAAATTTTACCGAATTTAAATTTTACTCTTAGCTACATTAGATAGTTTACATTATATATAACAGGAAAATAACTCACTGAGTTACATCATTCAGCTCAATATTTCTTAGGGAAAGTTCTTTACTCTGTTTTCTTTTTACGATATAATGGACTAAAATAAAAAATGATGTATTAGTATAGTATGATTAAAATTAATGTAAAATAAATATAAACTTTTGTTATTTTTTCAACTTCTATGTAAAAGAATTACACTGATTACACACGAAAAAGTCCTTTTTTTCATTTGGATTCGGAATGTATAAATATAAATATATATATATATATATAATTTTAAAAATGTTTTACAACAAACACTCATGATTAAGCCATTTATGTGATAAAACGTTTTTAAACTTTTATGTAAAAAAATACACTGATTACACAAAAAAGTCCTTTTTTTAATCCGAAATATATATAATTTAAAAATGTTTCACAAAAAAAGTATATGAATTGATCATTTATGTGAAAAACTAAACATTTTTGTAAAATAATTATAACCTTTTGTTATTTTTTAAACTTTTATGTAAAAAAAATACACTGATTGCGCAAAAAAGTCCTTTTTTAATCCGAAATAGATATAATTTAAAAATGTTTTACAAAAAATGTTTATGAATTGATCATTTATGTGAAAAACTAAACATTTTTGTAAAATAATTATAACCTTTTGTTATTTTTTAAACTTTTATGTAAAAAAAATACACTGATTGCACAAAAAAGTCCTTTTTTTAATCCGAAATAGATATAATTTAAAAATGTTTTACAAAAAATGTTTATGAATTGATCATTTATGTGAAAAACTAAACATTTTTGTAAAATAATTATAACCTTTTGTTATTTTGTAAACTTTTATGTAAAAAAATACACTGATTGCACAAAAAAGTCTTTTTTTTAATCCGAAATAGATATAATTTAAAAATGTTTTACAAAAAATGTTTATGAATTGATCATTTATGTGAAAAACTAAACATTTTTGTAAAATAATTATAACCTTTTGTTATTTTTTAAACTTTTATGTAAAAAAATACACCGATTACACAAAAAAGTCCTTTTTTTTAATCCGAAATATATATAATTTAAAAATGTTTTACAAAAAAAGGTTATGAGTTGATCATTTATGTGAAAAATTGAACATTTTTGTAAAATAATTATCACCTTTTGTTATTTTTCCAACTTTTATGTAAAAAATACACTGATGACACAACAAAATCCTTTTTTAATTCGAAATATATATATTTAACTTAAAAATGTTTTACAAAAATGTTCACAAATTTATCATTTTAAGGGGTTTTTCATTGTAAGAATACACAAAATTTTCACAAATCAACTTTTTAAAATTATGGTAAAAATTAATAAAACTTACCTATAGTGATATGAATCCCTTGAGTTATAGATTAGCTTCTCGAGAGTTTGTTCTCCACAACCTTCTTTTTCAGCATCATCGAAGTGGTTGAGAAAATCCTCAGATTTTGGATTATCAGCCAGTTCCGAGGCTTGGACGAAGGCTTGATGAGCTGCGAGTACACTGATGTTGTAGAAAATTGAATTGTCTGCGTTTCGACTCAGACCCTTGAACAAAATCACTCCAAATCTCTCTGATGTCACAGCAGAAGCTATTTGATGAGGAATGCGCATATCTCCGATCAGTAATTCTTCATCTACAACACTTCTGTATTGAACTAGAAGAGTCTCTTCATTTCCATTCCATCGCCTGTCAGACTTTGTTATAACTTCAGGGTTTTGGAAACATATGACACTATCTGTTGGGAAATCCTGAAGATTAGCTACCTCGAAATAAGCATTGATTTGTCGCATACTTTTTTCTGATAATACATCAAACACATTCTTACACCTCAAAGTAGTTCCTGTTTCTGTAGCAGCACGAAAAATTGCTTTTCCAGTCTTTTCAACACCCATGTAGATCAAAACCAGTGGTCTTATTTGCGAAGCTTCATTGACAAGTAATCCTGCTGCTAATGGAATAGTGCTCTTCACTCTAACTACCTTTCCATCCTTTTTATAGTTGTATATGATGGTGCAGTTCGTTTCATCATGGAGCTCAACGGTTAACACCTGCATAACTGTAGGTATTGGTAAATCTTCAACTTTGACTATGTTTTCAATGTTTCTTCTGGAAACTGGAGATAGAGTACTTAACAGAGAGGCGCTTTTGATGATGAGAGTTGCCAGAGTATTCAGACTGGCGCTTTGAAAGGGAATCATAGTGCGTTGAAGAAGTACATTGTCATCAATCACCTTCTTATCTTGTGAAGGTTTTGGTTCTTTATTCTTCAGTTGTTTTGTATTGACTTGTGTCGACATTCTAAAAGATAAAGTAAAAATCCATGTTATGATTTCTTTTTCAAACCAATTTGAAGATATATATACATATATATATATATATATATATATATATTTACTCAATATCATACCGCTGTTAGTATCTAAATCGATAAAAATTAAATTTATACTCAATCAAGTTGACTTACCTCCAAACAGAAAAGTCCTTCTAGCAGTTGTAGTAGATGATGTTGTAGTAGATCTTGCTCCTTCAGTTGCTAATGTCGAAGTGACTGCTTTCTGTGTAAAAACAGTGCTTCTTATATAGCTGAAATCATACCATTTATCATAAGGTTAAATTAATGAAACATTGTTTTTACGGAAGAACACCAATGCTTTCGCGGGAATAAATAATTTATTTTCACGCGAATACAAACCAATGCTTTCGCGGGAATAAACATTTTATTTTCACGCGAATGGAAACTGTTGCTTTTGCGGGAATGAACACTTTATTTTCACGCAAATACAAACCAATGCTTTCGCGGGAATAAACATTTAATTTTCACGCGAATGGAAACTGTTGCTTTCGCGGGAATGAATACTTTATTTTCACGCGAATACAAACCAATGCTTTTGCGGGAATAAACATTTTATTTTCACGCGAATGGAAACTGTTGTTTTCGCGGGAATGAATTCTTTATTTTCCCGCGAATACAAATCAATGCTTTCGCGGGAATAAACATTTAATTTTCACGCGAATGGAAACTGTTGCTTTCGCGGGAATGAATACTTTATTTTCACGCGAATACAAACCAATGCTTTCGCGGGAATAAACATTTTATTTTCACGCGAATGGAAACTGTTGTTTTCGCGGTAATGAATTCTTTATTTTCACGCGAATACAAACCAATGCTTTCGCGGGAATAAACATTTAATTTTCACGCGAATGGAAACTGTTGCTTTCGCGGGAATGAATACTTTATTTTCACCCGAATACAAACCAATGCTTTCGCGGGAATAAACATTTAATTTTCACGCGAATGGAAACTGTTGCTTTCGCGGGAATGAATAACTTATTTTCACGCGAATACAAACCAATGCTTTCGCGGGAATAAACATTTAACTTTCACGCGAATGGAAACTGTTGCTTTTGCGGGAATGAACACTTTATTTTCACACGAATACAAACCAATGCTTTCGCGGGAATAAACATTTAATTTTCACGCGAATGGAAACTGTTGCTTTCGCGGGAATGAATAATTTATTTTCACGCGAATACAAACCAATGCTTTCGCGGGAATAAACATTTTATTTTCACGCGAATGGAAACTGTTGCTTTTGCGGGAATGAATACTTTATTTTCACGCGAATACAAACCAATGCTTTCGCGGGAATAAACATTTAATTTTCACGCGAATGGAAACTGTTGCTTTCGCGGGAATAAACATTTTCTTTTCAGGCGAATAAAAACCAATGCTTTCGCGGGAATAAATAATTTATTTTCATGCGAATGGAACCCGTTGCTTTCGCGGGAATAAACAATTTATTTTCACGCGAATACAAACCAATGCTTTCGCGGGAATAAAAGATTTATTTTCACACATTCACCTATATAAGAGACAACGGTTTCAGACAGAAAGCATCCAGTTCAACAACAGTGAGCAAAGGAGCAACATCTATCTACTACATCTTCCATTGCAACTACTAAGAGTTCTCTCTTCATAAAGGTAAAACTTAAATTCAAATATTTCTGCTAGCTAACACAACTATCTGAAGGCTTTATGACATATCTATCTTTAAATTGGTTATAAAGAATTGAACCAATTTTTTTGTTTTTTCAGAATGAATACTCAAGTCGTAGAAAGTCAACCATTGTATCTAAAGTCGGAATCTCAGCCTGATGAAAAGGTAAGAATTAATAAAAAATACTATTTAACACCTGTTGAACACCTTTAATTATTTTAGTTATCTAATTATCGCTTGTATTTTAGAACAATGCAACAACAAATCCAATCTACTTAAAGGACTTCCTTCCAGAAATGTATCATAACTATGTGATAAATAATGATGTTGTTGAAGAAAAAGCTGTAGAACGTTTGACATTTCAAGTTATAATATTCTGTATAACTCAACACATGATGAGTATGGGGATGTGTTGTAAGAAACGTGATATATCTACAGAACGTTTTGATGACATTATAAAAAACGGTTTCAAAATCGTTTTGTCAATGGTGGAAGTCGTTAATATTAATAATTTTTTAAAAGAAATTGAAAGAAGTGCTTGGAATCAAATAGTTTTCAAATAATTATACAACATGACGTGGAACAAAAAAACTTTTTATAAATTCAGAAAGCATATTTATAATTACGTCCAAATAGATAAAGCTCTATCCTCTTCTGTAGGTATTTTAGAACTAATGTTAGAAGCGTTTCATACATATTTATGAAAAGTTTTTAGTTGTTTTTTATTATTTTACAATATTTTGTTCAAACTATTATATTTTATTTCTTACCAATTGAGATGTTAAAAGCGGTATGATATTAAGTAAATACATATATATATATGTATTTGAATGCATCCTTTGTTGTCTGTCTCCACATCCCAATAGTTTAATAAGCACATTCTCAATCTACCATAACTCTATGATCTTAACTGCTTTTGGCATAAATACATATATATATATATATATAAGACACTCTAAGTAATAAATACACTCTTAGCCACTCATGCAAATATTACCCTTTTATTTTTAGAATGTTATGGATGCTCTTTCTGAAGAGCTCCTTAGCACAGATCCATATCCAACAGAAAATAAAATGAAAAACGGCAAAACAACTCCTAAGAGAAGGAAAACTGCTCCAAAAAAGCGAATAGTAAGGAAACGAAAACAAATAGTGAGAAAACAAACTACTTCCGTTGATAAGCAAACAATGGAGAGTGCAGCTATAACTCATTTAACAGTTGAATGTCTCAACGAAAGGAGAGCTAGGGAATTAGAAAAGTCTAAAGGTTCTCAAGTGATTGACTCACCAAAAATTCCGATTTGCAAAACATTTGAAGATCTTCCTATCCCAAGCATTATGCGAGTGACTGGTGTGATACATCCATCAAGTAAGGAGAAGTGTAGATATTCTCAAGTACACTACCATGATCCTTCAGATATAAATGAACTCGAACCCAAAATACTCCTCTGTCCAGTTGAAATAGCTAAAAACTTCAACTGTGATAATTACCCCCCTCCGTTTAACGTTGTATATTTGGGTAGAAAGGGAAAACCAAAAAATAAAAGCGTTCTTTGGTATGATGTCAGACGTGTTACCAGACATCCTCTAAGCAAAAAGAAAGCTGAAGAGGAATCACTATATTTTAGTACATTGACTAAAGGTCAGCTCAAACGCTTCTTGAACATCAACACCCTCAATAGTTTTCAACCCGGCGCTATTTTTCCTTACCAAGATGTTGTTGATAGATTCGTTCCTCATCGATTTAAAGGAGGGCAGTCGAATGTAATTTGTATCCGTTATAGCATTGAACAATGTGGAGAAACGCTGTTGAAGACGCTTGCCATACCAGACAAATATGCTTCAGAAGCTAACAAATATACTCCAGGTGTGATGAACTACAGAGGAAAAACAACCCACGGAAAATTTAAGACAGAATACGATCTTTCATTTTGCTCTCCATACTGTCTCGGTCGAATGTATTGGAAACAATATTGTGATCAAGCAAAGCACAACAAAACAATATTAGAAATTGATGATGATGATGAACTTGAAGATTTTCTACGTGGAGACTTTGATGATTTTGAGACAGGATATGTTGCTGAAAAAAAATGATGAGTGTTTTAGCGATGGATAGTCTCTAATTCAAAAAACAAGTTGGACAATGTGACTTGGTGAGCTATTTCCCTTTTCTATATAATGTAAACTATCCAATGTAACTAAATCTATAATTCAATTTCATGTAATTATTTTAAATTTTTGTTTAATCATTCTATACTAATACATAACTTTTTATTTTAGTTCATTACGAATTCAAAAGCACATAAAACAGAAGTCTCCCTTCTTAAGATATAACATCACTACATCAAAGACATCATTGTAAAAAAAGACTATGTATTAATTGTTATTACTTAGTATTTACTGACTCCCTAGCTATATTATATGGAGAGATTTTCCCTACTTATTACACAATAAATGTATATATTCACACATTGTTTCATTTTTAATCACTGTATTTATTCAATGTAGATATATCTCCTCTCTCTCAAGATATCATATGAGTCGGAATTACAGAAAATTATCAAACCTTAAATGCCTTACATTCAAAATCTAGATACCCTATGAGTTATAATTATGTATACAGTTATGTAATAATTATCATAACCTAAATGCCATACATTCAAAATTTAGATACCATATAAGTTCAAATTAAGTAAAAAAATTATCAAAACTCAAATGCCGCTTAAATGCCACTCAAATGCCACTCAAGTACCCCTCAAATGAAATACAATATAAACTCAGCGAATTCATCCAACGCCGTAACCCATTGCATAACCCCAGATAATGACCCCACAAAAAAACACTTGGTAGGGAGATCTGCTCATATATTACTACTCTCCTTCATGAGTTTTCAACATGGATGGTACATGTCAGTAGTAATATATGAGCAGATCTCCCTACCAAGTGTTTTTTTGTGGATTTGACCTTGGAGTTGAGACAATGGGTTACGGCGTTGGATGAATTCGCCGAGTTTATATTGTATTTTACTTGAGGGGTACTTGAGTGGCATTTGAGTGGCATTTGAGTGGCATTTGAGTTTTGATTAGTTTTTTACTTAATTTGAACTTATATGGCATATAGATTTTGAATGTATGGCATTCAAGTTTTGATAACTTTTTTACATAACTCGAACTCATATGGTATCTTGAGAGAGAGGGGAGAGGAGAGAGGAGAGATGGGAGATGAGAGAGGAGAGAGAGGAGAGAGATTTTTTAGTTTTCTATACATTCATGTATATATGGTTAGTTATGTACATATTTATGGGTATATTTATATCTACATAGAGAGAGGAGATATATCTACATTGAACAAATATATTGATCAAAAATGAAAATTATATGATTATATACCTGATTACATAATAAGTAGGGAAAATCTTCTGGAGAGAGGGGAGAGGAGAGATGAGAGAGGAGAGAAGAGAGAGGAGAGAGAGGAGAGATTTTTTTTTAGTTTTTTATACATTTATGTATATATGGATAATTATGTACATATTTATGGATATATTTACATTTACATCATTGAATAATATACATTTATTACATAATAAGTATATTAAATGCTATAAAATATGTTGGAAAATTACCAAATTAGACCTCTAGATGGTTAAAATCTACAGTATTTGGGAAATAACTGCAAGAGAGGAGAGAGGAGTATTTGGTAGAGGAGAGAGTATGTTGAGAGAGAGGAGAGATAAAAAGAGGAGATATATCTACATTGAATAAATACAGTGATTAAAAATGAAACAATATGTGAATATATACATTTATTGTGTAATAAGTAGGGTAAATCTCATACAATATAGCTAGAGTCAGTAAATATTAAATAATACAAACTTAGGAAGGAAGACTTCTGTTCTATGTACTTTTGATTCCATAATGAACTAAAATAAAAAGTTATGTATTAGTATAGAATGGTTAAACAGAAATTTAAAACAACTACAAACTCTTACTAAATAGTACTTTTTTATTAATTATTACCTTATCATCAAAAATTGACTGTTAATCGGATGTTTTTGTAGCTTTTCGTGTCTTACGTTGTTGAGTCCTTACCCTTCTAGCTTGTCTTTGAGCGGACTGTCGCTGCATGTTTCTTCTTTTTAGAGCAAGTTCTTTACGAGCACACTCGATAGAAATTGGTGTGTTTACCTGTTGTAGTTGATATTGTCGTTGTTGTAATACATAATGTAATCTCTGAATGTCTGATGTAACATCATTCCCTAAGAGCTTTAATGTTAGAAAAGATTCAGTTCGAAAACTATTTAGCTGCTCTATCAAGTCTTTCTGTATGAATTTACAATTGTTTGAGATAATTCGCACTCTCTCTTCAATTTTCTTATTGCATATGTTTTGTAGAAGTATCAAGTCCTCTTGAGTCAAAGATTTAGGCTGAGTTTCTGATTCTGTGTTGTTAACTATTTCCATTTTTTGTCATTGAAACTGAAAAAAACAAAAAAAAACAGATGATTAATTTTGTTCAGTTGTTTTAGTATAATAAATAATATATGAGTAAAAACTGTAATTTATTAAGTTTTTACCTTGATGCTCTTCTAATAGCTGTAGTAGATGTTGCTTCTCTGATAGCTGTTGTAGAACTGGATGCTTTCTGTGTGAAAACTATGACTCTTATATAGCTAAAGTTGTACTGATTAAACCCTATGAACACCATCTCGTGTCAATCTCTATGAATCAACATTTGTTCACGCGAAGGAAAGTCAATGCTTTCGGGGGAATAAATAAATAATTTTCACGCGAACACAAACCAATGCTTTCGCGGGAATAAATAAGCTATTTTCACACGAATGGAAACCGTTGCTTTCGCGGGAATAAATAATTTATTTTTACGCGAATAGAAACCAATGCTTTCGCGGGAATAAAGAATTTATTTTCACGCGAATAGAAACCAATTCTTTCGCGGGAATAAATAATTTATTTTCACACGAATAGAAACCAATGCTTTCGCGGGAATAAATAAACTATTTTCACGCGAATGGAAACCGTTGCTTTCGCGGGAATAAATGATTTTATTTCCCGCGGGTGAAAGTCAATGTTGTCGCGGGAATAAATACTTTATTTTCACGCGAATGGAAACCGTTGCTTTCGCGTGAAAATAAAATATTTATTCCCGCGAAAGCATTGGTTTCTATTCGCGTGAAAATAAAGTATTTATTCCCGCGAAAGCAACGGTTTGTATTCGCGTGAAAATAAAGTATTTATTCCCGCAAAAGCATTGGTTTCTATTCGCGTGAAAATAAAGTATTTATTCCCGCGAAAGCAACGGTTTGTATTCGCGTGAAAATAAAGTATTTATTCCCGCGAAAGCATTGGTTTCTATTCGCGTGAAAATAAAGTATTTATTCCCGCGAAAGCAACGGTTTGTATTCGCGTGAAAATAAAGTATTTATTCCCGCGAAAGCATTGGTTTCTATTCGCGTGAAAATAAAGTATTTATTCCCGCGAAAGCATTGGTTTCTATTCGCGTGAAAATAAAATATTTATTCCCGCGAAAGCAACGGTTTCCATTCGCGGGAAATTAAATCATTTATTCCCGCGAAGACAACAGTTTGCATTCGTGTGAAAATAAAGTACTTATTCCCGCGAAAGAATTGGTTTCTATTCGTGTGAAAATAAATTATTTATTCCCGCGAAAGCATTGGTTTCTATTCGCGTGAAAATAAAATATTTATTCCCGCGAAAGCAACGGTTTCCATTCGCGTGAAAATTATTTATTTATTCCCGCGAAAGCATTGGTTTCTATTCGCGTGAAAATAAAATATTTATTCCCGCGAAAGCAAGGGTTTCCATTCGCGTGAAAATTATTCAGTTATACCGCGAAAGCATTGGTTTGTATTCGCGTGAAAATAATTCATTTATTCCCGCGAAACAATTGACTTTCCTTCGCGTGAATAAATGTTGATTCATAGAGATTGACACGAGATGGTGTTCATAGGGTTTAATCAGTACAACTTTAGCTATATAAGAGCCATCGTTTTCACACAGAAAGCATCCAGTTCTACAGCGACTAACAGAGGAGCAACATCTACTACAGCTATTAGGAGAGCGACAAGGTAAGAAGCACTAAAATAATTATTTGTTTTTAATTAATTGAAACATCTAGGTTTTTGAATCTTAGTTTTTAAAAACAATCTTTTAATAAAACAATAGTTTCAGTATATTTACATCATTAAACTAAGTTCTTTTACTTTTTGCAGGTATGATGACATCACACTCCAAAGCACTTCCTAAGCTCCATATTGAACCAATCACAGTTACCAACAACACTAACGCTATTTCCACTACAACCATCATTTCCACCACCAATGGCATTCACATTGATGATAGAAGATCCAATCCTAACACCTTTAATGATACATCTTCTCGCTCAAACACCAATGCTCATGCTGATATAGCAATGAACCATCATGTAGTTTCAGCTGACTCTCCTTTGAGTCCCACACCGGACTACACATATCTGCATGAGAACAGTGAAGTCAAACAAACGGAGGATATCAAAAAACCGACAGTGACATTATCTCAAGCTTCAATTTCCTTTTTATTCAGCAACAGCAAGAATAATACCGTAAACAAACTTAGAGAGTTTGAATTGCTCGAGATGGGTGGAATAATGACAGGAGCTATGCAGAAAGGAATGTTGGAAATCGGAAATTTTGTGAGTTTGTTGGATTTACCAATTCCTACGATATTGGAGGTTTTCGATGTTAATTACGTTGAAGATTATGGTATATTGGACTATGAATATGTTTTAAAAAACAATCATCGAATTCGAGTCAAGTCACTGATTGACAAAGAACTTACGGTGGAGCTACAGGAACTTGATCCCGGCTCTTCACAAATCCTAGTGTACATGGGAAAGCTAGAAGAAAATCAACCCGATCTACGTATTGTAGGAGATAATCATCGTCATCAAGGGCTAAAACAACGAGTTATAGCCAAAATCTTGAGAAAAAAATCATTGAAACAGTTGCAAGCATACTTTGATATCATCACTTTCGATAATATTCCTGTCAACACTCTTCTGACATTCACTAGACTTTCAGTTTGGAAAAATTTGAAGTCGAAGCAGCGAAAACGAAAACAAGATACATCGCCTTTACGTATCACTCACACTGTCACTTACAGATACATGATGAATGACGGATCTTTGATGACTGGGAAGATTGTTGTCCCTCCTGAGAACGTTTTGAAGATCAAAAATCATGAATGTGGTATGATCCACTATAAAAGTACGATGACAACTGAAAGCGGCACAAAGAAACACATTCTCACGATTCTGAGTGTTGAAGAAGCTTTGATGCTTCTATCTACTTCAAGTGAAAAAGAAGGAATAGCTTTCAGACTTTCTCTATTTGATGATGCTGAGCTGATGAAAAGTTATGATGATGATGTTGCTGCTGATGATGCTGCTGATGATGATGATGATGATGATGATGATGATGATGATGATGATGATGATGATGATGATGATGATGATGATGATGATGATGATGATGATGATGATGATGATGATGATGATGATGATGATGACGATGATAACATCAATGCTTATACCGATGAAGAAGATGATAATATGACGGATGATGACTCTAAGAACAAAAAATTTGAGGAAAAAGATGAAGTTGTCGACAATGATAGTGAGAAAAGCAATGAAGATGATGACAATCACATTTCAAGCGAAGCTAGCAGGATTTCAATATCGGAAATTTAATTAAGGTATGTTAATCTTCACTAGTAATAAGTAACTACTAATAGACGTATTTTTTACCATAGTATAATGTAGTTGTTATAACGACATCTATGTATGCTTTTAGATAGAATACGTGTACAAGTGAATGACCGTCGACTCGCCAAAATCTATCAGCAACAACTCATGAACATTAAATTACATATTATTTGTATTGTGCAATAATTTGTATATATTTAGTGTAATAAAGTATTTTATTCATATTTAACATTAGTTATTTAGCCAATTTGTAAAACTTTCGGGGCTACAACTCTAAAATGTTACAAAAATTTCAATGTTCCGACACAAAAATAAATATTTCAAGTTATCGTCTCATTTTTCAAAAATGTTAAGACAACTCCCATTTATAATTTCTAAACTTCGTTTTTGAAAAAATATGTAAAAGTTGTCGGCACATTGTGTCAAAATGATAAGACAACTCCGCTTTTGCACAAAAAATTGTGAAAAAATGTTTTATAATTTGTTTGAGAAACCAAAACAGTAGAAGACTTTTTACAACCGCAAGCATTATACTTTAGGTTTTACAGTTTTGTGAATTGGGTGTTGATAGTTTGTCACGATATGACATAATAATTAAGTAATTATAGTCTTTTTCATAACAATGCTATAGATTCAGTAATACAGATGTGAAATTTACGGTTTCATCACTTGAATGCAGTATGAAGGTAGTTGATGTAATATTTATTTTGTAATATTATGCAAAGTAATACAGTAAGAATGAAGCATATGGAGTTCTCAACCACAAAACAAATAAAAATAATGCATTAGGGTAAACTAATGACAGAACAATTTTACATGAAGTGTATACATGTGAATAAAGTATTCATAAAAACACAGACTATTATCTGTATATATAATATATATAGAGAGTATTTATAAAAAACAGCCTATTAACTATATATTTCGTGGTAAGAAATTGTAAAATAGGATAGTTGCATAAAGTCTATGGTAAACTAATGACAGAACATTTTTTACATGAAATGTATTCATAAAAACACAGACTATTGTCTGTATATATAATATATATATATATAGAGAGAGTATTTATAAAAAAAACATCCTATTCACTATATATTTTGTGGTAAGAAATTATAAAATAGGGTAGTTGCATAAGACCTATTCCAGAGCCATGATAATATTAAAAAATATAGTGAAATAAAAATTTTAAAACTCACCTAAGAGTGCAGTTAGTACAAGAACTTCTTCTTGAGAAAAGTCTGAGTTTTTCTGCATTTTTCGTCTAATAGACGCTAATTTCAATTTAACACAATCATTAAAACCCTTTTTTTTCAGTCCATCTTTTATATTCAGAATTAATTTAAGTGAAGTTAAATCAATTTTCTTATCATCAATCTTTTGGCTTTCTTTTAAATCTACTTGGGTTTGAGGTTTAACTGTTATAGTATTAGATTCTAAAACACTGGTTTTTGGACTGCACTGTGAACTAGCAACAGAAATTAAGTCATTATTACTTTCTTCAGTTTCTGAAAGATCAGAATCTGAAGATATAAGTGCTCTCATTTTTTTACACTGGTTTTTAATCAAAAGTTTTCGATCTTCAGCAGCAGGTTTTTTAGCTATCGCCAACCATTTACTCCCTAATTCAAAATCTAGAACAATGTTTTCAGAAAAATAACCTTCTATTGGATAGAGATACACTAACGCAAATTTTTTCGGAAAAGTAATATCCATAAGTAATTCAGAATATTTTCTATTAATAAATAAAACAAAATTATTGTAACTAGCAATATCAACAATAAAAAACATTTTAGTTTTTAAAATACAACTATGTTGCTGAAGATCTCTCAAAGCTGTATGCGATTTTCCACATAAACAATAATAAATAAACAAGTGAGCACAAAAATGTCTTGAAAGAACTCGGCCAGGCTCATGCAATCCCCCTAATTTAAACTTCTTACCACAAAATATACAAGAGACGTTGTTTTTGTTTCCTTTCAGTGCTTCACTCAACATCTTTGTGCCATATGCGATCAACAGCAATGAGAGCACTGAAAGGAAATACCTAGGGCTTTTGTTATCAATATCTACAAACAAAATAAACAAATTCTCATCATATATAGATAACTTTCTTAAGCATGGTATATGTATATATATATATAAAGATAATGCATGTCACTTACACTTAAAACACTCTCTATCTTCTTTTATATTTCCATCTAGAAGACTTAATTCTTTATACTCCCTTAATTCAGGATTCTCTGCTTGAACTAAAATAGAAAATATGAATGTAGTTATGCTATTTTTTTGAAAAAATTCGAAAATTTTTTTATAAATTGAATGAGTATATAGTAAGTAATATTTTCGTCATACTTACATTCAAATGTGTTCCGTTCATAGTACAGGAAGTTTTCGTTCTTCCCAACACATTGCTTACTTCCTATGAATCGTGAAGATGCTTTTTCTACAAAAAAATAACATAGTAAATGTAAAGTCATTATTATTGTACCTACAGACAAATTTACATTTTTCATAAAACAGAAAAACTTACTCATAGCAATATGCGTGCTAGCTTTGCTCTTTTCCGTCTTCTCTTCATCTTCAAAACACTCCTCCAACCACCTTAGTGTTTCATCATCGGTAGAACTTAATAAAACAATAAATCAAGATTGTAATTATTTAAAAACTCTATATAATACAGTTGAATATTGAATAATAAAGTTTTAATAATATACTTACATAGCACTGAAATCTATTTCGTCTATATTTAATTCTAATGTAACATTTGAGGATGTAGACCTACAAGTAATATATATATATATACATTTGTATAAATTTATAAATGTAACTGCAACAAAATTGTAAAAGATAGTATAAATAACTTACTCATTTGTTGTAGGGATATTGCTAGCCATTGTTGTTTTGCAGAGTAATACTTAAAATGAAGTATAAATGAAAACTGATACTGTTTAAAAAAAATAGTTTCTCTTATATACAAAACATTGAAGTCATTTATCAAGATTAATTTGTAGACTGATTTTCTGATTATTACTATGATAAATGATATTGTTTTTTAAAAAAGTGGAAGACGATTAGGAAGTTGGTTAAAAAAATAGGAAGATAGAGATTAAATAGTTTAATAAGCTTAACCACCACAAACACTCCTGTAAACTGTCTTTCCATCTAGCTAAAATTTTTGAATGTAGAGCGTTGGATAAACAAATTTTACAACCTCTTTTAAATATAACTAGCTAGGATGAAACTTACATTTCATTTGAATGACACCTCACATCCTTCAAACATATTTTTATAGCAACAATTTTCATATAGACACATCAACAGCAAAACAATGATGCGGTGTAGTTCCATCTTTATATCATCAGACAGTAAATTAATATGTGAGAGCTTCAATTATAGTTTACACCATTAAGTATGAGTTCGGAATGTAATAAAATACTTTACAGGTACTGATAGCATTTAATAACTAGTTCAATTGCAGTTTATTGATATACTCTACTATAACACACACTACCACAAACAATCATATAGACACATCATCAGCAAAACAATGATGTAGTGTAGCTCCATCTTTATATCATCAGACAGTAAATTAAAATGTGAGAGCTCCAATTATAGTTTACAACATTAAGTATGAGTTAGGAATGTAATAAACACTTTAAAGATATCTGATAGCATTTAAATATGTATATGTAACATATAACTCTTGATTTATTAGACAAAACAGCTTCCTAAAAATAGAAAATATACTATGTATGTTGATACATTATTATTTCACACAAAAAACAATGAGATATTTTAAAAAAAGTAACAGTCTAACTAATAAAACAAGTGGATAAAGTCATGCTTTGCTCATGTTTTTTAGATGATAGCGGAGATAGCTAGGATTAAAAGTAAAACCACAAATCCGTTTTGGTGGAAGGCTGTATCTATATTAACTAATATGTAATGAAACAATAAAAAACAGGAGATAGATGCAATCAAGTTCTCTTCCTTTTTAGGTTGAATTCGACCTATAATTCCATCATCTATGGATGTTTGTTGTTTTTGTTTTAAATAGAAATAGCATGATAATAAATAGTGCTTAGGTGTAACTAATGACTTTTCTCGAGCGACACACTTGATATTAAAAAGATCAAAACATATAGGATTAAGCGAGATGATGATTAATGTCTTTTCTGGAATGAGTTTATTAGTAAAATGACACTTGCGGGACACTTGCGCTATATTATAATTAATCACTTTTTAAAAATGACGTGGTAACATTACGTCGACTGAAATAATACCTAAAACGTCTCGCATAAATTTTGATCTGACTGAAAATGGACTGAAAACCTTCAAGGTGCGTAAAAATTATCGTAACTCGCTATAGCGGATATTCTAAGAAATATTTATTTTCTCGTTGGTAACTTGACGTAAAATATTTTGTAACGGATGTCACATGATCTCAATCGCTTTTTTTTTCAACTTAAACACTTAGTTACTCGTAAACATTTGATACTCGCTTGATTTCTTTGATAACAGTAATATCCCAATTGTGTTTATCGTAAATATTTCAAAAACGGATATTGCGCGTTTCAGTTGGTTTTTCCTACTAATTCGCTTAGTTACTCGTAAACATTTGAAAATTGTTTGATTTTTTCGCTGATAAAACATGTTGCAAGTATCTTTTACCAAATATTACCGTGATTTTCAATCAGTTTTCCTTACTAGATTACTTAATTACTCACCAACGTCCATAATTGTTTTTATTAATCATTGTTGCAAAGCAATGCTGTATTTAAATAATATTACTACGTTTCCAACCAATTTCCTTACTGAATTACTTAATTACTCGCCAGTATTTCATAATTTCTTTCACTAATAATTACAAATAATATTGTAAATAAATAATTTACCAGGAATATTTATGCTCAAGTCTCCTCTCTCTCCTCTAAACACTCTCTCTAGATATATACAAACACAGTTATTTTTATTGTACCTTGCACAAAAACACCACCTAAAACTTGTTTTTAGGCTGAGTCTTATGGGTTATTTTAGGGGGAGTATCAGTCCTGGGAGTAGATACTAAATTGACGCAAATTTTTTTCATATGAATTTAAAACTTAACTAATGTAGTTTTTTTACCAAACATCAGTACATCAAAAACATTATTGTAAAGGTATATTATATAGGAAGATTTTCCATACTTATTATGTAATAAATGTATATAATCATATAATGATTAATTTTTGATCAATATATTTATTCAATGTAGATATATCTCTTCTCTCCTCTCTCCTCTCTTTCTTCCTCTCTCCTCTCTCTCTCCCTCTCTCCTCTCTCTCTTTCTTTATCTCAAGATACCATATGTATGTATACATTGATTATCATTACAAGTTGTAGTGCTTTGTATTACTTAGTATTTACTGACTCTATCTATATTATATAGGATGATTTTCCCTACTTATTATGTAATCAATGTATATAATAATAAAATGTTTCATTTTTGATCAATATAGTTATTCAATGTAGATAAAACTCCTCTCTCCTTTCTCTCTCCTCTCTCCTCTCTGTCTTCTCTCTCCTCTCTCTCAAGATGCCATATGAGTTCAAATTATGTGAAAAAAGTATCAAAACTTAAATGCCATACATTCAAAATCTAGATGCCATATGAGTTCAAATCAAGTAAAAAAATAATCAAAACTCAAATGCCACTTAAATGCCATTCAAACGCCACTCAAGTACCCCTCAAGTAAAATACAATATAAACTCGGCGAATTCATCCAACGTCGTAACCCATTGCCTCAACCCCAAGGCCAGAACCACAAAAAAACACTTGGTAGGGAGATCTGCTCATATATTACTACTCATGTCTGTTGTTGAGAATGTGAGAGGGCAGAGTCATTGAAGGTGAGCCGATTCTTCCAATTCCGATCAGTTTGTAATAATAAAACGTGATGTTTGTGATCAACATCAGTCCACAAGTTGTATTTGGTTTTTATCTCAAGCTATTAGCACAACTCAGCGACATTGGAAAAGATTTTGTCGAGCTGTCCTTTGAATTCTATCAAACGAGCTCTCAGATAGATGGTGGCTTTGTTGGAAGATCAGTGAAAATAGCAGAGTTTGCCATTGTTTTTGTTCTCCAGGATGCAACCTACGCTGCAGTTGGCTTTTGCTCTCAAACTCAATTGTCTCCAAACTCTTTTTAACAACTCCAACGCTCCCAATACATGATAGTTATTCCGGTAGACGTTGGCTTGGTCTCTTCGAATTCCATCCTAAAGTCTTACGTTTAAAACAATTATGACTTTACCAGGTCTGTGTTCGGTTTTCATGGCACCCCAATATCTGGCTATCAGCTCATTCCACTTTTCATCATGAAAAGTTGGAGGTTGGCTATCACCGATGATACCTAGAGATGACATTTGACTAGGTATTCCGACTCTTGATTAATTCATTCCTTGTCTTTCATTCTCTTCTTCTTCATTATCCTCATCATCCTCATCATCATTTTCTTCTTTTTCTTCTTCTTCTTCAATCCTCAATGCCTTGTCATCTTAATTTTCCATCTTTGGAGAATCGTCACTTCCTTCAACAGCAACTTTGACAATCAAATCCACATCTTCGGCTATTTCACTGACATCTAGTCCTGAGCCTTCCACACCCATTCCTATCTGGTTAACTGTTTCATCCGGTATTCGAAAACAAATAAGATTTTCTTTGAACCATTTCCAATCGACTTGAGTTCCTTCTCCCTCTTTCACATTCATCACTTGATAATCCGAGTCTTGTCTACAAAGAGATGATAACTCGTAACAATTCTGCTCTGAGTCTTTCGTTCTGTACAGAGTGCAACAAAAACTGTACTCCAACATGATTAACTATTATTTAAAAACTCACTGATCACCAAGAGCTTTAGTATATACAGCAGATTGTGAAATTTGAGGAGCAGCTGATTTCCCTTCACAAGCGTTTTCAAGTTCAATCTCCATTTTATCCATGTATTCATCATCTATGTATTCATCATCTGGAACTCTGATCCCAATGCAATTTTTCACGAGATAATCCCAATCCTCCTGTATTTTTAACGTCACTATCCCCTTCGATCTCCATTCTCCCTGGTGAAATTAAAACAAAATACTGTTGAAATTCAAAATTGACAAAAAGAAGACATTATAAAACACTTAAACCGTAACTCAAAAGGACTTCATTTTTTTTGTTAGCTCTGTTTTGTTATCGGGTAAACAACATCTGTCTATCTATTGATTTTATAAATAAACATATGTATCTGCGATTAAATAAAATAGTACTGAGAGTAAACCACTAGGAATAAAGTAATATTCCTTTTTCTCAGTGCAACTAGTTGAATTTCTCAATTAGTGTGACATAATTATTTATTATTTCTCACCTTATTGCTGAGAGTCCTCCTGGTAGTTGTAGTACATGTTGTTCCTTCAGCCACAGTTGTTGGAGTGGATGTTTTCTGTGCAAAAAAAATATCTCTTAAATAGCTCAAGTTGCACCAATTGACCTAACCTGAAAACCAATGAAAAGTCTCGCGCAAAGAGCCCTTTACAACATATAAGAAATTGAACAATAATTTTCCATTTGCATGGCAATCTTAAATATTATGAAGGGATTTTTGCACGGAGAAATATGTTTTCATTCGCGTGAAAACCTTATATATTATAAAATGATTTTTGTGCGAAAAAATGTTGGTTCATTTGCACGAGAACCTTATCTATTAAAAAGGGATTCTCGCGCGAAGAAATTTTTTTTCATTTGGGCGAAAATCTTATATTCGATAAAAGGATTTTCGCCAGAAGAAATTTTTTACATTCGCGCAAAAACTTATATATTATAAAGGGATTTTTGCACCAAGAATTTTTTTTCATCTGCGCAAAAAATCTTATATATTATAAAGTGATTTTCGCACCAAAAAATGTTGCTTCATTTGCGTGAAAACCTTCTATGTTATAAAGGGATTTTCGTGCAAAGAAAGTTTTTTCCATTCGTGCGAAATTGTTATATATTATAAAAAGATTTTCGCGCGCAAAAAAAAATTTTTTTCAGTTGCACAAAAATCTTAAACACTAAAAACGGAATTTTTGCACGAAGAAAAATTTAGTATTTCCTTCATGTTATAAAGCGTTTTTCGCGAGAGCATTCTCATTGTTTGTGAGCTTGGGGCAATCAGTGCAACTTTGACCATTTAAGAAGCATGTTTTTACAAAGAAATCATCCATTCAAGCAACATCATCTAAAGGAACAACATCTACTACAGCATCTACTACAACTACTAGGAAGACTCTCAGCAATCAGGTAGGAATTAATAAATGATTTCTGAACACCAGTTGGTAAAAATCAACTAGTTGCGCTGTGAAGTGTCAGATAGCTAACATCTAAGTTTTAATTATTTATTTTTCACATTCTAAAAAAGGTGTGCTCATGAAACTTAGTTGGTTTTTTCTCAAGATTACAAAGTCTTTGACGATGAAAAAATTGACTTTTTTGTCAGAGAAAAAACAAGTGGATTCTAATTATTCATTGTTTTTTTTTTAAATTAAAAATATTGTTTTATTATTTATCTTAATACAAACATTGTTGTTGTTTATTTTTTAGATGGTCATGGATGAAATGTTCGAATCTCTCATTAGCATGACTCCAAAAGATAGTCAGGTCAAAACAACCAAAACAAGCCCTAAGAGGAAATATGTTGTTGCAAAAGAAACAGCAGCAAAAAAAGCGAGCTCTCCCAAAATTAATTATGCCTACAAAGCAAAACCATGAAGAGAAGAAGGGTAAGAAAAGACTCTCCATTGCGGATAAAGCTCTAAAGATGGCCAAGACTCTCGTAGGATGGAAAGTAAGTAAATTGCAAAAAGATCGGAACTTTTCATTCGCTAACAAGTCTCATTGCTGTCGATTGCAATACTGGTGTATATGGTGACTACTCCGTTTTCACCTACTATGGCATCACGGATGTGAGAGAACTTCAGAGAGTAGTTTGTCCTAGCAGAATAATTGACATCTTCAATATTAGCAAGTACCCACTACCTTGCAGTATCGTCTAATTGGGTGAGGTTCAAAATCCCAAAAATGAGAATAGTACTTGCTATGATCTCAAACGCATTAGCACAAGAAACTTAAGCTTGAGAGAAGTTGCTGCTGAAGCCAATCAATTAAGAACGATGACCAAGGATGAACTCAAACTCAACATCAACATCAAATATCTTACTAATTTCAAACAGTGCGCAGTTTTTCTTTACATAGACGTCGTTGAAAGATTCATACCTCATCGATTCAATGGAGAAGAATCTGTTGTAACTTGCATTTGCTAGGTCTTGGAAAAAAAATGAAAAAAGGGAGATAAGAACGCTTCTCGTACCAAACAGATACGTCGAAGAAGCTAAAAAATGTGCTCCAGGCGTGATGATTTACAACGGAAAAAAAAGAGTGCCAATTCAAACACATCTCACAATGCCATCTTTCTCTCCACATCCAGCAGTGCTGATTGGGAACAAAAATGTTGTCAAACAAAATACAATGAAGAGTTGACAAAATTGGAAACAGATGGGGATATTGCTGATTTATTACATGAGAAATTTATCAAGTTTGGAGGGGAACTCAGTGCTGATGATAACTAGTAGACTATTTCTACTGTTCATTATGAAATTGTTTTCACTATTACAAATACTGTCCTAAGCTCTTATATACTTTATCCCTAACTAGTACTAACATCTTATCAAAACTTGAACTTTATAATAAATATTACACACATTTTATCCATTGTATTTTACATATTATACAAACAAACTGTAGCAAAGCACAGTACAGATCTTCAATGTTTTTTTTTATGTAATAAAGCTATACAATAATACGACACTTCATTTTTGTACAATACTCAACAACACAATTCTAAATCACCATACAAACTCCAATATAAACAACCCCTGCACAATAAATAATTAGTTAATCATACAATTACAACAAAATGAAACACAACAAAACGGGTGCACAAAAAAGTACCTTTCATGTTCTCATGGTACCTGGTACTCAAAAAGGCATTTGGAACCGGGAGAACATTTTTGCCCTCAGACACCATGACAGAGAACTGCTCCTATCTTACTACTTTTGTGAGTAATGCTGCAGAGAGACAAGTGATTTAAGATATCTTGAAACTTGAGGTTGTTACTTACGAAGTTGGTAGATTTTTTTGCTCTCCGTTAGGGTGCCTTTAGTAAAATTTTCAGGAACTGCGTAGCTGATTGATGCCTCCCAGATCTTTTTGGAGACATCATAGGCAAAAGAGAAGCAGTGCGTACTACATATCATTGAGCACACAGAAGCAACTGGTACATCATGGTATTGTTTTTCTACACTAGAGAGCGTGTATCCTTCCATCAACTGGAATTGTCTGTCGCCATTGCAGAGCAAGCTAACAAAAGTGAAAGTCTAAAACACACAAAAAATGGATTAACTCTTAAACACTAGTAAATCCTGTAGAGAAGAGGTGTAAAAAATCGCAAATAGTTATATGACTTAACTGAGAAAAGTTTTCATCAACTTACCAGACAAAAGAGATAGAGGGATACTTTCCTCATGTTCAGTTTTTCTAAATCGTTCAGGCTATGTAATTTTTTAATGCCAGTCCCACGCATTTATTGAAGTGATGAGACTGAGGGATGACTTTTCATTTATGAGTTGGCATCATGCCAGCTTTTAGTTTGCTCAACAAGTTTGATGTATTTCATTGAGAATGGGTTGTAGAGACAATCATTCACTGGCTCTGCAAATCAAATAATATTTTTCACGATTTCAAAAAGGTTTGGTAAAAGAAAAAAAAATTAAGACATCTTGAAACTTTAAGTTGCTACTTACGAAGTTGGTAGACTTTTTTGCTCTCCGTTTGGATGCCTTCTGGAGAATTTTCCGGAACTGCATGGCTAATTGATGTCTCACAGATCCTTTTGGAGACATCATAGGCAAAAGAAAAACAGTGCATACTACATATCAATGCGCAGACAGAATCAGTTGGTACATCATTGTATTGCTTTTCTACACTAGAGAGCGTGTATCCATCCATCAGTTGGAACTGTCTGTCACCGTTGCAGAGTAAGCTAACGAAATGGAAAGTCTAAAAAAGAAAAAAAATGGCAAAAATTTCAGTCACATTTTTAAACGCTAGTACATCCTGTGGAGATGAGGTTTCAAAAATCGCAAACCGTCATATCCTTTAATTGGAAAAAGCTATATGAACTTACCAGATAAAAGAGATATAGCGATACTTTCCTCATGTTGAGTTTTTTCTAAATCGTTCGGGCTATGTGATCTGATAATGCCAGTTCCAAGCATTTACTAAAGTGATGAGGCTGAGAAACCACTTTTCATTTAAAGCATCGCATTCAACTGTAACAGGAGAATAATTACACAAAGCCTATGCATACACGATCTAACAATCATACAGTCAATAATGTATAATATCAAGCCTAGTCTGGGGAAGCTTTCAATAAATAATCAGCGTTTACAATATTTGACATATTTAGCTATAGTTAAAAAGTAATATTGTACAAAATCAATAAAACAGGAAGTTGGCAAGTATCACCTATAGATTTTAATTACGTAGTCAAACAGCTTTCAGCTTTCCAAACATTACATGTGGCAGAAATTTGTTCATACAAAAATTACCACTAATAATGCTGCTTATAATAATTATAGCTAATTTAGCATCGAATAAAATTATTTTATTAAATTTGAATTTATTATCCATTTTGAGATGTCATTTTTTAGTCTCCAACTTGAGTTTTAATGCCTGGGTCACCCGAGGTCATGAAACAAGATGATAACGAAACTTTATTAGGTCGCAGCTGAAGCACGGCAATTAAAGTTTCGTTAGGCTGGTCATTTATGTACTTAGAGCCCATTATGAATGTAACAAAATATATAATTCTTACTCAAAAAATCAAGCGTGATACTATAAAAACCATGCGGTCATTGTGAATGACCTTCACATAAGAGATCAGCCAATAAGGGTACAAAGAAAAGAAAATAATCTGTGAGCTCATTTCGTCCAATAATCAAATCGTACGTCAACTTTGTAATCAGCGAATCTCCAAACCTAACATTGTTTAATCATGATGAAACAGAAATATTTGCTACATTTGCTTAGTGACAAAACCGCTTTGAACGGAGAAACCTTTTCGTTCGCAGTTTCTTCAAAGATTTGCCCTTGTGTGACCAGACCTTAAAGAATCAAGTGTTTCAGATTCTTTTTGCAAAATACAAAATGTATTGAGAGTTTGCTGTCAAAGTATGCAATGTTTTATATTGCGTGACCCATGCGCTTTCATTACAGTCGGACTGACTTCTACCCAGTGGGTTTTCACGCGATAAATCTCTCAAACCTGAGTTATTTAATCAATATTTTTTTACAGCCAACTTTGACAAGTCTACACCTATCTCTTGGTGCATACTTTTCCATTCTAAGTCAGACTCTACTCAACTTAAACCACCACCAAGCCACTCTACCAAAAATAATCAATGGCAACCTGCCAGACACCCTATGCCAGATATAAAGTGATTCAAACTTTGATTGTTCACGACAAAAATACAGTATAAGTAATTACTAGCGTGTCTGACTCAAGACAGAAAAATGGAATTTGAAACCTGCTTACATAAAGTAAGTCTGCAGCTGAAATATAAAGTTCTGACTTGTCTCTCATATAGAAACCTGAAATCCGACATTAAAGCGCCAGCTTGTAGAAGTCTCTTAACTCAAGCTTTAGCCATCTTTGGGTGCATCTGCACTCTAGTTTGGCTTCCAGTCCTTCGAGAGTCACTTCTTAGGAGTTGCGTCCCCATCAATAAGGGCAGATAACTCTCATAAAATGTGCCTATTTCAAAGTAACTATTGGTAGAGGCTGGAAAGTTGTCTGCATTATGTTGGGAAGACGAAGCTCCAGGAAATAGAGGGGAGATCTTGGGCAACAGTTTAAGGTGATCAATGAGTTGGGGGTGGATTAAGGGTAGGAGGGGGGGGGGAAACGGAAAAGTATTTATCGAGTGACATGGCGCTGGGGAAGTTGGAGCAGAGATATGTGGGAGAAGGGAAGGAGAAGGTAATGGAAAAGGAGAAGATTGAGGCTAACAAATGGTCAGTGTTTTGAATTCTGTTACAGTATCATGATAATTAGTTGAATTGGTTGGTTATTTTTAATAAAAAATTAAATTATCATATATTCAGCATACTTCATGTTCCTAATTGTTTTCTGTTTTCTGTACTGTTTTGTGTATATAGTTTGAGATCCTAGTAATAAGATATCCCTGCTTAGTGATAAGAACCCCCGCAGAGGAAATAGTATTGCGTAAGATTAACTACATCGCAAAGTTTGAATATGTAATAAAGAGAGTTGTGAGGTTTCCTTACACTGCGACAAAGTGAGTGAGTTTAGTGCAGTTGGATGACAGGATAGGAGGAAGTATGAGACACGCTTATGTCATAAACTAACATTAATACTCCATTCAGCAAGGCTCACTCACTTTGTAGTTTTGATCTCATGTGAAACTTGAAAGGCGAAATTTGTTCTTTTAATGCAAAGGAAAAGATTAAATTGCAGTTATTTGAGGAATGATCAGCATTAAGCTCCATATCACTTGCTGACTTCTGTCTGTCCAACTTTTTGTTATGCTCAACAATTGAGCTATCTAGCAACTAAGGAATTATGTTTTATACTTTAGAGTGGCGATGCTAATTTTATTTTGGAATATTTTATGAAGGATGTTACAAAACTGATGTTGTAAAGCTGTATGCTTTTGTAATTGCAGTCGTCAACTTCAAAGTGAGTATTTATGGACATTTATAAGACAAATATTGTATTACCAAATAATGCTAATGAGCTTGCAAGTTTTAATTTGGCTTATTGATCCGACGGAAGTGCAAAAACTATTTTGAAAAATCAAAGAAAGATTGCCGTAGGTTTTTTTGATGAAATATAGAGATTATTGGACAATGCGGGAGAATTTTTTTTTTGTTTTAAATATGACCTCCTAGGCGTTGTCTTTGGGTTGAGGAGTTTTCACTTATCAGAGAGGTGTGACTATCACTTATCAGAGAGGGGTGACTATTACTTATCAGAGAGGGGTGACTATTACTTATCAGAGAGGGGTGACTATTACTTATCAGAGAGGGGTGACTATTACTTATCAGAGAGGGGTGACTATTACTTATCAGAGAGGGGTGACTATTACTTATCAGAGAGGGGTGACTATTACTTATCAGAGAGGGGTGACTATTACTTATCAGAGAGGGGTGACTATTACTTATCAGAGAGGGGTGACTATTACTTATCAGAGAGGGGTGACTATTACTTATCAGAAAGGGGTGACTATTACTTATCAGAGAGGGGTGACTATTACTTATCAGAGAGGGGTGACTATTACTTATCAGAGAGGGGTGACTATTACTTATCAGAGAGGGGTGACTATTACTTTATTGGTACAATAGGGTTAAGCTTATTAGGATTTTTGTGTCTTAAAATATGGAACTGAGCTCATATAGATTGAAGAGAAGTTCCACCCAATGGTTTTTGTCTATATAAATAAACATGAGAAAACATCCATATGTCTGTCATCCCAGGTGAATAGAAGCCCGAACCCCCACCTAAAGAGAAATCAAAATATTCCATTGCATTAAGTTAATGTATGGGAGGGGGGGTTAAGTTTACCATCTGTTACCAAGCTAGAGATATTTATATATTTAATGTTTACAATAATGTAGGTGGAGACAAATCACAAACATTTACTTCTATCTAGTATGTGGGGGTTGGAGTGACAATCAATCATTTATTTGTTGATTTATGACTAACATTGTTTCCTTTCAGTAGCATAGATTTCAACATTATTTTATAAGATTGTTTTTGCAAGTTTGTTTTCCCAATAGTGGATACAGTGTGACAGCGCCCAGCACACCTGTGACATCTTTGAAATAGAGTGGAGAGAGAGTGGTAAAGGGAGGGGTGGTGAGGTTAAAACAAGGCCGGGGTGGAACAGGGCAGGGTGGAGGGTGATAAATAGAGGAGAGTGTGCGCAAGGCGAGGTGGGGTGGAAATAGTGAGAGAGTATGGAGTAGGCTGACATAATGATATTTGAATACAGCAGGTAGTACTGCTAATATGTATATATATATATATATATATATATATATATATATATATATATATATATATATATATATATATATATATATATATATATATATATATATATATATATATATATATATATATATATATATATATATATATATATATATATATATATATATATATATATATATATATATGTATATATATATATATATGTATATATATATATATATATATATATATATATATATATATATATATATATATATATATATATATATATATATATATATATATATATATATATATATATATATATAAATATATATACATATATATACGATCCTTGTGCACTTAATATTTTCGGTCTGAACTAACTGTTTCCTGTTTCACCTCCATTTTTAGCAGCTGAGAGCCGACCTGATGATTGTGCCTAGAATTATTTTCTTTTTCCATCTTTTTTTCTAGCACATGAAACAACTTGTAGTCAGCCAATAGTTTTAACATCTTTTACTATTTTACCTTTTAGTATATATATATATATATATATATATATATATATATATATATATATATATATATATATATATATATATATATATATATATATATATATATATATATATATATATATATATATATATATATATATATATATATATATATATATATATCAAATATGCATACAGTCAAGCAATCAGTTTATTTTAAACATACAACTTGTTGCCTTACAGCAGCGCTAGAAAACATTATTGCTTCAATTAAATAATTTGACAATATTTAATAAGTTTTTCTCAAATGCCTTTTGACATAAAAAACGCTCAAAAACAAACCACTATCTGACTATAATTAAAGAACCAGTTAAATTGTAGATAGTGAATGCGGTACAAAATGAGATTTTGATTTGTAGTGATACCAGTCACAAAATGTCCAACAACTATTTCTCTAGCAAGTAAACCTATCATAATATACTTTAAACCTGACAGCTCTATATGTATTCCTCACTCTACCATTGTGTGTACAGGTACCATTGCTCATTAGATATAATGGAGATACACTACGGGCATCTATAATATCAGCACACACTCTGTTGTTGCATTCATAACAATTTGAAGATGGGACGTAAAACCTTTGACAAGATACGTAAGTTTCTACGGAGTATGATTCATAGATTCCATCAGAAGAAAGGGAATAGACAGGCGAACTGTCTGGATTTGATCTGTCCACTTCATATGTGACAATATACCTACAATCATAAATATCACAGCAAAGTTAACAGAATCATCTTCATACTTGTCACACTGATGCGACATTGCTAGTGGTTTCCTGTATGCTTTTACAATTTGATAGAAACCAGCCTGTGATTAACGGGATTGCCATGTGAAATTAAATTGCCACGAAAACTACCAAAAAAAAACAATAAATAGAAAATGAAGACCTAACACTGAACTTTTTAATGCAATTATTTCTTTCAAGTTTTCTTTAGAACAAGTGTCAAGAAATAGTGGGTGTTCATATATAAATAGGTTGCATATCAAACAAAACATCAGTTTTCCTTCAACTCAATAACTTATTGCTAAATATCTATAAGGAAGGTAACTCCCAATTTACAAAGCATCTCTGAAAAAAATAAAGCAGTATCACTGAAAGCAATGATGATTCATAAAATTGCCCTACTTTATAATGTAATCTGACAATATCTGCTATCATGAGCTACGCTTCAGTTTATCATTAAACTTGCTTGTTGTAATTTATTTAGTGTTCAGCTTAAATCGAGATTTTTTCAACAATATAAATAAATGTTTATTGATTACTTTTTTCTATTCGGTGAGCTACTCGTTTTTACCCTCCAGTTCCCAACCAAGTTAAAAATTTATTGATTGAATTTAATGTTAATCTGATTATTCCAGTTGTGTATTCTTTTGTAAGCAGTTGTAGCAAATAACCTTATTATTCACCAACTGATGTTTAACCTTTTCTAAAAAACAAGCTTTAGAGTGCAGCAAAATGTTCAGTTTCAGTTTAACTTTTCAAAAGCGATATATCAACAACAATGATACACTTCATTGTAAGAGAGCACTTTTTTTCAGAGAAATTTCGAAGGTTTGTTATTTTCACGAAATGTTTACAAATCAGTTTTAACGTTAATTTAATGTTTGATGTTAGCTTGCAATCATCCACAAAAAGTTGGCTAATGCCAATAAAGTATTTTTAATCAATTAGCGTACTCACTTTTGTGAGATAGCTTTGCAATAAGTACACTGGCGTTACTATATTTTTGGAACATGTGTTTAGGAATTTATGATAAAAACTTTTTTAAACAAAGTTTTAGGGACAAAAATAATTTAAAATCAATAACTTGTATTAATTTTCTTTTGATTTATGTTTATCATACTTTGTGTAAGAAAAAGTTTGTAGTTTATACTATGTTTCCGCATCATGAAAAATTGGCGATACTGCCGGCGATAAAATGAAACTCCTGCTGGAAATGCCATTGTCGATAAATTTGTCGTGAGACTTGTCGAAAAACTTTTTTCGCTGTCTGAAAGCGAAAAATTGGCGATAAGCCGAATTCCAGATGTTTATTACTATTGGAAACACTAATGTCGCCAAAGGCAATAAAACCAGGCATGCGTAATAAAACCGGAAGCCACAAATTATCCATTGTAACCGCATGGCATCGTTAGCTTGTGGGTGTTTATATTTAACTAACGAGGATCATTTGTGGTTTATTATATATCGTTATTTATGAAACAATACAACTGATTTGAAACCAATAAATCTTAGCTGCTGGTAACTTATTATTGCAATAATAAAAAACAAAAAGTAGTATTTTTTTAGCAAAAATTCACCTGGTGGTTCTTTTTTTATTATTATCATTTATTACTAACTAATAATAATAAATAATATAATTTATTGAATCATAGCCAATGTGCTACTAAAATCCTTTGTCATCACGCAGCTTCCCTAGCTAGCCAACAAGTCAGTGATATTTTATTCATATATTTATTCATTCCACAATATTGTAAGAAAATAATGATAAAAACATCCTGCAACGCTAGTCGGCTAAATTGCACTCAACAGCACACTGACTGCAACTGCCTTTGTGGGCTTGGTTTAACCAATGGCGATAAACTCTGAGTCGTGGAAATATATGCCCTTGTCGCCAATTATTTGTGGTTGCAAACCACAAAGATTTGGCGATACTTTGTCATAGTATTAAATAATATACTAAAGTAACATCAGTGAAGTATTGTAATTTTGTAAGCATTGATTGAAACTGTTTTGTTTATTAAGAAGAACGTATTCACCCAGGTACTTTGTTTGCTGTCAAAGTCTTCTGACACCTTTCTGACCTGTTATCTCTAACCACCATGTGGTCAGGTATCTCTATAAGCGGTGCATATGTAGAATCTAAAGAGAACCTCCCTCTGGCCCATAAATACTGAAATGTTACATTCATCCGATCCACTGATGAGCAAGTGTTTAGTACTGGATCAGACAGAACAAGACAGCCCATCATTGCAATTGTCACTGCTGCTACAAAATGCATATTAATGTGTAACATTTCTGTGACAGATGGATGACGTTATATAAAACTGTTGCTTGAGTCGAACAGCATTTATCAGATGGCACCCCACTTTTATACGTTTTCAGTTGCTGTCAATGTGGCGTCAAAGTTCCTGATATTTCACATTTGGCTCGATTTTTCCTGTTACCCTGTTGTATTATCCTTTGATTTTTTAAATTGTTAATTACAAAGTTTTATTGCTTACTGCGAAACAAACAAACAAAAACAATGATGAGGGTGTGTCATTTCTTTAGCCTACATAAATGACTCAATTAGCTAGGAAGTTTTCTCATGCCAACTTTATATAAATGACCAATTGGATTGGTGTTTTCTATTGGTTAGTGTGCACTGAAATATATCTAGTTCAGAGAAATTATTCTAGGAAAACGACTTTTAGAAATAGTTACAGCAAACAAAGAATATAATAAATGCAACAAAAGTTTATACGGACAAAACTGAAAGGCATATGTTAGCATGTTTTGTTTAAAAATCGAATTAGTTGACTTTACAAAACTCCACAAAAACTTTCCATTTATTTGCGTATTCAAACAATTTTTTGACCCTCCCAACGTTTATTTAAATGAATTCTCTTAACTTTTGAGTTTAAAAAAAAATTAAAACCACATTTACCGACAAACATAATGTTTTCTAATAAAATAACTATAAAACTTGTTAACCAGATCGTATAATGAGAATTCTTTGGTACTTGTTATTTTTTTGTTTATATTGTGTTGCCCCGGTAATTATAAACAATAATTGGTCCAGAAAAACCTCTCATTTTATGAATAAAATTAGATGCCATCAACCACTCCAACTCAAAGTTAAACATTGTCAGATAAACTAAGCCATTTATAAATGAGGCTGTAAATCCAAAAAGATACACCTACAATGCCGATATAGTTATCACCGATTGCAATCTATTTTTTCAGTTGATACAGATTTTGTTTTGTAGGAAGAATCTCATCACAACAAACCAATAGAACTCCAGGGAATGATACAATATCCTGACAAGTTGACTCGATGAGCAACCCATTCTGCCAGCATGTTTCACTGCCACACACTGACTAAGGAAGCCATGATACTCAGCACCTTATTGGTTGAGTTTATCCAATTCCATTACTCCACTGCAATTTTTTGGTTTCACTTGTGAATATGCTGGTAGGGAGATCTGCTCATATATTACTACTAATATGCTGGTACCATTTAGAAACAGAAGGAAAAATGATGGTAGGGTTGTTATGGTTCCTTTTTTATGCTCTCATTTATTCATTTATTTTTCATGTTGGGTTAATCATTAAAGTTCATTTGTATAATGGCCATTAGTCCTACTACCTAGAAATCTAAGATAGTTTCCAGTTGATTGTAACAGAACTCTGATCGATCAATCATTTGATATCACTAGTAATAAGTTTTCTCCTGCTCCCTCCCCCCTCCCCTCATGCTAGCTAAATGTTTGATCGCTGGTATGCGATTATAAGGAAAGAGCCTAAGAAAATGTTTTGTGATGTTTCAACTTTGGAGTAACTTTATTGTTGTTTTTCATTCCAGATTTTAATTTAAATAGACAGCCTAGCACCGGATAATGCACAGAAACAGGAAAGAGTGTTATTAAATAGGTTAACTTATTTTTTGACTGTTATTGAATAACGTGGACCAGGTCTAAAGGAAAGTTTAATATGCCTAAAGGGAGATCTGCTCATATATTACTACTAATATGCTTAAAGCTTGATCTACAAAATGCTTCAAGAAATATAATGGCCGCCACATGATACGGCCATTTTTATCAGACTATAATGAGGTTTTGATTGTTGTAAAAGTTATTAGATTTCATGATTACTCTTTCCATAGGTTTCATTTGTAAGTTACAAAAAATGAAATTACCAGCTACAAACATGAATTATGGTTACAATTATTTCACCAAAAGTCGCACTCGCTGTATTCCAATAGCTCAAACTCGTAAAGGTCGACCGGAAACTCATTCCTTTGGGTCATGGGGGTGATGACTCAATGAATTGGTTCGAGTTTGTTAGTATTGGTTCAATTCAATACCACCACTGGTAATGGTTTGGATGCGCATTCATAAAAATCTTGTGTTCCATTTGGATTGGCGTAGCAGATTTCTTTGAGCACCGCTTTGTGAGCAGGTGTTAAACAATATTTTGTCAGCAAACTAGTCAAACCCCACATCAGTTTCATACAGTTACATAATGGCTAGTTCAAAGTTTAACGACAGCGAAATTATAGTGTTTTTACTGTCTGTTTATGAAACTGGCAGTTTTAAAAGCATTGATTTCAGAGTTAGGAGAATCATAGCTTTTTCTCATAAGTTTGCAAACTAAATTAACCTGTTTAGCTTTGACTTAAAAATTAGATTGATGATCCTTGCTGGAGGTACTGACAAGCAGATTGAACAAAATTTTATTAATAAAACATTTGCTTTTGTTTATGCTAAATGATAACTAATTGACCTTTTGAAATAGAGAGCCTTCTATTCTTTGATGGCATCATTAGATGAATAATTGGAGAAATACGGAGCATTTATTAGTTGTAACGCCTCCGCCTACACCCCCCACTCCTTGTGGACCTATCCAACTAACTGCCAACTCTCAGTGCCTTCTTTCCCCCGCACAGGAGTCAACTCCCTATCTCCTTCATTGGTAGTTGACCACTTAGTGTAGTCAGCAACTCGGCTCCTTAAAGACAGCTCTCCCTCTTCCATGCCCCCTTATCTATGGCTCAACCACCTTCCCTGTGGCAAAGAAGAGATCTGGGGTGATAGATACCCATTTTCCATCAAGTCCACACCCTTCTGGATACCCTAACAACTATATATCTGACTTAAATAGCTACCCAGAGTTGTGTACTGCCAACCTCAAGTTGTACTGGATTATTTGCAATCACTATACTGCGTGTACACAGGGGGGAGCAGCGTCCTGAAAAACTAACTGGTTGGACTGGCGTAAGTCAACAACACATAATGAAATGAGAAAATAAATAAAGGTGAGCGGCCAAGGCTGTTACAAAATAATGATGAAAGATGGTGCAACACTTACAACAGAGGCGTAGTCTGAAGACCGAGCTAAGGAGCATTTGTTAAATATCTATGTGCTTGTATTTGCAACTCTGTATAATATTGTTGATTGCTCCCGAATATGTTATTGTAGTTCAAGATTTGCAAATTACCTTATGTAGCTATGATACTGTAGCGGATTTTGATGTCCACTACCTTCCGCTAGGGGGTTGTGCTGGCAGACGCGCCGTCTGTGCAGCCAAAACAACGCAGTCAGCCTCTTCAGGCCTGACAAGTAACAGTCTACCTCAACCCAGAGGTGACCCTGTACCAAATCGGCACAAACACAGTGTTGTAAAGCGAGTGGCTGACTTTAACAACGGTAGCATGGAGCCCTCGGCTCAGACATACACAGCATAGTAGTGTGTAAATAAAAGTAGTAATATATGAGCAGATCTCCCTACCAAGTGTTTTTTTGAGGATTATACTTTGGGGTTGAGGCAATGGGTTACGGCGTTGAATGAATTCGCCGAGTTTATCTTGTATTTCATTTGAGGGGTATTTGAGTGGCATTTGAGTGGCATTTAAGTGGCATTTGAGTTTTGATTATTTTTTTACTTAATTTGAACTTATATGGCATATAGATTTTGAATGTATGGCATTTAAGTTTTGATAACTTTTTTTACATTATTCGAACTCATATGACACCTTGAGAGAGAGAGAGGAGAGAGAAGAGAGAGAGAGGAGAGAGAAGAGAGAGAGAGAGAGGAGAGAGAGAGGAGATATATCTACATTGAATAAATATATTGATCAAAAATGAATCATTATATGATTATATACATTTATTACATAATAAGTAGGGAAAATCTTCCTATATAATATAGCTAGAGTCAGTAAATACTAAGTAATACAAAGCACTACAACTTGTAAGTAATAACAGTTAATGCATAGTTTGTTCCTTTACAATGATGTCTTTGATGTACTGATGTTATATCTTAGGAAGGAAGACTTCTGTTCTATGTGCTTTTAATTTCGTAATGAACTAAAATAAAAAAGTTATGCATTAGTATAGAATGATTAAGCAAAAATGTAAAATAATTACATGAATTTGAATTTTAGTTCTAGTTACATTCGATAGTTTACATTATATAAAAAAGGAAAATAACTCACCAAGTTACATTGTTCAGCTTGAACTTTCTTGAGCATTATTTTCACCAAGTGCTTTTGATTCTCTTTCATCTATCTAAAAAAAACAAAAAATACTTGCTTTATAAATATGTTGTAAAATACACTAATTACACCAAAAAAGTACTTTTTTTACCTGGAAAATGTATATATTCAACATTTTGTTGTAAAAACTACACTAATTACACCAAAAAAGTCCTTTTTTTTCACCTGGAAAATGTATATATTCATCATTTTGTTGTAAAAACTACACTAATTACACCAAAAAAGTCCTTTTTTTTCACCTGGAAAATGTATATATTCATCATTTTGTTGTAAAAAATACATTATTTACACCAAAAAAGTCCTTTTTTCACATGGAAAATGTATGAGAGAGGAGAGAGGATACCATTAGTCCTCTAGATGATTAAAATTTACAGGAAATTTTGTGTAATACAAAGTACTTTAACTTCATTTATTCACTTGAGACTACATATCATCAGCATTCGAGATCGAGTTTACATATAAGAATAGTCGTATTTGTATACATCTAGAGAGGGGAGAGAGGAGAGAGGAGAGAGGTTAGAGGAGAGAGAGAGGAGACTTGAGCATAAATATTTCTTTTAGTTATATATATTTACACTTATTATGTTTACCATACATGTAATCAGCGTTAATTTTTGATTTTGTTTAAAAATTATTATTATTTCTGGTAAAAAACTACATTAGTTAAGTTTTAAAATCGTATGAATGAAATTTGTGTCAATTTAGCATCTACTGCATTATATATTTACAATATTACTTTGTAATTATTAGTGAAAGAAATTATGAAATACCGGCGAGTAATTAAGTAATTCAGTAAGGAAATTGATTGGAATCGTAGTAATATTTTTTAAATACAACATTGCTTTGCAACGACTATTAATGAAAGCAATTATGAAATGTTGATGAGTAACTAAGTAATCTAGTAAGGAAAACTGATTGAAATCACGGTAATATTTGTTAAAAGATACTTGCGACATGTTTTATCAACGAAAAAATCAAGCAATTTTCAAATGTTTACGAGTAACTAAGCGATTCAGTAGGAAAAACCAACAGAAAATCACGCGATATCCGTTTTTGAAATATTTACAATAAAAACAATTGGGACATTGCTGTTATCAACAAAAAAATCAAGCGAGTATCAAATGTTTACGAGTAACTAAGTGATTCAGTTGGCAAAAACCGATTGAGATCATGTGACATCCGTTACAAATATTTACGTTAGTTAGCAACGAAAAAAATAAATATTTCTTAGAATATTCGCTACAGCAAGTTACGATAATTTTGTACTCGCTCTAAAGGTTTTCAGTCCATTTTTGGTCAGACCAAAATTTATGCGAGACGTTTTAGGCATTATTCAGTCGATGTAATGTTATCAGTTCATTTTCACAACTTTTTAATATTTATTTTAAAAATAAATAATTAGAGCTTTCTACTAGTGTTAAATAATTCTTGATTATTTTTTACCTTATCACCACTTAGAGCCAGATGATTTAATTAACTAAAGACAAATAATTACTTTAGCATTTCTTACCTTGATGCTCTCCTAGTAGCTGTAGTAGCTGATGCTTCTCCGCTTGCAGTTGAAGAACTGGATGCTTTCTATGTGAAAACAGTGGCTCTTAAATAGCTAAAGTTGCACTGATTAAACCCTATGAATCAGCATTTTTTCCAATGCTTTCGCGGGAATAAAAACTGTTTATTCTCGCAAAAGCAACGGTTTCCATTCGCGTGAAAATAAATTATTTATTCCCGCGAAAGCAACGGTTTCTATTCGCGTGAAATAAAATCATTTATTCCCGCGAAAGCAACGGTTTCCATTCGCGTGAAATTAAATTATTTATTCCCGCGAAAGCAACGGTTTCTATTCGCGTGAAAATAAATTATTTATTCCCGCGAAAGCAACAGTTTCTATTCGCGTGAAAATAAATTAATTATTCCCGCGAAAGCAACGGTTTCTATTCGCGTGAAAATGAATTATTTATACCCGCGAAAGCAACGGTTTGTATTTGCCTGAAAATAAAATGTTTATTCCCGCGAAAGCAACGGTTTCCATTCGTGTGAAAATAAATTAGTTATTCCCGCGAAAGCAACGGTTTGTATTCGCCTGAAAATAAATTATTTATTCCCGCGAAAGCAACGGTTTGTATTCGCCTGAAAATAAAATTTTTATTCCCGCGAAAGCAACGGTTTCCATTCGCGTGAAAATAAGGTATTTATTCCCGCGAAAACAACGGTTTGTATTCGCCTGAAAATAAATTATTTATTCCCGCAAAAGAAACAGTTTGTATTAGTGTGAAAATAAATTATTTATTCCCGCGAAAGCATTGGTTTGTATTCATGTGAAAATAAAATTTGAATTCCCGCGAAAGCAACGATTTCCATTCGCGTGAAAATAAATTATTTATTCCCGCGAAAACGTTGTTTTTTATTCACGCGAAAAAATACTTTGTATCCCCGCGAAAGCATTGGAAAAAATGCTGATTCATAGGGTTTTATCAGTGCAACTTTAGCTATTTAAGAGCCACTGTTTTCACACAGAAAGCATCCAGTTCTTCAACAGCAAGCGGAGAAGCATCATCTACTACAGCTACTAGGAGACCATCAAGGTAAGAAATGCTAAAATAATTATTTGTCTTTAGTTAATTAAATCATCTGGCTCTAAGTGGTGATAAGGTAAAAAATAATCAATATCAATAATTATTTAACACTAGTAGAAAGCTCTAATTATTTTTTTTAAATGTTATGCTAATAACGTCTAAGCTATTTCTTTGTAAGATCACAGACTTTGACATGAACAAAATTGTGTGTTTGTCCGAGCACTAGTAAAGTAACCGACTCTAATTACTTATTATTAACAAAATAATTATTTAATGCTAGTTGAACCTAGATATAAATTTATCTCTACTAGATAGTTTCATACTCACACAAACTTTTTCTTCGCTACTTAGATAAAGCCGATGAAAATAAATGAATCAATTGTAACACTCAGTTTTTTTGTATTTTGTAGACACAATGCCTACTTTGGACTCTTGTTTGAGACAAAACGCAGTAGCAGCAAAGACTATAAAACATCTGGTCAATATCTACCAACACCAATGATAGATGTAACACAACATGACTTTTTCTCCTACTTATATGATACCAAACCAATGAAGAGTCAAACTACATGGATTTTGAAGACAGCACACTTCTTCAACACAGCAAAAATTCCTTTTAAGACCTACCTCCTACTTAGATGATACCAAACCAATGAAGACTCAAACCACATGGATTTTGAAGACGACACACTTCTCCGACACACCAAGAATCCCTTTAAAGATGTTACACAACATGGCTTTCTCTCCTACTTAGATGATGCCAAACCAATGAAGACTCAAACTACATGGATTTTGAAGACAGCACACTTCTCCAACATAGCAAGAATTCATTTCAAGATCTACCACCTACTTAGATGATACCAAATCAATGAAGACTCAAACTACATGGATTTTGAAGACAGCATACTTCTCCAACACAGCAAGAATTCCTTTCAAGATCTACCACCTACTTAGATGATACCAAATCAATGAAGACTCAAACTACATGGATTTTGAAGACAGCACACTTCTCCAACACAGCAAGAATTCCTTTTAAGATCTACCACCTACTTAGATGATACCAAACCAATGAAGACTCAAACTACATGGATTTTGAATACAGCACACTTCTCCAACACAGCAAGAATTCCTTTCAAGATCTACCGCCTACTTAGATGATACCAAACCAATGAAGACTCAAACTACATGGATTTTTAAGACAGCACATTTCTCCAACACAGCAAGAATTCCTTTTAAGATCTACCACCTACTTAAATGATACCAAACCAATGAAGACTCAAACTACATGGATTTTGAAGACAGCACACTTCTCCAACACAGCAAGAATTCCTTTCAAGATCTACCACCTACTTAGATGATACCAAACCAATGAAGACTCAAACTACATGGATTTTGAAGACAGCATACTTCTCCAACACAGCAAGAATTCCTTTCAAGATCTACCACCTACTTAGATGATCCCAAACCAATGAAGACTCAAACTACATGGATTTTGAAGACAGCACACTTCTCCAACACAGCAGGAATTTCTTTCAAGATATACCACCTACTTAGATGATGGCAAACCAATGAAGACTCAAACTACATGGATTTTGAAGACAAGATGATACCAAACCAATGAAGACGCAATGTTACACAACATTACTTTCTCTCCCGCTTAGATGATACCAAACCAATGAAGACTCAAACTACATGGATTCTACTTCGATGATGCTGACAAAGAAAACTATCCAGAACAAGAGCTCAAGAAGCTAATCTATAACTCAAGGCAATCATATCACTATAGGTGAGTTTTACTAATTTTTACCATAGATTAAACAAAATGCTGAATATATACATTTTCCAGTTGAAAAAAGGACTTTTTTGATGTAATTAGTGTATTTTTCACAACAAAATGTTGAATATATACATTTTCCAGGTGAAAAAAGGACTTTTTTGATGTAATTAGTGTACTTTTTTACAACAAAATGCTGAATATATACATTTTCCAGGTGAAAAAAAGACTTTTTTGATGTAATTAGTGTATTTTTTTACAACAAAATGCTGAATATATACATTTTCCAGGTGAAAAAAGGACTTTTTTGGTGTAAATCATGTATTTTTTACAACAAAATGCTGAATATATACATTTTCCAGGTGAAAAAAGGACTTTTTTTGATGTAATTAGTGTATTTTTTTACAACAAAATGCTGAATATATACCTTTCCCAGGTGAAAAAAGGACTTTTTTTGGTGTAAATAATGTATTTTTTACAACAAAATGCTGAATATATACATTTTCAAGGTAAAAAAAGGACTTTTTTGGTGTAATTAGTGTATTTTTCACAACAAAATGTTGAATATATACATTTTCCAGGTGAAAAAAGGACTTTTTTGATGTAATTAGTGTACTTTTTTACAACAAAATGCTGAATATATACATTTTCCAGGTGAAAAAAAGACTTTTTTGATGTAATTAGTGTATTTTTTACAACAAAATGCTGAATATATACATTTTCCAGGTGAAAAAAGGACTTTTTTGGTGTAAATCATGTATTTTTTTACAACAAAATGCTGAATATATACATTTTCCAGGTGAAAAAAGGACTTTTTTTGATGTAATTAGTGTATTTTTTTACAACAAAATGCTGAATATATACCTTTCCCAGGTGAAAAAAGGACTTTTTTTGGTGTAAATAATGTATTTTTTACAACAAAATGCTGAATATATACATTTTCAAGGTAAAAAAGGACTTTTTTGGTGTAATTAGTGTAGTTTTTACAACAAAATGTTGAATATATACATTTTTCCAAGTAAAAAAAAGCACTTTTTTGGTGTAATTAGTGTATTTTTTACAACATATTTATAAAGCAAGTATTTTTTGTTTTGTTTTAGATAGATGAAAGAGAATCAAAAGCACTTGGTGAAAATAATGCTCAAGAAAGAACAAGCTGAACAATGTAACTCGGTGAGTTATTTCCCTTTTCTAATAATGTAAACTATCCAATGTAACTAGAACTATAATTCAAATTCATGTAAATATTTTACATTTTTGCTTAATCATTCTATACTAATACATAACTTTTTTTATTTTAGTTCATTACGAAATTAAAAGCACATAGAACAGAAGTCTTCCTTCCTAAGATATAACATCAGTACATCAAAGACATCATTGTAAAGGAACAAACTATGCATTAACTGTTATTACTTTGTCTTTATTACAAGTTGTAGTGCTTTGTATTACTTAGTATTTACTGACTCTAGCTATATTATATGGGGAGATTTTCCTTACTTATTATGTAATAAATGTATATAATCATATAATGATTCATTTTTAATCAATGTATTTATTCAATTTAGATATATCTCCTCTCTCTCTCTCTCTATGTAGATATAAATATACCCATAAATATGTACATAATTGACCATATATACATGAATGTATAAAAAACTAAAAGATCTCTCTCTCCTCTCTCTCTCTGGACATGTACATAAATGGACATGAATATGGACATGAATATGGACATGTACATAAATGGACATGAATACGTACATGTACATGAATATGGACATGTGCATGAATGGATATGGATATGTACAAAAATTGAATTCAATATGGACGTGGGTGATTTTTCAACATATTTTATAGCATTCAATATACTTATTATGTAATAAATGTATATTATTCAATGTAGATATAAATATACCTATAAATATGTACATATTTATCCATATATACATGAACGTATAGGAAACTAAAAAATCTCTCTCCCTCTCTCCTCTCTCTCCTCTCTCTCCCTCTCTCCTCTCTCTCTTCTCTCTCTCAAGATGCCATATATATGTATGCATTGATTGCCATTAAAAGTTATAGTGCTTTGTATTACTTAGTACTTACTGACTCTAGCTATATTATATGGGGAGATTTTCCCTACTTATACTAATTTGGTGATTTTCCAACATATTTTATAGCATTCAATATACTTATTATGTAATAAATGTATATTATTCAATGTAGATATAAATATAACCATAAATATGTACATAATTATCCATATATACATGAATGTATAAAAAACTAAAAAATCTCTCTCTCTCCTCGCTCTCTCCTCTCTCACTCCTCTCTCTCTTCTCTCTGCTCTCTCATCTCTCCTCTCTCCTCTACCAAATACTCCTCTCTTGCAGTTATTTCCCAAATACTGTAGATTTTAACCATCTAGAGGACTAATTTGGTGATTTTCCAACATATTTTATAGCATTCAATATACTTATTATGTAATAAATGTATATTATTCAATGTAGATATAAATATATCCATAAGTATGTACATAATTATCCATATATACATGAATGTATGGAAAACTAAAAAAATCTTTCTCCTCTCTCTCCTCTCTCTCTCCTCTCTTTTCTCTCCTCTCTTTTCTCTCCTCTCTCCTCTCCCCTCTCTCCTCTCTTTCTCAAGATACCATATGAGTTCGAATTATGTAAGAAAATTATCAAAACTTTAATGCCATATGAGTTAGAATTATGTATAGAATTATCAAAACTTAAATACCATACATTCAAAATCTATATGCCATATAAGTTCAAATTAAGTAAAAAAATAATCAAAACTCAAATGCCACTTAAATGCCACTCAAATGCCCCTCAAATGAAATACAATATAAACTCGGCGAATTCATTCAACGCCGTAACCCATTGCCTCAACCCCGAGATCTAATCCACAAAAAAACACTTGGTAGGGAGATCTGCTCATATATTACTACTAATAAACCATTTATTCATCACAGAATAACAGATAATGCTGGCAATACAAGACAAGAGAACACACTCTTGCCATATCAGTAAGTGCAATGAGTATGGGCAAACTTCTGCCTTTTATAGGCAGAGTTGTGGAAAAATACCAGCCATGCACAGGAAGCATGGCAGGAAGTTATATGATATATAGCAACAATAGAATACATAGTAAACTATATTGTCCAATAAGATAGGCTAGACAAGATAAAGAGCACTGGCGCCCATAAGTAAGGGGCGGAGTCCATAAGCAACTTGGCCAGTGATTGGTTGGTATAGTTATTGGGCGTTACACTGCCTTGGGCCCACTTTCCTCTATATCCAAGGGTAGTTAGCTTTGGGAGGTGGCACCTGGAGACTCTTAGGCTAGATTTCATCATCCTGGCCATGGCGGCCATCTTGTTGCCGACCCGGGATAGCAACCCAGGGTCGGTATAGTGAATACTTAGTGCCAAAGTAATAATAATTGCTTATAAGAGCAATATAATTGCTGTAACAGATACTGGTCTTTGTCTGTCATAATCAAGGGAGGCATGCCTGTGGTAGCCACCAACAGGGGACCTCTGCGCAGTAGTGGTCACTGTATGTAGTCAGTTAAATCCCCCACGATACATCATAGTGTAAACTTTATATAAGCCAGACCATTTGATACGATCTGGCAGAGCACCTATAAATCTCAGTTAGGATTGGATTTTTGTATTATACCTTAAAAATAATAAACCATGTCATCTCTGGAACTTGGAATGGTTTGTTGAGTCTGTTGGGTACGTCACGAAAAGAGATTCTGTTGGAGTAGGTTAGTGGAGGAGGGCATTGAGTTGGGAGCTCAGTGGTAGACTCTGGAACATGTGGTAGCTGTGGATCTAGCAGGAGATATGCAGTTTGAGAAGTATTCAGTCGCAGAGCTAGGAATGTAGCTCTAGTTGTAATTGGGAGCTTTTCGGTGTTGCCGACTAGCAGCATTCTTAATTGTGTCTGCGAAGATGGGCAAAGTAATTCAAAATAAAACATGCAAAATTACAATATTTATTTCAAACTAACACGAAAAAGTTACGCTGCTTGCTAATGCAAAATTAAAATAATGCATTAATACTGTAATGTTTAGCAAAAATTGTTTTCACAAACGAAGTATTTAAACTCTGAATCGCAATCCAAGTCGTTGAACTTGTCCAACATTTCAGTACAAGGTCCGTCTTCAGATGGTTCACCATTCTCCCACATTCCCGTAAGGTCTGATTGCTCAGTTTGACTATTCCATCTCCAAACATCGTTTTGTTTACGTAGCCCAACAAATAGCTGTGTCTGCCAACCTGTGAAAGTAAATGAAGATGAACTGTTTCCAGAAGTTTCTAAAAAAGTAAAGCCGCACTTACATAATAATTAAATTACATCACTAGATCGGAATTTTTTAATGTCACAATACGTACAACAATAACATTAGCGATGACGAAGACTTGTCACCAAATTATAACTGTAATGTTGTCAGTAAATCAAGTGACATTATTCGACTTATTGATAAGTTTGTATTGATTCTGGAAATGTTAATGTCGCTGAAGCTAATTACACTAGGAATGTGTACACTGAGAGGAACTGGCAAAATATCCATTAGTAACAAGCATGGCAACGGACTGTGTAGCAATATCACCAATGGTGATGGTTGGTGGTTTATTGGACAACTATTCATGGTATGATACAACTGAATTGAGATAAATGGGTGATGGCTGCTGATATATGTTTGTTTCAGCAACAATGGAATAGAAAACAATAATAGAATGATCAATAGTAATATATCCGAAAGAAAACTTGAGCTTTTCATTGTTTTTAGATTATTATTGTTTTCATAATTTACTCAATACGAATCAGTGTGTTACTGTGTTCAAGGAATTTTTGTAACCAAATACCTTCACAGAAAATCTACCAGGTTATCATTTCTTTATTTATATACTTTTACGCATAAGAAAAGTCAAGCATAACAATCATCAACGCAAGCCACTTGGATCGCGCTGAAGAGCACCTTGAACACAATTTATTTTCGTAGGTGTTGTCTAATTCGGAGTAATGAGTTTTTGGTTATGGAAATGCATAATTTTTTTGCTGATCATTGATAACATAAACCACAAGGTTTAGCGAAATTTTATACTGATATTGCGATAGTTTTTGGTGCTTGACATTAGTAAACTGTTTGTTTACTGTCAAACACGGATCAGAGATCTGTTGGATGTCTACCCCAAGCTCTTGTAAAGGTGCTGCGCCGGTAGAATAACTTGCTGTGCTAGTGGAACAACTGGTAGGGCCGGTCTTGACCCATGCAAGGTCAGTAGTGAGCCCTGGTTGACCCGATATGATTCTACTATGTCCGCGCAAGATGGCCGCCTTACCCAAGGATCTTCAAAACTATTTAGAAATCTACACTAACCCTGGAGCCGGAAGTACCCTTCCTTGGAATACCAACCAAAGGCTAGGTATAGCCTCGGAACCCTGTGGAGTCTCTGGTTAGGTGATGGAGATATGACTCCGCCCTTCAGCCGCTTGGCACCATTTCCATTTTGCCTTATGATTTGTTGGCTATTTATATATCCATTGTTATTGGTCTAATGACTCCCTGCGCTTGTATTGTTATATAGAGTATGCAAATAACTTCCTACCAGCCTGCCAATATCATGGCTGGAGTTTTTGTATTTTATTGCATCCATTCATGTACTGCCAACCACCCTAGCTGATGATCACCTTAAGAATTGGTACTGATGAATAAAGCCACTATTCAAACCACACTCTGTGTAGTTTGTCTGAGCCATGGGCTCTGTGCCTGCCAACTTATCCGGCAGTAGCTGTCATAGTTGTCACTGTCATACCCACACAGTGCCCCTTCTGGAGAGATATATGATGCTTGAAATCAGACCTAAATCCATTACAATATGGAATGTTAGTAAATATAATCCACTAAACCAAATGTGTCATGGCTATCCGAAGTCTTATATCATCAAAATAGTAATTGCTTTTATTTATTGTCATTTCACAAACCACTGATAACACTGTGAAAAAAATCTAAAAATAGACTTGATACGCTTTGAAATATTCTAAATACTTTCACCTCATTAAAAATAAGCTGTTATACACATAAAACAATTATTCACCCGCATATGCCTGTTGCACTTGCTGAAACCACTGGAACAATGACTGACTCCCTAGCTCCAACAGCTGTCCACCATTTTGCTCGCAATATGAGTTGGCATCATGCCAGCTTTTAGTTTGCTCAACAAGTTTGATGTATTTCATTGAGAATGGGTTGTAGAGACAATCATTCACTGGCTCTGCAAATCAAATAATATTTTTCACGATTTCAAAAAGGTTTGCTAAAAGAAAAAAAATTAAGACATCTTGAAACTTTAAGTTGCTACTTACGAAGTTGGTAGACTTTTTTGCTCTCCGTTTGGATGCCTTCTGGAAAATTTTCCGGAACTGCATGGCTAATTGATGTCTCACAGATCCTTTTGGAGACATCATAGGCAAAAGAAAAACAGTGCATACTACATATCAATGCGCAGACAGAATCAGTTGGTACATCATTGTATTGCTTTTCTACACTAGAGAGCGTGTATCCACCCATCAGTTGGAACTGTCTGTCACCATTGCAGAGTAAGCTAACAAAATGGAAAGTCTGAAAAAGAAAAAAAAGTGGCAAAAAGTTCAGTCACAGTATTAAACACTAGTACATCCTATAGAGAAGAGGTGTAAAAAAATCGCAAACAGTTATATACTTTAATTGGAAAAAGCTATATGAACTTACCAGATAAAAAAGATAGAGTGATACTTCCCTCATGTTCAGTTTTTTCTAAATCGTTCAGGTTATGTAATTTGATAATGCTAGTTCCACACATTTGCTAAAGTGATGAGACTGAGAAACAACTGTTAGTTTATAGCATCGCATTTAGGAGTAACAGGAGAAAAATTACACAAAGCTTATGCATACATGATCAAACAATCATACAGTCAATAATGTATAATATCACACCTAGATCAGCAAATTTTTCAATAAGTAAACAGCGTTTACAAAATTTGTTTATTGTAAAATAGTTCAAAGGTAATATTATAAAAAGCCGAAAAATAAAAAGTTGGCAAGTTTCACCTATTTATCACAAATATATTTGTTTGAAATGCTTTGAGCTCTTGACATGTTACCTATAGCACATAAATTTTCATAGAAAAGTTAATACTCATAATGTGGCTGCCCGTACTAGTTATAGCTGAGTTTCATCATAAAAATGTTATTTTCTATCAAATCAAACTATTGCACCAAATTTAAATTTATTATTAATTTTTTAGGTATCATTTTGTGGTTTCCAGTTCAGGTTTTAATCCCACAAGGACACCCCTGGGTCAAACAAGGACATCCCGGATTACTTGAGGACATGAAACAAAACCGTAGAGCAAAATATATTATTCTTGCACAAAAAACCAAATGTACTAAGAGGAAATCCATGTGCTTGTCGTAAATGACCCTGACAATTAGAGACCACCCAGTAATAAGAGCACAAAGAAAATGAAACAATTGATGACCCTATTTTGTCAAACGCTCTATTCGTATGTAAGCATCACAACCGCCAAATTTTCCAAGCCTAACATTGTCCGATCAGAATGAAACAGAAATATTTGCTACGTTTGCTTAGCGACAAAACTGCTTTGACCAAAAAAATCTTTTCATTTACAGTTTCATTAATTATTTGCCCTTGCGTGACAAGACTTTAAAGATTCCAATGTTTCAGATTTCTTGTTGCAAAATACAAAATGGAGTGAGACTTTGCTGTCAAAGTATGCATTGTTTGTCATTGCGGGACCCATGTACTTGTATAACAGTTACACTGACTTCTACCCAGTGGGTTTTCATGGAACAACTCTCTAAAACCTGAGTCTTTTAGCAGTATTTTCTCACAGCCAACTTTGACAAGTTTACACCTATTTCTTGGTGCAAACTTTTCTGTTCTAAGTCAGACTTAACCCACCACCAAGCCACTCTACTAAAAGTAAACAATGGCACACTGCCAAACACACTATGCCAGATAGATATAAAGTGATCCAAACTTTGATTGTTCACCACAAAAATACAGCATAAGTAAATTACTAGCGTGTCTGACTCAAGACTAAAACAATGCCGTTCAGCCCTGCTTATGCAGAGTAAGTTTACGGTTGAAATATGAAGTTCTGACTTGTCTCTCATAAGCATGTGTATAAGGAACCTAAAGTCTATCATTTAAAGAGCCAGCTTGTAGAAGTCTCTTAGCTCAAATTGTACCCATCATTGGGGGCATTTGCACTCTAGTTCAACTTCCAGGCTTTCTGAGGGAAAACTTCTCACCAGCAAGGGTAGATAACATACAAAATATCCCATTTTATAACTTCATAATGATAGGAGGCTGAGGAATTGTTTGCATCATGTTGGACAGATAAAACTCACATAAAATGGAGGGGATGTTTTGAGAGCAAGTTACAGTGATCAAGGGATTGGGGGGTGATTAGGGGTTTTGTAGGAGTGGAGGGAAAAAAAGTGTTGATCAAGTGACAAGGCGGCGTGAAAGTTAAAGCAGAGATATCTGAGAGAAGAGAAAGAGAAAGTAATGAAAAAGGAGCAGATAAAGGTTAACAAACTGTCAACGTTTCAAATTATTTTACAATAAGAGTATTAGCGACCTGTTTGTCGAACAAAGTACAAAAAATGATGGGTGTTCCATCCGAAATTCAATAAGTCGTGTATGAAATGGAGCATTAGCTTAGAACAACATAAATATTTAATGAAATTTTATGGTTTACCAAACAAATCATGAACAAGATAACTCCCAATTTTCCAAATGATCTGCTATAAACTGGAATAGTATGTCAAGCTGCCCTTCAATATAGTAAATTCAGAATGCTTGCAATGATTTTGAATCATTATTCCAGAATATAAAACCGGTCTATGAAAATGAAAAAAACTCAACTCGCTCATTTTAATTTATTTAGTGTCCAGTTTCATTCGCGACCTACGAACAATATAAATAGATACTCGACGATTATTTATTTTATTGTGAGCTACTTTTTGTTGACCCACGAGTTCAAACAAAATGATTATTTATTGATTGAATTTATTGCCGGTCTGATTATTTTTATTGCAATGCGTTCAGCCAACAGAGGTCGCGAATACTCTTATTGTGAAGGAGAAGGTAATGGAAAAGGAGAAGATTGAGGGTAACAAATTTTCAGTGTTTTAAATTCTGTTACAGTATCATGATAATTAGTTGAAGTGGTTGGTTATTCCTAATAAAGTTTAAATTACGATATAAAAAGACAGCGTGTTCAGCATACATCATGTTCCTAATTGTTTTCTTTTTACCTTATTCAAAATTTATGTAACTTTGCGCAGAAAATAACTTATGGCGGTCAAAATAGTTATCTTGGCCACATTTGGCTTTACCTAGTGCAAGAAAATAATCCCTGGGACAACATAAATGGCTCAAAAGTAACTTATTTAACTATGTTTTGTGTATATAGTTTGAGATCTTAGTAATAAGATGTCCCTGCTTAGTGATAAGAACCCCCGCAGAGGAAATAGTATTGCGTAAGATAAGCTACATCGCAAAGTTTGAATATGCAATAAAGAGAGTAGTGAAGTTTCCTTACACTGCAACAAAATGAGTGAGTTTAGTGCGATTGGATGGCATGATAGGAGGAAGTATGAGACACGCTTGTGTCATAAACTAACATTAATGATCCATTCAGCAAGGCTCACTCACTTTGTAGTTTTGATCTCATGTGAAACTTGAAACGCAAAATTTGTGTTTTACTGCAAATGAATCGACAGAATTTTAATTATTCAAGAGAAAATCAGTGTTAAAGCATCCCAGCATTGAACAGTTTTTTGTTCAGTTTCTGAATATTCAAGTCTTAAGCAGCAGATTGATGTATTAAATAACCCTCTAGGCCTACTCAGTCCTGATTTACAAGCTTGCCGAAAAGCCATTGGCCTCAAATGAACTGAATTTAGCTTAGCCTACTATAACTTCCGTTGATTGCCGAGTGCGCCATCTTTAGATTGTGGGCGTGGTCAATTATAATATGTATTAACAAATTTTTATAAATGAAGTTACATTGTCTGCGTTCAAAATGCATCTGATTGAGCAATTTATTTAGCTTTAGGTCTACTGAAAGTCATTGCAACAGTAATAAAGAATCCTTATGAAGACACCCCATCAAAAATTGGTTCTAAGATTAAATGTTGGGATTTACTATTACGCGCCATTTTTCATCTGGCTTGAGTTTGTTTGTTGCACGCATAAATCAGGCTTAGTGGTTTCTCTCAATATGGACGCAATTAGCGCACACACATCGTAAACAAAATCAACCCTTGTTTATTACGCAAGTTTCACATGTGAAATGGCTACAACAGACGATTGCCGGATTTGTCAGATGGTCCAATGTGAACACATTCACAATCACAAGGATCATCTTATACTCTTCACATCAATAGGATAGAAAAGAAGTGTGCTTTTTGGTGATTTAGGAAACAACAAATGGTATTCATACAAGAATGGACAAGTAGTGAGTATGTAGAATAATGTTAAATAAAATAATAATAAAAATAAATAGCAGGATCTGATTGGCCAAATAAATACCGTACAGCAAAGAAATAAACATACTTCCAATCTGAAGATGATGTCAATTTTAAGCAGTGTGAAAATTGGCGAGCATTTCTGGAAGAGGGGTATTTTGCAGGCTTGTAGATCAGCACTGAGTAGGCCTGCAGGGTTATTCAACACATCAATCTATCTGCTGCTTGAAACTTGAATATTCAAAAATTCAACAAGAAGTTGTTCAATGCTGAAATGTTAAGCTATACATCACTTGTTGGCTTTTGTCTTTCCAAAGTTTTATTATTCTCAGCAAACAAGCTTTCTAGCAACTGAGGAATTGTGTTTTATACTTGTGCATGAAAAAGCTAATTTGTTTTGCTGGAATATTCTATGAAGGAAGTTGAAAAGCTGATTTTATAAAGCTGTATGCTTTTGTAATTGCAGTCGTCAACTTCAAAGTGAGTATTTATTTACATGTAGAAGACAAATATTGTATTACCAAATAATGCTAATGAGCTTGCATTATCAATTTAACTTATTGATCCGACGGAAGTGCAAAAGCTATTTTAAAAAATCAAAGAGGAGTTCACGTCGGTTTTGTGGCTAAAATCTAGAGATTAACACCAAGAGCACAATCAGTTTTTGTCTAGTTTGAAATATCACTGTTTATGTGTTGTTTGTGGATTCAGGACTTCACTCTTATGCTTGGGTCAAACTGAATAGGTTTGATGGTGAAGGTACAGCTTAACATCAAGTGCGTGAGGAGCACAGGGGGAGGTAATACCAATTTCATGGTCAATCAGAAAGAAATGATAATCTTCTGTGGAATCTATCTGAGAGCAACCATGACAGTTTTTAAATGTACTTTCAAACGTCTCTGGATAGGCCTTCATAGGACACACTCTGGGTGTAGAGTTGTTCTCTCCTTGAGCAATATGACAGTTGAGAAAATTGATTTGCAGTTACAGCATGTGAAAGGTCTATTGAAGTCTATGGACGTCTATGATTGCATACTTGACAGAAGGGGCAGCTCAGTTATTGTAGAAATGTAGCAAGTGTTTCAGAGTTAATTATTATTATTGTTGTGAATAGAAAATGACAGGAATGCAGGTGCAGCAATTTTTTTTTATCTTGTGTTGTTATAAAATTATACTTGTATTATTGCTTAATTATCATTTATTCTAAAAATTATTGTTTTGGTCAAAATTATTCATTAGTCTTTTTGATTTTGGTCACGAAACACTCTAAAATAAATGTCGATGGGTACATCATAGCATATTTACCAAAGATGAAACAGCTTGAAAAATTTTAGGTTGTTGCAATCTCATTTTTTGCCTTCACGAAAGTCTTGGCACAAAGCCAATGTTTGGAAGGCCGTCGTTTTATACAAAAAAGCCAAATTTATGAAAACATACTTTCTAGCTTTGTATAGCTTGTTAATTTTTCATGAAATATTCGAATCTTAGTCCAGTGCTGACTGAGTTTGTAGAAATTGCCTAACTGTCAATGGGCCAACTCCCTATAAATTTCTTTAGATACGTTTCAAGCCGAAAAAAGTTTAGATAAAATTAAATCTACTGAAAAATTGGTTGTCCTAAGCCCTTTAAAATAGTCCAAACAATCATGTAGCACACATAACATAAAACCAAACTACAATTGTATATGAGGGTGGATGGAAGACAGTTACTTTTGTGAATTTCCATCGAATCAGTATAGCCCTGTTTGCGTTTAAAGTGCTAATTGTATCGCGTCCAGGCAAAGCTACTGCACACAACAACCCACCGTCAATGTTTGAAAGTGCACACAACTCCAATATTTGTTGAAGTGCAAATGTAAACCAGAAGTCTTGAAACAGAGATACCGACTTCCGCATTGCTAGTTGCAGCCGTCAGTGCACCGAAAATCTTAGCCAGATTTTTTAATGACCATTGCACCTGCTCCTACTCAATATCTTTTTAATCGGATCAAAGTTCTGCGATAAGTGAGCAAAGGGAAATAAATAACTAAATCTGGTGATGATAAGCTCTGAGGACATGGTTTGTATTTATTTGATGTAAAGAAAAGCTAACAACCGAAGTGGAAGTGTTCATTCACATTTAGCTTAAGGTCTCATGCACAGTAAAAGAATTGGGTAGTGCAGGCAGATAGCATTACACATTTGAGCTAATTCATTAAAGATCTTGAAATCTAACGTCTAAGCAAAAACAGTTCTCAAATGAACAACGACACTAAAAAGTGTCTATGTCAATTATTTTGTTTTGCTGTTAGTGCAGTTATAGTCTGAAGATATGTTATAAGCATTCTATTGTATGTATTGACATTAACGGCTCTCCAATTATCTATGAATAAGAAGTTCATTATCCTGCGACACTTAGTTTAGACACGCTCTATGATAACCACAGATAGCAGGTAAAGTCTACTCAACTTGACTTAATTTTGTTTCATTTTCTAGCGAAAAAACTGTCCAAACTTTCCTTAGTAATACTTATAATAATATTGGTACGTATGAAAGTTTTAAATGGTGTGAGAAATGAGAAAATTACCTCAGATAAATTGAAAAGAAGTTCCACCCAATGGTTTTTGTCTATATAAACATACATGAGAAAACATATGTATGTCTGTCATTCCTGGTGAATAGAAGCCCAAACCCCTACCTTAAGAAAAATCAAAATATTCCATTGCATTAATTTAACGTATGGGGGGGGGTGGTTAAGTTTGCCATCTGTTATCAAGCTAGAGATATTTATATATTTAATAATTACAATAACGTGGTGGAGACAAATCAGTAACAGTTACATTTGGCGAATGTGTGGTGGTTGGACGGTCAATCAACCATTTCTTGGCTGATTTATGACTAACGTTGTTTCTTTCCTGTAGCATAGATTTCAACATTATTTAATAATGCTGTTTTTGCAAGTTGGTTTTCCCAATAGTGGATACAGTGTGACAGCACCCAGCACACCTGTGACATCTTTGGAATGGAGCGAAGAGAGAGTGATAAAGGGAGGGGTGGTGTGGTTAAAACAAGGCACGGGTGGAACAAGGCAGGGTGGAGGGTGATAAATAGAGGAGGGTGTGCACAAGGCAAGGTGGGGTGGAAATAGTGAGAGAGTATGGAGTAGGCTGACATAATGATATTTGAATACAGCAGGTAGTACTGCTATTATGTATATATATATATATATCAAATATGCATACAGTCAAGCATTCAGTTAGTGGCAGCTCTTTATTTTAAACATACAACTCGCTGCCTGAAAGCAGGGCTAGAAAACATCACTACTTTAATTAAATAATTTGATAATATTTGAATTACTTTTCTCGAATGCTTTTTGACATAAAATAGGCACAAAAACAAACCACTACAATCAAAGAAACAGGTAAATTTTAGATAGAAAATGAGTTATGAAATGAGATTTTGATTTGTAGTGATACTAGTCGCAAAATTTCAAACAACTATTTATCTAACAAGTAAACCTATCATAATAAATTCTAAACCTGACAGCTCTATATGTATTCCTCACTCTACCATTGTGTGTACAGGTACCATTACTCATTAGATACAATGGAGATACACTACGGGCACCTATAATATCAGCACACACTCTGTTGTTGCATTCATAACAGTTTGAAGATGCAACGTAAAACTTTTGGCAAGGTACGTAAGTTTCTACAGAGTATGATTCATATATTCCATCAGAAGAAAGGGTATATACAGGAGAACTGTCTGGAATTGATCTGTCTACTTCATATGTGACAATATACCTACAAACATAAATATCACAGCAAAGTTAAAAGACTCATCTTCATATTTGTCACACTGATGTGACATCACCAGTGGTTTCCTGTTTGCTTTTACAACTCTATAGAAACCAAATTGTAATAGATGTAAGAGTGATTCAAAAGTAAATTGCGATAAAAGCAATCACCAAGTGTTGAAAGAGTAAAAAGCTGATACTAAGTGTCTAAATACGTTAATTTTTTGTTTAAGCGTGTTGTAATATATTATATTAATACATTATTATATGTTATTATTAATCATGAGTGACAATAAGAAAAGTGTGTTGCTGTACAAAAATGTCTCAAGTTGGTGAAATTAATATAATTTTGAAGCATAAACTGTTGGAAGTTGCTATGAATACTATCATACCAACTTATAAAGACAGACAAGTTAATCATCTATACTCATGATTCTTTTATTTGTGTTAATAATTATTTGAGCAAAAGATTAATTAAAATTTCAAAATAAAAAACAAAATTTTATTGGTAAAGTGTTCTAACTATGCAACCATCAGTTGAAATAGGATTTCCAATTGAAAGAATTACTCACCCGGGTACTTTGTTTGCTGCCAAGGTATTCCGACACCTTTCTGACCTGTTATCTCTAACCACCATGTGGTCAGGTATCTCTATCAATGGTGCATATGTAGAATCTAAAGAGAACCTCCCTCTGGCCCATAAATACTGAAATGTTACATTCATCCGATCCATTGATGAGCAAGTGTTTGGTACTGGATCAGACAGAACAATACAGCCCATCATTGCAATTGTTATTGCTGCTGCAAACTGCATATTAAAGTGTGACATTTCTGTGACAGATGGATGAAGTTATATGAAACTGTTGCTTGCTACGAAGGTTTGAGTGAAGTGACAGATATTGGATAGCGACCCACTTTTATACATTTCTAATCTGCCGTAAGTGTAGCATCCAAGTTCCTGATATTTCGCATTTGGCTTACATCAATATTTCCTCTTTTCATGTTGCGTTTATCTTTCAACTTTCCATTTTATTGGACCGCTCATGTAATTTTTATTGGTTGTTGTGAAATAAACAAACAGGGATGATGTTGAGGTGGCATCACTTCTCTAGCCTGCACAAATTACTCAATTAGCTAGGAAGTTTTTTCATGCCAACTTTATATGAAGGACTAATTGAAATGGTGTTTTTTATTGGTTATTGTACACTAAAATATATCTAGTTCTGGATGGGTATTTTAGATAATGTGCTTCTGGAAATAATTTCCAGAAAAACAAGAATATTATAAATGCAACAAAACATTATAATGAAACACTGAAACGCATCTAATGTCAGTATTTATGTGATGTTTTATGCTGAATTTAGGTTTATTGACTTGACAAAATTCAAAAAAGTCTCTAAACCCATTTGAAGGGTTCGAATAATCATTGGCAGGCCCAAAAATTTTAGAATAACTTGTCATAGCCAACTTTTCATCTCTGAAATATAGTGATCGGCTCATTTATACTGTTTGTATTAAAACAATAGTAAAAGTTTATGCTTAACAGACTATAAAAACAGGTATGAATTTTTTTGTACCTATTTATTTGTTTCTATGGTGTTGTACAGGTAATTATAAAAAGTGTTTGAATTGGAACAAACTTCAATCTTTAGATTCAAAACTGATACAATCAATCGTTTCAACTCGGGGTTAAATTTGGTCAGCAAAACTATATTATGTAAGAATAAAGCCATAAATCTAAACTGAGACATCCACTATGCCAATTTAGTTGTCACTGACAGCATTCCATTTATGCTGTCATAAGTACATTCTTATTGGCACAACGAGAGAATCTCATCACAACAAACCAATAGAACTCCAGGGACTGATACAATATCCTGACAAGTTGACTCGATGAGCAACTCATTCTACCAGCATGTTTTACTGCCACACACTGACTAAGGAAGCCATGATATAAAATAAATACTCAGCACCTTATTGGTTGAGCTTATCCAATCCCATTACTCCACCATAATTTCTCAGTTTCACTTTCGAGCATGCTGGTATTTGTTAAAGTAACCAGAGGAACTGGTGGTAGAGTTGTTAAGGTCATTAAATTTTATATTATTATGTATTTATTTATTATATCATTAGAGTTTGTTTGTATCAAAGCAACTAAATGGACTATGGAAATCTGGGTGGTACGAATATTATTGTTCAAATTTTGCTAAAGTTTATGATTCACTTCTAAAACTAATTTGAATTTGAAATTTTTCTCAACTGCATACACTGCATTACCAAACCTAGATGTTTCAGTGACTAAATCTAATTGGTACCCCCTTGATAGGATAAATTATTCCACTCCTAACCAGAACTACCAAGTTCCATCATTAGCACTGGACAAACATTGTGATGTTCAAGTTTGATCATTTCTAATTCTTTCATGCTAATTATCGAAATTTCTTTTTGGCGAGGTTTTATGATATGAAATGTAATTGATTCAAAGAGGTTTTCTCACTTTGTATTCATCTGTTGCAATGCAGTTTGTTAACCGATCTCACTAGTTGGAAACAGTTGGTTACTAACATTGTCTCTCACAAATGTACTTTACAAAAAAATGGTGTTTGGCAAAATTTAAGTATATCTTTGAAGTTTCAAATCAGTCCATTGAAGAGCATAATTATCTCTAACTGAAGTTGATCAGTAGGTTTACACTGAAACATTTTTATGGCAAAAGATACTTTCAAATTGAGTTTACACAAATCTAATCAATTTGCCATTTGATATTATTAGCTAGCAGTTAATTTTCTGTTTCTTTGCTCTCCCCTATCCATTATTGTTACGTGGAGGCCGATTAATCATGTAATCATAGTAGGTATAGCATTTATGTGTTACACATCAGTGGTACGATTCATGTATGTAAACTGTAACGAAGTTGAAAGCTTGAAAACTAAAGTTGCGTTCTAACCCACTAGTAATACCCCCACAACCCCCAGCTTGCCCCCGTCCTCTACAGCTTACCTAAACCCACTTCCTCCCCAGAGTGTTTAGTGAAACTTTGAAACTAGGAAAACGAGAGTTGTCTGCCTTGTATTATAACAAAATACTAGGCTTTTCCTTGTTTTTGTTATGATACACAGTTCAACTTATTACTGCTTTCACTATATGTCTCTGGCCCTAAGTAAGCCTCACCCATCACAAATGACATCAACTATTGAACACTTCTGCTACAGCACCGGAAATAGCAGAGAGCCATTGATAAGCCGCCCACACCTCCCCCTGAGTTATCTCCCCTCTGTTTGCTCCAGCAGTACTCCTTGACTTCCTGTCAATCCTCGTGACACTTCTCACCTTTACCTGCAATATTTCGTGCGTATGAGTTTGTGCAGGGCAGGGCTCAACAAAATCTAAGCCTAATTTGTTTGAAAACCAAAAATGTGGAGTTGTCTGTTCTTGGTTCAGCTGATAAAGAATGAACTTATCACCAATGTAATCACAATATCTACCAGATGTTGGTATTGTACAGTTATAAGTTGGCTTATTGGCGCAGCAATAACTGTTCGTAAAACGTACCAGTTTATCGATATGAGAGTCTCATCAACTGTTCTAAATCATTTACATACGCATCTCTCTTGCAGCTGTGATAGAATGCTTTTACTTACTTACATTGTCTATGAATAGTAGAATTCTTGTGGATTGTGTCAAGTATCACTTATGTATTGCTAAAGAGAGTCAGTAAATAAACTATTTCTTCATGTAAACTTTGTGTAGCGTGTCTGGATCGTGGACCCCATGGAGGTTGCTAACACCTATTTGGGGTGGACCCCGAATCGTTAGAGTAGGAGATGGTGTGTGCAAGGAGTGCATATCGACTGGATGCCATTGTGCCAGTGGTAGAGGATGCAAACCTACTACAATATTACATCATAACTCATTGGGTTGTTACTGATACTTGGTAACAACCAATGAGTCAGTTTTATCTGCCGGTGCCAATCAATTTTAAGTTGTTAAGAAAGACTTATTTCTTAATGATCTCTCCATTTAAAGGCTTCTTCTTCACAGTCATTTTGTATATCAGTAATATTTTCCTCATGACACTGCATACTGACATGATGCATACAATCATGTTGATCAGTTCCTGATTAGATGATGCAAGTTTCTTTATATCAAATAACATCTCAAATATCAATCAACAATGAGCTAATGTTAGGTTATAATAATTTTATTGCCAACAAAAGGAGTGAAAGAAGCACAAGCTTTATTGTGCAAGAATTATCATAGAAAGAACATAAAAAGGCTGCTACGTGTAAAGCGGTATAGATAAGAAGAAGATAACTCTAAATAGGGAGTTTGAAACTTTACCGCTGCATCAGCTGTTTTGAGGTTGGAGTAGTCTTATCTCTCGTGAATATTTTAGTATCTTGAATGGTGGAATTGATTAATGAAGATTTCTTTTCAAAGTTCACTTAAAAGCAAACACTGAGGACAGAACACAGACCTTAAAAGAGTATTCATGGGCATTGATAATCAATTAACACTTACAAGCTACAAACATTTTTGAATTCCACGCATGACACCAAATTTTATGATTCGAGTAATTTTATAAGTCGATGACAGAAAAACTAGAAAAAATTAGAAAACCCAACTATTTGCTGAGACATTATTAAGTATTTCATGCTTATCCATAATACTGTATTATTTATCTGAGCTGTTTTAGTGTTGCTCAAGTGTTTGTTTTCTATAGCTTATGTAAGACTGTGATGTAAAGTGATACCTAAAAGGGTGTTATTTAGTTATTGTCCCACAAACTTGTGTAAACACCAGAGTGCCTGTGTGCAAAACTCAGTTATGAGAAACTTTTGTTGTTGTTATAAAAAAAACTTTTCCTGGTCAATGAAGCAGAAGTGTTTCTGCAACTGCTGACAAACACAGCATACCTGAGTGGTGTTTAAACCTGGGTCCCTCCGATGGCACCACCTAGCCAAGTGGCCAGGCGCAATAACAGTTTCACTCACTAGACCTCTCTAACAAAGGAGCTTCACTGCCGAATGGTAGCTGTGTGCTGGACTACTGAACACAAGGTTCTCCTAGGGCAAAGCTCACCAATACCAAATACACTCAGGCATCCATTTATTGGTTGTTGGTATCGAGTTCAAAATTTAATGTAAATTATATCAGCAGCTATCACTGCTCTCTTAATAATAATATTTCACACTCTAGTCGTGGTAGATTTCAGATGTCTCCAGTTTTTAGCAAGCCAATGCAGAAGAACATGAGCTAACAGTGGAGAAGCCTTCCATAGGATAAACATAAAAAACTGCCCTACATGTAAGGGCAACAATAATGTCAGCAAGGTACACAGGACTAATAACCAATTAGATAGAACTTCTATGAACACTAGCCAATGATAATCATATAAAACTTACATCAACAATAGCACATGGCTAATTTGAATAGAGGTTGCCTTTGCTGGGTTCAATAGTAGAGTAGAGGAGTGACTTGCCAAGTGTCCAGTGCCCTTTTGATCGTGTTCTTTGGATTGATCTTGTGATTGGTGATCAATTAGTAGCTTTTTATCATTATCTCATCCCCTCAGGCTATTGCATGAAGTTTCCACCATAATTTTGTGTTAAGCACTTCTATGTCTTTATACTGGCTCTGAGTAACTACATTTTAGTTCATAGGAGGTATTTTATTTAATATGTCAGTTGTTGAGGCTGTTGGAAAGCTTGCCACTTGAACTGTTTGGCTGAGGAGAAAATAGGAGCTTTATTATTATGTGGGAGGAAGTTACATAAATACCACTTATACACCACAAAGGCAATTGAGGTGCCCTGCATGATATTAGTTATTGTAGGTGATTGGGTGTTTACAGTTGTTCCTTGTAAGAGATCTAGGGGCAAGCCTGTGTAAGAGGTATAAGGACAGGTCTGTGTAACAGTTATAGAGGCAGGTCTGTGTAAGAGAGATAGAGACAGGTCCGTGTAAGAGGTATAGAGTGAGGTCTGTGTAAGAGGTATAGAGGCAGGTCTGTGTAAGAGGTATAGAGTGAGGTCTGTGTAAGAGGAATAGAGACAGGTCCGTGTAAGAGGTATAGAGACAGGTCTGTGTAAGAGGTATAGAGGTAGGTCTGTGTAAGAGGTATAGAGACAGGTCTGTGTAAGAGGTATAGAGACAGGTCTGTGTAAGAGGTATAGGGATAGAAACAGGTCTGTGTAAGAGGGTTAGAGACAGGTCTGTGTAAGAGGTATAGAGACAGGTCTGTGTAAGAGGTATAGGGATAGAAACAGGTCTGTGTAAGAGGGGTAGGGACAGGTCTGTGTAAGAGGGATAGAGACAGGTCTGTGTAAGAGGTATAGAGACAGGTCTGTGTAAGAGGTATAGAGGCAGGTCTGTGTACGAGGTATAGAGGCAGGTCTGTGTGAGAGGGATAGAGACAGGTCTGTGTAAGAGGGATAGAGACAGGTCTGTGTAAGAGGGATAGAGGTAGGTCTGTGTAAGAGGTATAGGGACAGGTCTGTGTAAGAGGGGTAGGGACAGGTCTGTGTAAAAGGGATAGAGACAGGTCTGTGTAAGAGGGATAGAGGTAGGTCTGTGTAAGAGGTATAGGGACAGGTCTGTGTAAGAGGGGTAGAGGCAGGTCTGTATAAGAGGGATAGAGACAGGTCTGTATAAGGGGGATAGAGGCAGGTCTGTGTAAGAGGGTTAGAGGCAGGTTTGTAAAAGAGGGATATAGGCAGGTCTGTGTACGAAGTATAGGGACAGGTCTGTGTAAGAGGGATGTAGGCAGATCAGTGTAAAGGGTGTAAGGCAAGGGCAGTAGGGGATAAAATATTTGCTTGGCATTGTCAGTAAAAACCTCAAAATATTCCTAAAATAATGTTTTTCATCCAGTTTCGAGTTAATTGAATTTTTCTGTAGTCCAAAAGAATGTTGCTGCTGGAAAATTTCAAATAAAAAGCTTTTGCTATGTTAGACTTCAAGTTATTTTGGTTTTCGCATGTTGCAAAAATGATTTCCGTAAAGGTTCCTACAAATGACTGGGTGACCAATATTTATACAATTTAGAAAAAGCTACTAGCCTAATTCAAGTTTCTAAAATGTTTAATACCCATATTGGTGAATTTAATTAATGGTAATTGTGATAGTGGGGTTTTATGCGGGGACAGAGAGAACAATGACATTGAATTACTACATCTATTTTTTGTTACTCTTTTATTATCATTATTTGTACTTTAAACAGTTTTTGCTGCCATTAAATTTCTCACAGATAGTCAGGGCCATTCATAGCACATTCTTGACTTTGAATGCATTTAGAGTAGTGGGTTATGTGTCTGACTGAAGGGCTAAGCACTGATGCCGCAAGGCCTGATTTCAAACATCAGCCAACATGAGCTGCTATTTGACAGTTTTTGAAACCTAGTATCAGACTCGACATGAAAAGTTGCTTGCCGACAAAAGATAACATACCATGGGGGTGTTTGGCTGTAATATCTTTTCGGAATGGCTGCAAACGGAAGCATACATTACATCTCACATGTAGGCATATGTTTGTAATTTTAAGTTCAGAAACACTCACAGTTTATACAGCAGGCCTTTTGGCAGCTATCCAAATACAATAAATGATGACAGACCCATAAATCAGTGAAGGAAAGGATCAACATTTTTGATGTTTGGTTACAGCCGACACAAACGCATTAGTGAGCCTGTTTCTGTATTAACAAGTGACATCAAGTCTGCATTCCTTATTAAAGGGTTTCCTTATTGCATTCAGTGTCCACACCGAACTAAATGAAACAAGTAATTAATTTTAGGTGGAGTTCAACTAAACTTTTCAAAGCAATGCAAGTCATAAAAGGTTGTTTATCTGAGGTGAATAATTAACAAAACCCTTTTATGGGCATCATCCTTTCACCTGTTTGTGACAAATGCCCATCATTTGATTGAAAAAAGGTCAAGACTCATGAGAGATTCACTATTATTTGTAAGAGTAACGACCAAGTTGTTATTTCTTATTATTGGTACATTACAAAGTATTTCTGTCTTTAGCTATATAAATCGTTAATGGTTTCTCAAACTTATGACTTGCTACTAAATGATTCATAGCAACAGCTGTATTGATATAGTAGTAGACTTTTCTCAGTACAATTTAGGATATTTTCAAATGCTAAACATTACTCTCAATTTTTGCGATATTTTAACTTGTTATGAGTGATGCAAGACATATGTTCATTACCTTAATTCTTTTGTAAATATATAAAAGTGGCTTAATAGGAAAGAGTAGATCTTCAAAGAAAATAGTCATAATTCAGGCATGGGAGATGGGTTTGAGATTATGGTAAGTGGTTTGAGATTAACTTGCTCAGTCCAATTGTTGGTATCACAATAATTTTAATGCAGGATTTAATTCAAATTTGCGTAGAAGTTTTTTATATTCTTGCAGTAGCTCTTTAGACACTAACTCTTTTCTCGGCAAAGTTTTTTATGACTATTATGTAATCTTTACGCAATCGGCTGGTATTTAATTTGTTTACCACTTCCCCTACGTTGCCTCGCCATAAACTCGAGTGACAAAAAGTGTTCAGAGTCAGTAAGTTCTTTTAAAACATTTCCTGTGATATTTCACCTTCAACATGCTACAAGTATTACATAATTTTTGTAGCAATGTATCATATTAATGAGATAGTATTGTATTATATTAATGACATAGTATTGTATTAGATTAATGACATAGTATTGTATTATATTAATGACACAGTATTGTATTATATTAATGATATAGTATTGTATTATATTAATGACATAGTATTGTATTATATTAATGACATAATATTGTATTATATTAATGACATAGTATTGTATTATATTAATGACATAGTATTGTATTATATTAATGACAAGAGGTTTAGGTGTTGGTTTAGATGTTCATTTGTTTTGTCTTCCCAATTAAAAAAGAAATACCCAGTAGTAGTAATATATGAGCAGATCTCCCTACCAAGTGTTTTTTTGTGGATTTGATCTTGGAGTTTAGGCAATGGGTTACGATGTTGGATGAATTCGCCGAGTTTATATTGTATTTTATTTGAGGGGTACTTGAGTGGCATTTGAGTGGCATTTAAGTGGCATTTGAGTTTTGATAATTTTTTTACTTAATTTGAACTTATATGACATCTAAATTTTGAATGTATGGCATTTAGGTTATGATAATTTTTTTACATAACTGTATACATAATTATAACTCATAGGGTATCTAGATTTTGAATGTAAGATATTTAAGGTCTGATAATTTTCTGTAATTCCGACTCATATGATATCTTGAGAGAGAGGAGAGAGAGGAGATATATCTACATTGAATAAATACAGTGATTAAAAATGAAACAATATGTGAATATATACATTTATTGTGTAATAAGTAGGGAAAATCTCTCCATATAATATAGCTAGACTCAGTAAATACTAAGTAATAACAATTAATACATAGTCTTTTTTTACAATGATGTCTTTGATGTAGCGATGTTATATCTTAAGAAGGGAGATTTCTGTTTTATGTGCTTTTGAAGTCGTAATAAACTAAAATAAAAAAGTTATGTATTAGTATAGAGTGATTAAACAAAAATTCAAAATAATTACATGAATTTGAATTATAGTCTTAGTTACATTGGATAGTTTACATTATATAGAAATGACTCACCGAGTCACATTGTCCGACTTATTTTTTTGAATTAGAGACTATCCATCGCTAAAACAAAAAATTATTGGGATAGAAATAACTACAACTACATCTAAATCGAGTTGAAGTATTATTTACAATGATTAGAGAAAAACTCTCACCGAGTTTTATCATGTATCTCATCATTTTTTTCAGCAACATATCCTGTCTCAAAATCATCAAAATCTCCACGTAGAAAATCTTCAAGTTCATCAGCATCATCAATTTCTAATATTGTTTTGTTGTGCTTTGCTTGATCACAATATTGTTTCCAATACATTCGACCGAGGCTGTATGGAGAGCAAAATGAAAGATCGTATTCTGTCTTACATTTTCCGTAGGTTGTTTTTCCTCTGTAGATCATCACACCTGGAGTATATCGGTTAGCTTCTGAAGCATATTTGTCTGGTATGGCAAGCGTCTTCAACAGCGTTTCTCCGCATTGTTCAATGCTATAACGGATACAAATTACATTCGACTGTCCTCCTTTAAATCGATGAGGAACGAATCTATCAACAACATCTTGGTAAGGAAAAATAGCGCCGGGTTGAAAACTATTGAGGGTGTTGATGTTCAAGAAGCGTTTGAGCTGACCTTTAGTCAATGTACTCAAATATAGTGATTCCTCTTCAGCTTTCTTTTTGCTTAGAGGATGTCTGGTAACACGTCTGACATCATACCAAAGAACGCTTTTATTTTTTGGTTTTCCCTTTCTACCCAAATATACAACGTTAAACGGAGGGGGGTAATTATCACAGTTGAAGTTTTTAGCTATTTCAACTGGACAGAGGAGTATTTTGGGTTCGAGTTCATTTATATCTGAAGGATCATGGTAGTGTACTTGAGAATATCTACACTTCTCCTTACTTGATGGTTGTATCACACCAGTCACTCGCATAATGCTTGGGATAGGAAGATCTTCAAATGTTTTGCAAATCGGGACTTTTGGTGAGTCAATCACTTGAGAACCTTTAGATTTTTCTAATTCCCTAGCTCTCCTTTCATTGAGACATTCAACTGTTAAATGAGTTATAGCTGCACTCTCCATTGTTTGCTTAGCAACGGAAGTAGTTTGTTTTCTCACTGTTTGTTTTCGTTTCCTTACTATTCGTTTTTTTGGAGCAATTTTCCTTCTCTTAGGAGTTGTTTGCCGTTTTTCATTTTATTTTCTGTTGGATATGGATCTGTGCTAAGGAGTTCTTCAGAAAGAGCATCCATAACATTCTAAAAATAAAAGGGTAATATTTGCATGAGTGGCTAAGAGTGTATTTATTACTTAGAGTGTCTTATATATATATATATATGTATTTATGCCAAAAGCAGTTAAAATCATAGAGTTATGGTAGATTGAGAATGTGCTCATTAAACTATTGGGATGTGGAGACAAACAACAAAGGATGCGTTCAAATATATATATATATGTATTTACTTAATATCATACTGCTTTTAACATCTCAATTGGTAAGAAATAAAATATAATAGTTTGAGCAAAATATTGTAAAATAATAAAAAACGACCAAAAAATTTTTCATAAATATGTATGAAACGCTTCTAACATTAGTTCTAAAATACCTACAGAAGAGGATAGAGCTTTATCTATTTGGACGTAATTATAAATATGCTTTCTGAATTTATAAAAAGTTTTTTGTTCCATGTCATGTTATATAACTTTTTGAAAACTATTTGATTCCAAGCACTTCTTTCAATTTCTTTTAAAAAATTATTAATATTAACGACTTCCACCATTGACAAAACGATTTCGAAACCGTTTTTTATAATGTCATCAAAATGTTCTGTAGATATATCACGTTTCTTACAACACATCCCCATACTCATCATGTGTTGAGTTATACAGAATATTATAACTTGAAATGTCAAACGTTCTACAGCTTTTTCTTCAACAACATCATTATTTATCACATAGTTATGATACATTTCTGGAAGGAAGTCCTTTAAGTAGATTGGATTTGTTGTTGCATTGTTCTAAAATACAAGCGATAATTAGATAACTAAAATAATTAAAGGTGTTCAACAGGTGTTAAATAGTATTTTTTAATAATTCTTACCTTTTCATCAGGCTGAGATTCCGACTTTAGATACAATGGTTGACTTTCTACGACTTGAGTATTCATTCTGAAAAAACAGAAAAAATTGGTTCAATTCTTTATAACCAATTTAAAGACAGATATGTCATAAAGCCTTCAGATAGTTGTGTTAGCTAGCGGAAATAATTGAATTTAAGTTTTACCTTTATGAAGAGAGAACTCTTAGTAGTTGCAATGGAAGATGTAGTAGATAGATGTTGCTCCTTTGCTCACTGTTGTTGAACTGGATGCTTTCTGTCTGAAACCGTTGTCTCTTATATAGGTGAATGTGTGAAAATAAATTTTTTATTCCCGCGAAAGCATTGGTTTGTATTCGCGTGAAAATAAATTGTTTATTCCCGCGAAAGCAACGGGTTCCATTCGCGTGAAAATAAATTATTTATTACCGCGAAAGCATTGGTTTTTATTCGCCTGAAAAAAAAATGTTTATTCCCGCGAAAGCAACAGTTTCCATTCGCGTAAAAATTAAATGTTTATTCCCGCGAAAGCATTGGTTTGTATTCGCGTGAAAATAAAGTATTCATTCCCGCGAAAGCAACAGTTTCCATTCGCGTGAAAATTAAATGTTTATTCCCGCGAAAGCATTGGTTTGTATTCGCGTGAAAATAAAGTATTCATTCCCGCGAAAGCAACAGTTTCCATTCGTGTGAAAATTAAATGTTTATTCCCGCGAAAGCATTGGTTTGTATTCGCGTGAAAATAAAGTATTCATTCCCGCGAAAGCAACAGTTTCCATTCGCGTGAAAATAAAATGTTTATTCCCGCGAAAGCATTGGTTTGTATTCGCGTCAAAATAAATTATTCATTCCCGCGAAAGCAACAGTTTCCATTCGCGTGAAAATTAAATGTTTATTCCCGCAAAAGCATTGGTTTGTATTCGCGTGAAAATAAAGTATTCATTCCCGCGAAAGCAACAGTTTCCATTCGTGTGAAAATAAAATGTTTATTCCCGCGAAAGCAATGGTTTGTATTCGCGTGAAAATAAATTATTTATTCCCGCGAAAGCAACGGTTTGTATACACATGAAAATAAAATGTTTATTCCCGCGAAAGCAGTGGGTTCTATTCGCGTGAAAATAAATTATTTATTCCTGCGAAAGCATTGGTGTTCTTCCGTAAAAACAATGTTTCATTAATTTAACCTTATGATAAATGGCATGATTTCAGCTATATAAGAAGCACTGTTTTTACACAGAAAGCAGTCACTTCGACATTAGCAACTGAAGGAGCAAGATCTACTACAACATCATCTACTACAACTGCTAGAAGGACTTTTCTGTTTGGAGGTAAGTCAACTTGATTGAGTATAAATTTAATTTTTATCGATTTAGATACTAACAGCGGTATGATATTGAGTAAATATATATATATATATATTTATATATATATATATATGTATATATATCTTCAAATTGCTTTGAAAAAGAAATCATAACATGGATTTTTACTTTATCTTTTAGAATGTCGACACAAGTCAATACAAAACAACTGAAGAATAAAGAACCAAAACCTTCACAAGATAAGAAGGTGATTGATGACAATGTACTTCTTCAACGCACTATGATTCCCTTTCAAAGCGCCAGTCTGAATACTCTGGCAACTCTCATCATCAAAAGCGCCCCTCTGTTAAGTACTCTATCTCCAGCTTCCAGAAGAGACATTGAAAACATAGTCAAAGTTGAAGATTTACCAATACCTACAGTTATGCAGGTGTTAACCGTTGAGCTCCATGATGAAACGAACTGCACCATCATATACAACTATAAAAAGGATGGAAAGGTAGTTAGAGTGAAGAGCACTATTCCATTAGCAGCAGGATTACTTGTCAATGAAGCTTCGCAAATAAGACCGCTGGTTTTGATCTACATGGGTGTTGAAAAGACTGGAAAAGCAATTTTTCGTGCTGCTACAGAAACAGGAACTACTTTGAGGTGTAAGAATGTGTTTGATGTATTACCAGAAAAAAAGTATGCGACAAATCAATGCTTATTTCGAGGTAGCTAATCTTCAGGATTTCCCAACAGATAGTGTCATATGTTTCCAAAACCCTGAAGTTATAACAAAGTCTGACAGGCGATGGAATGGAAATGAAGAGACTCTTCTAGTTCAATACAGAAGTGTTGTAGATGAAGAATTACTGATCGGAGATATGCGCATTCCTCATCAAATAGCTTCTGCTGTGACATCGGAGAGATTTGGAGTGATTTTGTTCAAGGGTCTGAGTCGAAACGCAGACAATTCAATTTTCTACAACATCAGTGTACTCGCAGCTCATCAAGCCTTCGTCCAAGCCTCGGAACTGGCTGATAATCCAAAATCTGAGGATTTTCTCAACCACTTCGATGATGCTGAAAAAGAAGGCTGTGGAGAACAAACTCTCGAGAAGCTAATCTATAACTCAAGGGATTCATATCACTATAGGTAAGTTTTATTAATTTTTACCATAATTTTAAAAAGTTGATTTGTGAAAATTTTGTGTTTTCTTACAATGAAAAACCCCTTAAAATGATAAATTTGTGAACATTTTTGTAAAACATTTTTAAGTTATATATATATTTCGAATTAAAAAAGGATTTTGTTGTGTCATCAGTGTATTTTTTCACATAAAATTCGGAAAAAATAACAAAAGGTGATAATTATTTTACAAAAATGTTCAATTTTTCACATAAATGATCAACTCATAACCTTTTTTTGTAAAACATTTTTAAATTATATATATTTCGGATTAAAAAAATGACTTTTTTGCGTAATCAGTGTATTTTTTTACATAAAAGTTTAAAAAATAACAAAAGGTTATAATTATTTTGCAAAAATGTTTAGTTTTTCACATATATGATCAATTCATAAACATTTTTTGTAAAACATTTTTAAATTATATCTATTTCGGATTAAAAAAAGGACTTTTTTGTGCAATCAGTGTATTTTTTTACATAAAAGTTTAAAAAATAACAAAAGGTTATAATTATTTTACAAAAATGTTTAGTTTTTCACATAAATGATCAATTCATAAACATTTTTTGTAAAACATTTTTAAATTATATATAATTCGGATTAAAAAAAGGACTTTTTTGTGTAATCAGTGTACTTTTTTACATAAAAGTTTAAAAAATAACAAAAATATTATAATTATTTTACAAAAATGTTTAGTTTTTCACATAAATGATCAATTGATAAACATTTTTTGTAAAACATTTTTAAATTATATATATTTTGGATTAAAAAAAGGGGTTTTTTGTGTAATCAGTGTATTTTTTTAGCTAGAAGTTGAAAAAAATCACAAAAGGTTATAATTATTTTACAAAAATGCTTAATTTTTCACGTAAATAACACGTTTTATCACATAAATGGCTTATTCATGAGTGTTTGTTGTAAAACATTTTTAAAATTATATATATATATATTTATATTTATACATTCCGAATCCAAATGAAAAAAAAGGACTTTTTCGTGTGTAATCAGTGTATTTCTTTTACATAGAAGTTGAAAAAATAACAAAAGTTTATATTTATTTTACATTAATTTTAATCATACTATACTAATACATCATTTTTTATTTTAGTCCATTATATCGTAAAAAGAAAACAGAGTAAAGAACTTTCCCTAAGAAATAATGAGCTGAATGATGTAACTCAGTGAGTTATTTTCCTGTTATATATAATGTAAACTATCTAATGTAGCTAAGAGTAAAATTTAAATTCGGTAAAATTTATTCATATAATGAATAACTTTTGTATTTTAGTCAATTATTGGATCACAGAGAATACGGAATACAAGAGTTCCTCCCTGGGTCTAATAATATACCAGAAGAATATCAAGGAAGATATTGTTCAAGAAAAGCGCTTTGTAACCATTGATATCGTAAGCTATAGTAGTTTGTATTACAGAAAATTTACTATAAAACAGTTTTATGAATGTAAAAACTAGATATGGTATTTTCTATTACAATTATTTACTTGTAAATTTTATTCATCTAGAGAGGTAATTTGGTGATTTTTGACAGTTTTTAAAAAAGTTAAAAAGTACAAAAAAATCAAAAAATATCGAAAACTATATATTTCAATAATTATTTTTTAAAAGGTTCAAAAAAATGTAATAAAGCTCTGTTTTGAAACATAAAAAATTTAAAAGGATTGTGTAGGATAAAATTCTCACTCAAAAATTATTGAAAATTGAATGAAATAAAAGAATATTTTCCCAAATACCAAAGTTTTGTAAATATAAAGTGAAAAACTCTATATATATATATATATATTGTTTTTAAAATAATATCGAAAACTATATATTTCAATGATTATTTTTGAAAAAAATAAAAAAATTTAAAAGGAAGGTGTAGGATAAAATCCTCACTCAAAAAATTATTGAAAATTGAATGGAATAAAAGAATATAAAGTGAAAATCTCTATATATATTTATTTTTTTAAAAAAATATCGAAAACTATATATTATAATGATTATTTTTTTAAAAGGTTGAAAAAACAAAAAACTTTGTAATAAAACCCTGTTTTAAAAACATAAAAAATTAAAAAGGAATGTAATAAAAGAATATTTTACCAAAATACCACATTTTTCTTGTAAATATCTAGTAAACATTTCTAAAATATTGTTGGTGAAATTTACTGGAAAATGGTTTCAAGTGTGTCAAAGACTAAATATGATGTTTTCATTGAAATGTTTATTTTCAAAAGATCCAAATAATAACATTGAATCAATTAGTTATATTTAACAGTCAAATTCTTTTTTATCAAGTAGGCTTAATGTTTCTATTGTGATTAATTCTCAAATATTGTAAACTTGAACTATCTAGAGGAGTAATTTGTTGATTTTGATGTGTTTTTTTCTTTTAAAAAAATTATCATGTAATACCACATACTTCAGTTCTAATTCGTTTTGAACAATTTCATGGGAGACAAAGAATAAAAAAGTTACATTGATTTAGTTTTTAGAATTAAAGTTGCTATCGAAAATGGTTTGTTCTTGTTTAAAAAAATTATTACGTAATACCACATACTTCAGTTCTAATTCGTTTTTAGAATTGAAGTCGCCATCGAAAATGGTTTGTTCTTGAATGGGTAAATCCATAGCCTCCTCCTCATCATGACAGAAGCTTTCTGATGATTGCATTTTGAAAAACAAATTACATTGTTTTAGTTTTCCGAATTGAAATTGCCATCGAAAATGGTTTGTTCTTAAACGGGAAAATCCATAGCCTTCTCATCATCATGTCTAAGTTTTCTACCCCAATATCTCCAACCTCTCAGAGATAGAAATTGTTCTGTTTAAAAAAATAATGGAAATTGTATATATAAATGATTGTTTTTGAAAAAAATGGTAAATTTTTGAAAAAAATTCAAAAGGAAAATGCAGGATAAAACCCTCACACAAGAAACTAATTTTGTATGATAGGTTGCTTACCTAATAATAAGAAAATAATGAATAATTTATATTTAAGCAATTATTGAAAAAATTAATGAAAATTGAATAGAATAAAGGAAATATTTTACCAAATAGCCTGTTTTTTTGTAAAGATATACAAACAGATAAAATTTAACCATTTAAAGGATGATTTCTTTTTTGCAAAAAAAATAATGAAGATTTAATGAAATGAAAGAATATTTTACCAAATACCTTGTTTTTTTTGTAAATTTGTACAATTAGATGAAATTTAACCATTTATAGGATGATTTGTTTTTGTAAAAAAGTTAATGAAAATTGAATAAAATAAAAAAATATTTCACCAAAATACCTCTTTTTTGTAGATGTAAACAACTAGATGAATATCAAACTTTATCCATTTTTTTCCATTTGGGATCATGTTTTGAAGGTTTTCAAGATAGTTTTAGTAAAAGCTTATGCATTGATTGTCATTACAAGTTGTAGTGTTTGGTATTATTTAATATTTACTGACTCTAGCTATATTATATGAAATTTTCCCTACTTATTACACAATAAATGTATATATTCACATATTGTTTCATTTTTAATCACTGTATTTATTCAATGTAGATATATCTCCTCTCTCTCCTCTCTCAAGATATCATATGAGTTCGAGTTATGTAAAACAATTATCAAAACTTAAATGCCATACATTCAAAATCTAGCTGCCATATGAGTTCAAATTAAGTAAAATAATAATCAAAACTCAAATGCCACTTAAATGCCACTCAAATGCCACTCAAGTACCCCTCAAATGAAATACAATATAAACTCGGCGAATTCATCCAACGTCGTAACCCATTGCATAACCTCCAAGATCTAATCCACAAAAAAACACTTGGTAGGGAGATCTGCTCTTATATTACTACTCCCAGTGACCGAACTACCACTGGAGAAAAATTAATGTGTACATAAAACTTGCTGTGTATTGATATTTTAATAAATTGGTTCAAGAGCAGACGAATGGTATTCTTTCAAGTCAGTTCATAGACATTAAACATTTTTCATGTTGAAACACTCCAGTCTAGTAATTACTGTAAAGAGTAGTAGTATATGAGCAGATCTCCCTACCAAGTGTTTTTTTGTGGATTAGACCTTGGGGGTTATGCAATGAGTTACGGCGTTGGATGGATTCGCCGAGTTTATATTGTATTTCATTTGAGAGACATTTGAGTGGCATTTGAGTGGCATTTAAGTGGCATTTGAGTTTTGATTATTTTTTTACTTAATTTGAACTCATATGGCAGCTAGATTTTGAATGTATGGCATTTAAGTTTTGATAATTTTTTTACATAATTCGAACTCATATGGCATCTTGAGAGAGAGGAGAAAGAAGAGAGAGAGGAGAGAGGAGTTTTATCTACATTGAATAAATATATTGATCAAAAATGAAACATTATAAGATTATATACATTGATTACATAATAAGTAGGGAAAATCTTCCTATATAATATACCTAGAGTCAGTAAATACTAAGTAATACAAAGCACTACAACTTGTAACAAACAATCAATACATATATACATATGGTATCTTGAGAGAAAGAAAGAGATAGAGGAGGGAGGGAGAGAGAGGAGAGAGGGAGAGGGAGATTCTTTAGTTTTCTGTACATTCATATATATATATATATATGGTTAATTATGTACATATTTATGGGTATATTTATATCTACATAGAGAGAGAGGAGATATATCTACATTGAATAACTATATTGATCAAAAATGAAACATTATATGATTATATACCTGATTACATAATAAGTAGGTAAAATCTTCCTATATAATATAGCTAGAGTCAGTAAATACTAAGTAATACAAAGCACCACAACTCGTAATGACAATCAATGCATACATACATACATATGGTATCTTGAGAGAAAGAAAGAGAGAGAGGAGAGAGAGAGGAGAGAGATTTTTTGTTTCTATACATTCATGTATATATGGTTAATTATGTACATATTTATGGGTATATTTATATCTACATAGAGAGAGGAGAGAGATATATCCACATTGAATAAATACATTGATCAAAAATGAATCATTGTATGATTATATACATTTATTACATAATAAGTAGGGAAAATCTTCCTATATAATATAGCTAGAGTCAGTAAATACGCACATGTCCATATTCATGTACATGTGCATAAATGGACATGAATAGGTACATGTCCATATTCATGTCCATATTCATGTCCATATTCATGTCCATATTCATGTCCATATTCATGTCCATTTATGTACATGTCCATATTCATGTCCATTTACGTACATACCTATGTTCATATTTATGTACATGTGCATGTCCAAATTCATGTCCATATTAACATTTTATAGCTATGTACAGAGGAGAGAGAAGAGAGGAGAGAGAGAGAGAGATTTTTTAGTTTTTTATACAACCATGTATATATGGATAATTATGTACATATTTATGGATATATTTATATCTAGATTGAATAATATACATTTATGACATAATAACTATATTGAATGCTATAAAATATGTTGGAAAATCACCAAGTTAGTCCTCTAGATGGTTAAAATTTACAGTATTTGGGAAATAACTGCAAGAGAGGAGAGAGGAGTATTTGGTTGAGGAGAGAGGAGAGAGGAGAGAGGAGAGAGAGGAGGCTTGAGCGTAAATATTTCTTTTAGTTATTTACATAATAAGTATATTGAATACTATAAAATATCTTGGAAAATCGTCAAATTAGACCTTTAAATGGTTAAAATTTACAGTATTTGGGAAATAACTACAATAAAAAACATTATGAATGTATGGCATTTAAGTATTGATAGTTTTTTACATAATTCGAACTCATATGGTATCTTGAGAGAAAGAAGAGAGGAAAAGAGGAGAGAGGAGGGGAAATAATCGCACTCAAATGAAAAAAATAGATGAAGCTAGATATTCATCTATTTGTATATATCCACAAGAAAACTGGGGTATTTGGTGAAATATTCTTTTATTCCATTCAATTTTCCTTAATTTTATTTGAGTTGAAGTATTATTTACAATGGTTAGAATTTATTAAAATTACTGCTCAATCTTTTATCCAACAAACACCTACAATAATTCTTAGTAATAGTAGTGTAATGAGACTGAGTAATAATCTACACACACCTTGTTCACTCTGTATGCTGTAGCACATGTTTTTCCTTTAGTTATCTGCAGTTACTTCAATTGGATCTTATCCAGATGTTTTATAGTCTTTGCTGCTACTGCGTTTTGTCTCAAACAAGAGTCCAAAGTAGGCATTGTGTCTACAAAATACAAAAAAATTGATTGTTACAATTGATTCATTTATTTTCATTGGCTTTATCTACATATACATAAAGTAGCGAAGAAACAGTTTGTGTGAGTATGAAACTATCTAGTAGAGATAAATTTATATCTAGGTTCAACTAGCATTAAATATTAATTACTTATTATTTTGTTAATAATAAATAATTAGAGTCAGGTACTTTACTAGTGCTCGGACAAACACACAATTTTGTTAATGTCAAAGTCTGTGATCTTACAAAGAAATAACTTAGATACTATTAGCATAAAATTATCTAGTAAAGATAAATTACCTAGGAGTGAATTCTAGTTGAGGTTCGATTTATCAATATCCAAAGACAGGGTTTGTAACACAAACGGATTTGGTTGTAGGAGGCTATTTTCTCCATAGTGCAAGTAGGTGAGTTTTTCAACTAGTGGTAAATAAATATTTATTATTATTTTATTATTTAGATCACAAGACGAACAAAATTCAATAAAGTAACAATGAAAACCAAATGAAATCACAATAATATTAACAATAATAAGAATAATAATAATAATCATCATCAGTAGAAATTATTTTTCATATTAAATACAATGAATAATAACTGTTTTATGCTGATAATGAAGTAAAGCAATACAATAATGAAAGTTGTAATCGTTTTTTGGCTGTAAAGTTCAAAATCAACCTGTCGTTCAAGATGTCATTTAAGGCTAACCTATTTTTTCTCTCGGACCTACGACAATTCTGTCAATCAATGCCAAAAGACTGCGATCTTGAGCGGAAACAGGATAGGTTCTATGAGCATGAAATTATTTAGGAGAGATACTTCTATGGTCAGGCCATATCGTAATAGGAGGATAACTCCAGAGTGCAACTAGTTGAGTTTTTCAACCAGTGTTGAATAATTATTTATTATTTCTCACCTTAATACAGAAAATCTCCTAGTAGTTGTAGTAGATGTTGATCCTTCAGTCACTGTTGTTGAAGTGGATGCTTTCTGTGGAAAAGCGGTGCTTCTTATATAGCTAGGTTGTACTAGGTTGTACTAGGTACTAGGTACCGATTGACACGAGTTGATTCCAATGAAAAGCCTTTATGATATATAAGCAGGTCTTTACGCAGAAAACTCACGCGAAAACTAAAAAAAATAAAAAACATTCTTCGCGGGAGTTTTCCGTCTTATATGTTATAAAGGCTTTACGCAAAAACTCACGCGAAAACCGAAACTAAAAACAAAATTCTTCGCGGGAGTTTTCCTTCTTATAAGTCATAAAGGTTTTACACGGAAAACTCACGCGAAAAGTGAAACAGTCAAAAAATTCTCTTCGCGGGAGTTTTCTTTCTATATACTATAAAGGCTTTACACGGAAAACTCACGCGAAAACGGAAAATAGAAAACAATTCTTTCGCGGGAGTTTTCCTTCTTTTATGTTATGAAGGCTTTATGCAGAAAGTTCACGCATTTTTTTTTACCGTAAGTTTTTCGCGTAAGGCTTTTATAGTACATAGAAGGAAAACTCCCGCGAAGAGGTTTTTTTTATTCTTTTTGTTTTCGCGTGAGTTTTTGCATCAAGCTGTTATAACACATAAGAAGGAAAACTCCCGCGAAGAAGTTTTTATTGAGTTTCGGTTTTCGCGTGAGTTTTTTGCGTACAGCCTTTATAACATATAAGACGGAAAACTCCCGCGAAGAATGTTTTTTATTTTTTTAGTTTTCGCGTGAATTTTCCTGCTTATATATTATAAAGGCTTTTCATTGAAATCAACTCGTGTCAATCGGTACCTAGTACCTCGTACAACCTAGCTGTATAAGGAGCACCGTTTTTACACAGAAAGCATCCACTTCAACAACAGTGACTGAAGGATCAACATCTACTACAACTACTAGGAGACTTTCTGTATTAAGGTAAGAAATAATAAATAATTATTTAACACTAGTTGAAGAACTCAACTAGTTGCACTATGGAGTTATCCTCCTATTACGATATGGAGTCTTTCTCTTGACCATAGAAGTATCTCTCCTAGATAATTTTATGCTCATAGAACCTACCCTGTTTCCTCTCAAGATCGCAGTATTTTAACATTGCTAGACAGAATTGTCGTATGTCCGAGAGAAAAAATAGGTTAGCTTATTAAATGATGCCTTGAACTACAGGTCGATTTTGAACTTTACAATCAAAAAATGATTAAAACTTTCAATATTGTATTATTTTACTTCATTATCAACATAAAACAGTTATCATTCATTGTAAAAATAAATAATTAGAGCCTTTTACTAGTGTTAAATAATTATTTATTATTTTTTACCTTAACTCTACTTAGAGTCCTCTTAGTGGTTGTAGTGATCTAAATAATAAAATAATAATAAAAAGCTAGTTCCAAAGAACTAGATGATTTAATTGACTATAGACAAATAATTATTTTAGCACTTCTTACCTCGATGCTGGTTGCTTACATGGTGTTTCATTGCTATAGCAGCAGGAGTGTTGATGTTTGAGCAGGAAGATGTATCATTAAAGGTGTTAGGATTGGGTCTTCTATCATCAATGTGAATGCCGTTGGTGGTGGAATTGGTGGTTGTAGTGGAGATAGTGTCGATGTTGTTGGTAGTTGTAGTTGGTTCAATATGGAGCTTAAGAAGTGCTTTGGAGTGTGATGTCATCATACCTGCAAAATGGTAAAAGAACTTAGTTTTTTAATGATGTGAATATACTGAAATTATTATAGTGTTAAATAATTATTTACTATTTATTTTAAAAATAAATAATTAGAGCTTTCTACTAGTGTTAAATAATTATTGATTATTTTTTACCTTATCACCACTTAGAGCCAGATGATTTAATTAACTAAAGACAAATAATTATTTTAGCATTTCTTACCTTGATGCTGGATGGTCTCCTAGTAGCTGTAGTAGATGATGCTTCTCCGCTTGCTGTTGAAGAACTGGATGCTTTCTGTGTGAAAACAGTGGCTCTTAAATAGCTAAAGTTGCACTGATTAAACCCTATGAATCAGCATTTTTTCCAATGCTTTCGCGGGAATAAAAACTGTTTATTCCCGCGAAAGCAACGGTTTCCATTCGCGGGAATAAATACTTTATTTTCACGCGAATGGAAACCGTTGCTTTCGCGGGAATAAAAATTTTATTTTCACGCGAATACAAACCAATGCTTTCGCGGGAATAAATAATTTATTTTCACGCGAATGGAAACCGTTGCTTTCGCAGGAATAAATAATTTATTTTCACGCGAATGGAAACTGTTGCTTTCGCGGGAATAAATAGTTTATTTTCACGCGAATAGAAACTGTTGCTTTCGCGGGAAAAAATAAATTATTTTCACGCGAATGGAAACCGTTGCTTTCGCGGGAATAAATAATTTATTTTCACGCGAATAGAAACTGTTGCTTTCGCGGGAGTAAATAGTTTATTTTCACGCGAATAGAAACTGTTGCTTTCGCGGGAATAAATAATTTATTTTCACGCGAATGGAAACTGTTGCTTTCGCGGGAATAAATAGTTTATTTTCACGCGAATGGAAACTGTTGCTTTCGCGGGAATAAATAGTTTATTTTCACGCGAATAGAAACTGTTGCTTTCGCGGGAAAAAATAAATTATTTTCACGCGAATGGAAACCGTTGCTTTCGCGGGAATAAATAATTTATTTTCACGCGAATAGAAACTGTTGCTTTCGCGGGAGTAAATAGTTTATTTTCACACGAATAGAAACTGTTGCTTTCGCGGGAATAAATAATTTATTTTCACGCGAATGGAAACTGTTGCTTTCGCGGGAATAAATAGTTTATTTTCACGCGAATAGAAACTGTTGCTTTCGCGGGAATAAATAGTTTATTTTCACGCGAATAGAAACCGTTGCTTTCGCGGGAATAAATAATTTATTTTCACGCGAATGGAAACCCTTGCTTTCGCGGGAACAAACAGTTTTTATTCCCGCGAAAGCATTGGAAAAAATGCTGATTCATAAGGTTTAATCAGTGCGACTTTAGCTATTTAAGAGCCACTGTTTTCACACAGAAAGCATCCAGTTCTTCAATAGCAAGCGGAGAAGCATCATCTACTACACAAGATCTACCACCTACTTAGATGATACCAAACCAATGAAGACTCAAACTACATGAATTTTGAAGACAGCATACTTCTCCAACACAGCAAGAATTCATTTCAAGATCTACCACCTACTTAGATGATACCAAACCAATGAAGACTCAAACTACATGAATTTTGAAGACAGCATACTTCTCCAACACAGAAAGAATTCCTTTCAAGATCTACCACCTACTTAGATGATACCAAACCAATGAAGACTCAAACTACATGAATTTTGAAGACAGCATACTTCTCCAACACAGCAAAAATTCATTTCAAGATCTACCACCTACTTAATTGATACCAAACCAATGAAGACTCGAACTACATGAATTTTGAAGACAGCATACTTCTCCAACACAGCAAGAATTCCTTTCAAGATCTACGACTTAATTAGATGATACCAAATCAATGAAGACTCAAACTACATCGATTTTGAAGACAGTGCACTTCTCCAACACAGCAAGAATTCATTTCAAGATCTACCACCTACTTAGATGATACCAAACCAATGAAGACTCAAACTACATGAATTTTGAAGACAGCATACTTCTCCAACACAGCAAAAATTCATTTCAAGATCTACCACCTACTTAAATGATACCAAACCAATGAAGACTCAAACTACATGAATTTTGAAGACAGCATACTTCTCCAACACAGCAAAAATTCATTTCAAGATCTACCACCTACTTAAATGATACCAAACCAATGAAGACTCAAACTACATGAATTTTGAAGACAGTCTACTTCTCCAACACAGCAAGAATTCCTTTCAAGATCTACGACTTACTTAGATGATACCAAATCAATGAAGACTCAAACTACATGGATTCTGAAGACAGCACACTTCTCCAACACAGCAAGAATTTCTTTCAAGATCTATCACCTACTTAGTTCTCCAACACAGCAAGAATTCATTTCAAGATCTACCACCTACTTAGATGATACCAAACCAATGAAGACTCAAACTACATGAATTTTGAAGACAGTCGACTTCTCCAACACAGCAAGAATTCCTTTCAAGATCTACGACTTACTTAGATGACACCAAATCAATGAAGACTCAAACTACATGGATTCTGAAAACAGCATACTTCTCCAACACAGAAAGAATTCCTTTCAAGCTCTACCACCTACTTAGATGATACCAAACCAATGAAGACTCAAACTACATGAATTTTGAAGACAGCATACTTCTCCAACACAGCAAAAATTCATTTCAAGATCTACCACCTACTTAAATGATACCAAACCAATGAAGACTCAAACTACATGAATTTTGAAGACAGTCTACAACACAGCAAGAATTCCTTTCAAGATCTACCACCTACTTAGATGATACCAAACCAATGAAGACTCAAACTACATAGATTTTGAAGACAGCATACTTCCCCAACACAGCAAAAATTCATTTCAAGATCTACCACCTACTTAGATGATACCAAACCAATGAAGATGAAGACAGCACACTTCTCCAACACAGCAAGAATTTCTTTCAAGATCTACCACCTACTTAGATGATACCAAACCAATGAAGACTCAAACTACATGAATTTTGAAGACAATCTACTTCTCCAACACAGCAAGAATTCCTTTTAAGATCTACGACTTACTTAGATGATACCAAATCAATGAAGACTCAAACTACATGGATTCTGAAGACAGCACACTTCTCCAACACAGCAAGAATTTCTTTCAAGATCTATCACCTACTTAGATGATACCAAACCAATGAAGACTCTAAAAATTACTTATATTATATTTCGATGATGCTGAAAAAAAACTGTCCAGAACAAGAGTTCAAAAAGCTAATCTATAACTCAAGGCAATCATATCACTATAGGTGAGTTTTACTAATTTTTACCATAAATTAAACAAAATGCTGAATATATACATTTTCTAGGTGAAAAAAGGACTTTTTTGATGTAATTAGTGTATTTTTTACAACAAAATGCTGAATATATACATTTTCATGGTAAAGAAAAGGACTTTTTGGGTGTAATTAGCGTAGTTTTTACAACAAAATGTTGAACATATAAATTTTTTCAGGTAAAAAAAAAGCACTTTTTTGGTGTAATTAGTGTATTTTTTTACAACATATTTATAAAGCAAGTATTTTTTGTTTTGTTTTAGATAGATGAAAGAGAATCAAAAGCACTTGGTGAAAATAATGCTCAAGAAAGAACAAGTTGAACAATGTAACTTGGTGAGTTATTTCCCTTTTCTAATAATGTAAACTATCCAATGTAACTAGAACTATAATTCAAATTCATGTAATTATTTTACATTTTTGCTTAATCATTCTATACTAATACATAATTTTTTTATTTTAGTTCATTACGAAATTAAAAGCACATAGAACAGAAGTCTTCCTTCCTAAGATGTAACATCACTACATCAAAGACATCATTATAAAGGAACAAACTATGCATTAACTGTTATTACTTTGTATTTATTACAAGTTGTAGTGCTTTGTATTACGTAGTATTTACTGACTCTAGCTATATTATGTGGGGAGATTTTCCTTACTTATTATGTAATAAATGTATATAATCATATAATGATTCATTTTTAATCAATGTATTTATTCAATTTAGATATATCTCCTCTCTTCTCTCTCTATGTAGATATAAATATACCCATAAATATGTACATAATTGACCATATATACATTAATTGCTAGAAAACTAAAAGATCTCTCTCCTCTCTCTCTTTCTCTCTCTCAAGATACCATATGTATGTATGTATGAATGCATTGATTGTCATTACAAGTTGTATTGCTTTGTATAACTTAGTATTTACTGACTCTAGCTATATTATATAGGAAGATTTTCCCTACTTATTATGTAATCAGGTATATAATCATATCATTTTCATTTTTGATGAATATATTTATTCAATGTAGATATATCTCCTCTCTCTCTATGTAGATATAAATATATCCACTCTCCTCTCTCCTCTCTGTCTTCTCTCTCCTCTCTCTCAAGATGCCATATGAGTTCAAATTATGTGAAAAAAGTATCAAAACTTAAATGCCATACATTCAAAATCTAGCTGCCATATGAGTTCAAATCAAGTAAAAAAATAATCAAAACTCAAATGCCACTTAAATGCCACTCAAATGCCACTCAAATACCTCTCAAATGAAATACAATATAAACTCGGCGAATTCACCCAACGTCGTAACTCATTGCATAACCCCCAAGACCAGATCCACAAAAAAACACTTGGTAGGGAGATCTGCTCATATATTACTACTGTAAAGCTTTCTTGATTACGATATTTGATAAGAGATGTTTCAATTTTCCTTTTACTCTTTGTACCGTCGGAACTCAAACACAACAGCTGCAAGTAGATCCCTGTATGATAACAAGCAACGTAAACAGAAATCTTTGAAATAGTCAACCAATCATAACTGACATAGCACCATAAACTGTGTCATTTAGTCTGCTCAACAAATCCTTCGTTTTATCTCAACCAATAGCAATCAAGAACTGCATTCCATGACGTATGCAAATGAAGATGTCGAGTTTTATATATAAGTTTAGAGATGTCTGAATATTTTCATTGAAAATACTCAGGGTCTACCTAATAAGACTTGTAGTTCACTCTTTGATATAATAATGTCTCAGACAACCAGGCAACTGTCGGCGGCAGTAGTACTTGCTATGATGGGATGTCTAGTTCTGTCTGACTTAGTAACAAATACTTGTACATCACTGGATCTGATGGACGTGCGGCTTCAGTTTTCTCATGCAAGAGAAAAATTTGCGTCAATTCCTTCATACGCACCAGTTGTAGAAATCCTAAATTATCTGATGGTCGAGAAAAATGGCTCAGCAGGTTGTCTAAGTAAGAGTGCAACAGGAAATACTGTACCAGGGTGAGTAACCTGCTAAACTTAACTTAAACTTGTTTGTGATTGATGGTAGGTTGGGAGTCACATTAGCTGAAGGAAGGTTTTGAAACCTGAAGTCGTTGTACTGGAGTTGTCTTCAATTCATGGATCGAGAACGCTTCACCTATCATGATTACCACAATCATAAAAACAATTCGGACGTACCTCACTCTAATCTCTTTACTGATTTCAAACCTACACTTGCGCACAATCACTTTCAGCTTCTATATTTGGTCATGTGGTTTCTAATTCAGATTTCGTGATCATTGTTGATGTGCAGAAGATTAATGACACAGGAAGCACAACTCCAGCAAGTGCTTTTATTTTGTCAGCTAAGATAAATATAAAATAATTGAAAACAGATTACTAGCACAACATACTAGGTGCACTATAGCTAAACAGTTACACACTAATTGAAGATTCTTGATAGATTTGTTGCAGTACAAACTAAGCTAATCATGTAATAAAGTATGTGTTGGAATGTGTTTTGGCTTTCGTTTTGTTTGAACAACTTTCAAAATTAAGTTTGTTGTTTTTCAAAAACAAATAGATTTGAAATGTTATTTTATTATTTTATTTCAATTTAAGAGATGAATGACAATCAAAGGGAAGAAGACTCCAATGGTAAATGTACTGATTGCTGTACATGGTGGTCATTAATCAAAAGTTGTCATACGAGTGTATTGAAGCAGCAAAGATGTCTACTGACTAATTCTTTGAAGCCATACTTTCACACATCCAAGTCAATTGTTTGCTGCTTTGCTCTAATGCTACATGTACATCTACTGATTACGTAGCGATTAGCCCTTACCAATTGGAGATGACATCAAGAAGTTCCCCTATTTTTTTCTCTACTTGCCATTCTCTCGCAATACCGGTGAAACTCGCTACATTTTTTCCATAGTTAGCCATAAAGTGATTTCAAACAACAAAAACAGGATGCTAAAAAACGATTCTTCATTTAAAAATAATTGCACTTGAGAAACAAGTTTGTTGGAAACACCAAAACCACAAACAGTGATATGATTGGTCAAATCACGAATTGTCTACCAATTTTTTGACCACGAGCAAAACCTATCGATAGCCTAAAATAAAATGCTACCGATTATTTCGTTACGTCACACCGGAAACACATACAGGGAAATCCTCAATCACTAAGGCAAATTGGGAGCTAATCAGTAGATGTACATGAAGTATAAGACTTGTATACGTAGTTGTGTCTTATCAGTCTTTACAAATAAATATATGTTGTTAACGGAGCTAACGAGAACACAACTCCAAAATAGTTCAGTGTAAAATTATGCCCAAAGACAATAATCAGTTTCAAGTTGAATGCAGTACAAGACCTACTAATATGTTCGAGCTGGTTATTTGGTATTAACATGTGTAACCACTTTCTACGTTTATTGCAGATACGTTGTTAGCTATGGATTAAACGAGTCAGCTCCATCTACCCCACCTCTTTATTCCATCTTAGATGGTGGAAGTTATCCATCACATGCAGTAGATACATTTGTACCTTGTCCAAGGTTTTATGTTCCATCTACACGTTGTCATCAATGCAATAACGGAGAATGTGTGAACTACGTCGCAGCCCAAAGTGTATCTCCATTGTATCTAATGAGCAATGGTACTTGTACACACAATGGTAGAGTGAAGAATACATATAGAGCTGTCAGGTTTAGAGTCTATGATAATACTTTTTATTGCTAAGTTTAGACTTTTGGAAACCAATGTTTATTTATAGCCATATTGTTAGATAATGTTTACATTTTTTGTTAGTTTGTTTTGTTTCAAGTGACAACATTTTTCCTTTTTTGCTTTCCACTTATAACCTAGTGTTTTTCACTTTATTTTTTAATTATACAATAATTCTTCTTTTGCTTTATGTTTGAAATTGGTTTTTTTAAGTTTGAAACTTCACAAGCTGTTGAGCAAAAACATTGGCTCGACTTTGTATCTTTCTTCTACTAAACTCTCTTGTTATTACAAAGTTTGTTATAATGCTGTTCTTTTCAGAAATAGAAATAGAATTTGATTAATTCTGTTTGCATTGATTATATAAAAACAGCTAAGCTACAACGACTGTGATTGATACTGTAATAGACACCATGGCAGAGCTTTGCTCCTGTTTTACTTCTGATTACTGTATTTACTGATCAATAAGAAACTGATCCGATCTACCATGAGCAGTAACATGTTTAAATATGGATGTTACATTGTGTGAACAACTTCTAATTGTTTTGATCAATACCAGTCATGGTAAGATAACTACTGACAATTAGCCAACTCAGAATTGTTTCCATGTAATGGTTCGAAAGTAGGTTTTGAATGGTGAGAAGTCATTTTATTTAGGTTAATTATGGTGTACCCTTATCCTATCACTTAGCGTATCACTGTACTAGGAGTCCAGTTACTAGCTAACTTTTTTATTTACAAACCAGCACTAACTCACTTCAGCAACAATTCTGAAATGGCCACATTAAAAACTCCTGTTACTAGCAGTTACAAACATATATGCGTTATTAAATCCTGTAAAAACTGATCAATTAATTTAATTGATAATTATAGTTAATGGCAAATTATTGATTTACTAACCCAGTTAATTGCTAAATAGATAAATAAAAGTAACAACATCAAAATCTTGCTGTTAATATACAAATAACACTTGAGAAATATATTCTTAGTTAGTACTCGAAAAATAACCCATCATATGTATTTGTCATGCCAAAAACACACATAGTTCGCCATGATGTTGCCGTTTGCCTGACAGCAAAAACAACAACAACAATGCAGACAGTCTGCCTACGAACAGAAAAATGTACATTAAAATTCAAAAACTGAAGAATCGAATAATTATTAACTGCATTTAGATGAGGTATTTTGTAGTAGAACACAATTCTAAATTCACAACCATGTAAAAGAAGTTGTCTTCTCTTTGGTGAGATGAATCAATATACAATATTAAAATTAGTCAGCCAATTAAAGTTCTAAAAAGCTGACCACCAAATGAAAACCCATCGTATGATTAGCTGTACCAAAATAAACATAAAGATTTATAAATCATGTTTTTGTTTATTTGAATGTACATACTTGAGTATAAAAATTATTAGTCTTACACTGGCCAATAGGCACTCCTCGCCTCTAGTAAACTCTTCCAGCAAATCATTTGTGTTTGTTTCTCATTTCGAGAGGTTATCAGTTGTACCATTGGTGCGAAAAAAGTATTTGGACAGATACAGTTGAAGCATGTCAATCAGTGTTTAATGGATCAACATGACAATGTTTTGACGAACTGAATGATGGACATGAGAGTAAAGCTATAATACCAAAGAAAACCAACTCATAAATGCCAATTTTAGTTTTCATTGTCAGGTGCTATATACAGTCAAAAGTTACATTTTATATCTCAAGACTATACACCCACAGTAAAACTGTTGACCAAATCTTAACAGTCCGTCTTTATCAGGTTGTAGAATATTTATATTAGCAATAATAATCATCAAAGAGAGAATGCAAGTGAGCTGAAGCATAAAAGTAAAAATTCATATTTGCTCTGTATAGACTACTCATGCTACACTTGCTGATGTGTTATATAAGTCTTATTAATGTCTACCATTTTATTGTTCTAGCAATAATATGTTTTATTGTCAGAAAGTAAACAAGTCCTCAGCTATTAAATTTCTGATATTTTAGGTATATAAAGATCATTACGTTAGGTAATTCAGGAATACTATAGTTAAACATCAAATATTCGTACAGAAATGTTGTTTTCTTTGAAAAATACTTCATAAGCAACTATTAATATTCTGCAAACAACTCATTTAAGTAGTAATATATGAGCAGATCTCATGCAAAATAAACCAGTTTCATTTAGTATGATTGTTTACTTCCTCATTGTATGCACTGAGTTATAGCTGGTTGGCTTGTCAAATATATGTGTGCGTTGTACCTGCTAGATATATTATACGAAACCTGCATTACTCAGTACTTATATGATACTCATGATTTTTTCTACAGAAAACCATGTTTGTTTAGTTGGTAGTTTATAATGCTAATGAGAGCAAGTATGTACTTAAGAAAGTTGGTTGCTTCTCTATCTAATTATTTTTGTTGCATTTAGCTCTCAGTCTTTTGCTTTAGACAAAACTACCAAATCTAAACTCAAGCAATTAAATTGATCTACAGCCATAGTTAAACACAAGAAATCAGCTGTTTATGCATAGAGTGTCACATTTGGACAGCGCAGTAGTACTTTTTATGTTTGGCTATTTTGTTTTGTGCAACCTAGTAACAATCAGTTGTACACCATTGAATCTTATGACCACAGCAGCTAAATTTTAAAACTCTAAACAATTATTTGAACCGAGCTGTTTATCCGCACAAGCTGTAGATATCAGGTAGTTACAAAGTTTCAAACCAATAGATATGTGTTACAATACATGTGGTACACCAATTTTTTACAGCCACTGTTACTAAAGTTGTATATAACAAATGAATGGGTCAAGAAGAAAAGAAGAAGTCTTGTAAAAAGAAAATTATTTATTTTAGAAAAAAAAACAGACGTCGATGATAAATACTGACCATACCAGCTTTACAACTGTAAAATCTCATTTAGGATAAAAATGTGTAATGTAAAGTTGTGTTTATTTGTTTCTTAAATAACTATTACTTTAATTTCAAACACGGATTTTGTAACTATACTTTTAGCTTTAATACACCCCAAAGTTGCCTCCAAAAAGATTGCATGGAAAAACCAACAAAATGGTGGCCATGAGTATACACAGAAGTCACTTACATCTAACTACTGTTTATGCTCTTATCACTGACACATTTCCTAACACTTAATAGCGTTATATATATTGTGTTTGATGGGTTTGAGTATATGAAACACATCTAGTACTATTTTATCATCGCAGTGTTTTGGTGAGTGATTGTTTCCATTCACTAACTCAATACTAGGGCGAGAAGTGTTGCTTCACAGAAGTGTTATGTAATCATCTTCTCTGGTGTTAGTATAAATACCTTAGCCTTGGTGTGTTGTACTCTGTTACAGCATAAACCTTCTGGTTTTTCTCTACCACAAAAGAATGTATAATTTACAGATCAGATAGCAACTGAACTTTTATATTTTCCAATAAACTAGATAAAGGTATTTATCTACGCTCGCCATTAAAAGCGTAACTTTTATTCACAAGTCTTTCAGTTTTTAAAAGCAAAATATCTTTTTCGCTTCTATGGGACAGCTGGCAACTTTTAACGCTTATTTCTTAATACTCTAAAAACACATAGATATCGTGATCTGCTGTAAAAACTGCCTTTGATAATTGCCGTCAAAGTCATGCAGTTCCGAGCAGCTAAAAATACGCTTCCTCGGCTTATATAACAGGAAAGTGTTGAGGCAATATCCAAAGTCTGTTTATTTCAGAAATAATGAAACAACTCTACCAACAAGCTTATCAGTATTAGATAATAAATACTTTGTAACTGATACATCCATAGAGTTATTCACGTGTGATTCATTGATGTTAATCTTACATAAGGCAATAAAACCATCAGCTATGGGTCCACCCTCTTAATTTTAGCCAAATTTCCCCTGTCCAATGTACTATTGGACAGGGGAAATTTTGCTAAAAGTAAGACAATTTCCTTGTCTCTAGATGATAACAGAAATCTGTTCAAAGCTTCTCAAGCAAAGCACACCCATGAAATCATGTTCTTACAAGTGTTTATGACAGGGTCATTTCTGGTTTCACGTTACTAAATAATAAAGTATGCTTTGACCTACTTAGCTGTTTTATGCTTATTCGTGTGACTAAATGTTTGTTTTTTATACCATAAAAGAATAATTTTGACTTCCTTATATAAGTTTTCAATTGTCTCTCGTAACAATCATTTTATGTGACAAATGGATTGTGAGTCTCGTTTTAGAAAAAAAAGGTTCATTTACAAATCAAACACTGAAAGTTTGTAAAATAGGAAAAAATGACTTTCACATTAAGATCCAAAAATATTGCGTCGGTAGCCAGGAGTATATGTTTGCTAGTCCTGATTAAACTATCTAACATTGGTGTTTGAAAAGAAAAATTTAATGTAACCAGATATTTTCTATCATAAGTATAATATGAATATGGTATTTTGTAACTATAGTATATAACATATTTATATTATAATGTAATGTATATATTATTATATTATAATATTTTGTATTTGAAAATCTGATGTTTCAGTGCAGTCGTTAGCCATTGAATTGTGAATGACTACTAGGTTTTTAATTTGTACCAAAAGTTATCAAGTTTAGGAAAGTTCCCTTCAACTCTTCAATCCGTACTTGAGCAAGTTGCTTAGAATCCAAAATTTCTAACGTTTTTTTGTCAAAGCCTCAACTACAAAACTGGTTAAAATAGACTCTGTTTAGCCTCTCAAATTTGGTACCTTTAGCTTTTCCTACCTCGGCATTCAGAAGTTTGAGTCACAATAAGAATGTGGTTTGTGTAGAACAGATGAATGGTTTTGAAATTCACAGTAATAGAGTTAAAAATTTATTTGTGCAACATAATTTGTATTTGTGTTTGATAGGGACAGCGAAAAGGTGCAATTGTACATAAAATTGTTTCTCAAAAGATTTTCTCTTTTACCTTTCTGACATTGAATGAATTGGTTACCATAATAAAGCAAAATGTTTTATTCTGATAGGTTACCCCTAAATTTATTAAACTGCAGTTTTCCAATATCAGTAGAGTTATCGATAACCAGATATGTTCACAAGTCACCCTGTGCAGCTCTAACTATACAATATCATAGAAAAGTATTTAAAAGTTTTTGTGCAGTGACCTTATTAAGTTTTGAAAGCTTTGCAAATATCAAAAAAACTATTCTAAAGGATTTTTTTAATACTTTTTGTAAATGACACTTTCAGTTTCAAGCTGCACAGTAGAAGTTCTACTTGTGCTCTACCTAGAAGCTTTCGTTTAAATATTTTTGTAGAAAAACTATGATACAAGGTATTCAATTTGAACCACTATAAACCATAGTTAGCAACACAAGTTCTCAATGTAACTAAAATAATAGTCTAACAGCTAGAACAAATACCAAATCAAGAGAAACTAGTATCACTCTAAGACACAAGTACTTATAGTCAAAGTTTTCTCAAACTGTGAAGGCACTAAAGCCCGGCATACCATTTCCAGTGCTACTGAAAATTGCTATCACAAATATGTAGCCTACTTTGTGGGGATTACATAAGACATGCAGGCAAATGTTTGTATAGCTTTTATACAACAGTTAGTGCATACAGTCTTTGCAGCGGGCCTCCTGGCAACTATCCAACTGGACAGAGATTACAAAAGAGTCATAAAACAATTTATGAAAGACTGATGCTTAGCCATGTTTTGTTACATCTCACCTAAGTTTGGTTTGTTCAGTCAATTGTGCTCAGAACCAAGCCAGATCTAGATTATTTGAGAAATGCCTCTCAAATCTTTCCTTATTGCACAGAGGATTAGGAGGAAACATGGAGTGTGCAACCAGTTGTATTAGAAGTTCAGCTTAACTCATCAAAGCGCTACAAGTCATAAAATGTTGCTTATCCAAGGTAATGCTATGATGTAATTTCATCATGCAATGAACCTGCACCATTTATGGCCTTTCATCCAGATTTTTGTAATGCAGAGCTCATCATCTTATTTGTGGATGTAAACTCAAAGCTTCATTGGACTCTTTTGAAAGTTTATTTTAATATTAACAGAAGCATCTTTGGCCATTAATGAAGCATTATTATGCAATATATCATCAAATACGAAATATTCCTTTCCATACTGAAATTTCATAAACGCAAAAAATAATTTAATAAAAGTAGAGACTTTGACGAGGCACAGCCGGAGCTAGTTTCTTGTTAGCAATAATCAACATACTCGTGTTTTTATTTGAGTATTAATTCAAGTTTTATCATTAATATAAATGCTGGAAAGTTGCCAAGTAGACAATATTAAGATGACTTGTTTTTAAACAAATAAAAGACATTTTTAGATATTGGAGTTGCTTTGATTATTTTAAAAAAATGAAAAAAATTATTTTTTGCTATGAGGCTCTTCATAAAATTGTGGTTGACGTTGCTAAGTGTTATTGCATTTAAATTTCATTTGTTGTCCAAGGGATAGTAAGAAAACTGAAGCGTTGTTTGACACATGTAAAAACAATTTGTGAAAATGGAGAGTTTATTCCCTGCCCACACTTAGGATTTGAATAAAATTTGACAATTGCGTCAGATAAAAAACAGTTACTACCGTTGTACTTTTGTGATAAATATTGATAAAAGTTTCGTATATCATAACCATAATGTGAAACTGGTTTTAGAGGCTGAGTAAAGGACATTATTTTGTGAGTAATTGTTCCAAAATATCAAACAGCTGAGACTCCACTCAAGCACAAAAGCAGTGGTTTGTAAAGTTTAAAACTAGCCAGTAGTAATGCATTTGTTAAAAGGAAACAATATTAAATGAAGTCCAAAAACAATACCTGTACTCTCTGCAGTTGATTCTGTTAACCTGTGTATGAGACATTACAAACTCTCAGCTCATAGATCTTTCACTGCTGGTTGGGACCAACTCAATTTGTGTTAGTGTTGAGATAAGTTCTTTCTCACGATAGCCTGGAGAAGTTTGAACAAAAATATTGTTTTAATACAAAAAAGCTAAGCTAAAAGATGTGGTTGACGACTTAATCAGACTATCAAAATACTGACTATTATCTCCAGAAACAGAATTTTCGATTTTTTGATTATGTCACTATTTACAAATATGAGATAAGAAATAGAGTTTGTTGTTACTTATTTTGCCACTAAAGTATTCTAACGAGTTTTGCATTTGTTTAGTAATAACTAAATAATTTTTATTGTTCCGCTCTTTATGAATTTTATTAAAAAATCAAAGAAAATTTGATTGTTTTGCTGAAAAGCTTGTTTGGGTTTTTGTTTGTCTGTTCAAACCAAAATATATTGACATAAAACTTTAAAAGCTCACTTTTTTTCGTTGGGTCTGCTATCCTACGGCTCAGGAAAAAACAGTCAAAGCTTATATTTTAGTAAGAACTTGCTAATAGCCATTATGTAGAAAAATGTTGTGGACATATGTTACTATTTTAATAATTTTATTTTTTATCTCCTAGCTCTATGTATATGACGTAATCTTGTTTTCTATTTGATTGAACTGATTGTCAGTTTCTGATCAGTTCAAAAAACATAAATATTCTTTTACTTTAGTAACACTCTTAATGATGAAGTTGTTGTGAGTCTGCAAACAAAGTGCGTACTCAATCTTACGTTAGCAATTTTGACCGCTTGGACTTTAAGTTATCAAAAGTGAGCTCATTACTTCATGATAACAGGAAATACATAGGGGAACTTTTAAATATTTAGCAGAACATAACCGACATAGCACCATAAACTGTGTCATTTAGTCTGCTCAGCAAATCCTTCGTTTTATCTCAACCAATAGCAAACAGGCTCTGAACTTATGCATATACGCGCACGAATATATCACAATTCATATATAAGTGCAAAAAACTTGGTATAGGTTCATTTAAGGTTTACAAAACTCATTGATCCAACATACAGTCATTAATTTCATATAAAAAGAAATTAATATCAGAATAAAATGAACATGCAACTGAAGGCAGCAGTAGTATTTGCTATGATGGGCTGTCTTGTTTTGTCTGATCCAGTACCAAACACTTGTACAACAATGGATCTGGTGGGTGTACAGTTTCAGTTCTTACATGCAAGAGGAAGATATGCATTGGATCTTTCATACGCACCAGTTGTAGAAATCTTAGACTATCTGAGGGTTGAGACAAATGGCTCAGTAAACTGTCTAAGTAAGAGTGCAACAGGAAGTACTGTACCAGGGTGAGTGCTCGATCAGTTTATCAGAGAATTACTTTAGTTTTACTTGAATTTCCATTATTTTTGATCAATTTATATTTTACAGTGAATTAATTATTTTGTTGGGTTATTCAATCACTATTTTTGACGGCAGTATAATGACACAAGTTTATCCGTTTATTACAGATATCCTGTTAGCTACAAGTTCAATACATCGATCCCATTTAGCTCACCTCTCTATTCCGAGTCAGATGATAGAACTTATTCATCACATGCAGTAGATACATATGTACCTTGTCCAAGGTTTTATGTTCCCTACAAGGTGTCATCAATGCAATAACGGAGAATGTGTGAACTACGCCGCATCCCAAAGTGTATCTCCATTGTATCTAATGAGCAATGGTACTTGTACACACAATGGTAGAGTCAAGAATACATATAGAGCTGTCAGGTTTAGAGTGTATGATAACACTTTTTCTTGTTAGCCCTTGGCTTCTGAAAAGAGCAATTTTATTCTGACAGTATCCAATGCTAAATGCGTTATTTTTTATCATTCTAGCAGCTGAAATACTGTGCACTTGATTGAAACAAAACATATTTTTGTTGTTGATGTTTTCTTTTCAAACTATTTATATTTTTGCTCGCAATATTTAAACCACTTTCCTCTTTTGCAATATATTTTCTTTTCTACAAAAAAGTTACGATCCTTTATCTGATAACAGCTATTTTACTTCCCTTATGGCTATTCCTTCCTTTTAAATAAATATAGCATTGCATATGAATATAACACAGTGTACACTGTTTCATCAGTGTAGAACCATTAAACCATTCTGGATACTTTAGCATTCCTCCAAAACAAATAAATCTCTCAGCACCAGGTTTATCAGTTTTATAACAGCAGAGAAGAGAAGTAAATAATGGGTTAATAATATATGAGCATATATAAAGTCAATATATAAGGTGCGCTTCAAGTAACACAAGTTTTGATGTACAACCTGCCTACTGAAGTTTTTAGAAAATACCACATAACTTAGAATTTAAAAGTACATCAAAAGGCTTCTTTTAGAAATTGTTCAATGCATGAAGTAATGATTTTACAAGGGTTTTATGGTCAATGGCCCTTGGTCCTTCACTGTACCCGTCTTACCTCTCCATTTCTGTCTTCTTCATTTTTCTCAATTATCTCATTTAAATACGCATCCTCTGTGACCCCTAGTTACTAAATACGCATCCTCTGTGACCCCTAGTTACTAAATACGCATCCTCCGTGACCCCTAGTTACTAAATACGCATCCTCTGTGACCCCTAGTTACTAAATACGCATCCTCTGTGACCCCTAGTTACTAAATACGCATCCTCCGTGACCCCTAGTTACTAAATACGCATCCTCTGTGACCCCTAGTTACTAAATACGCATCCTCTGTGACCCCTAGTTACTAAATACGCATCCTCTGTGGCCCCTAGTTACTAAATACGCATCCTCTGTGACCCCTAGTTACTAAATACGCATCCTCTGTGACCCCTAGTTACTAAATACGCATCTTCCGTGACCCCAAGTTACTAAATACGCATCCTCTGTGACCCCTAGTTACTAAATACGCATCCTCTGTGACCCCTAGTTACTAAATACGCATCCTCTGTGACCCCTAGTTACTAAATATATTGGATGTTATGGAAATATTGTGCAGTTTATTTAGATAAAACTATTTGTATTATAAAGCAGGGAACAAGAAGGAAGTAAAACTTTAGTACCTCTAAAGCATGAGAACAAAAACATGGGTGGACAACTCCAAAAGTACAAAAACCAAAAAACTACAATTCAACACACCCCTTAGTTGCAGGGTTTAGAATACAAACTATCCACATACATAACACTACATGTACGAGGTAAAAATATATTACAGTGTGTCACAAAGTTAGCCTAACCTAGCCTAGTTCATACCGGCACTCTATACTATCCTACACCTAGCATAGCCCGTAGCTGATCGTATCAATCACGAGGCAGAGGTTTTGTCATCATATTGGCTACCATTCGATCAGTCGGACAGTATACTGTCATGATATGGTTATTCTGAACCTCTTCACGAACATAATGATATCTGACATCCATATGACAGCTTCTCCTAGAACTTGAAGTATTGTTCGCAATACATATAGCGGACTGATTGTCAGTATGGAGAGTGAGGGGCGAACAATCTCTGTTACTAATATCTCGATACGGCTGCCGAAGCCAGGCAGCTTCACGGGTGGCATCGAATGAGGCAATATACTCGGCTTCAGCTGTCGATAAGGCCACTACAATCTGATGTTCGCTGAGCCACAGCACTGGACCGCCACCGTACATGAACAACACACCAGAAGTGGAAAAGACTGCTTCCGCCCAAATGATTTTGGTAGATCAGCGTCTATTCTCATTGCCCTAGCAGACTCACATACTATGCGATTGAAGCGTTCAGCGCAGCCGTTTGGTTGAGGAGTATATCGTACTGTTACCTGGTGTTTTATGCCACATGCTCTAAGATAGTTCTGGAAATTGTTCGACGTATATTCACCCCTTCCGTCACTGCGTAAAGTGCCTATACTATTGCTGGTATGATTCTCTACACTAGCATTATATTCCTGAAACACAGAAAACACATCACTTTTGCTTGATACAAAGTACACATCAGCATATCTAGAATAGTCATCTATAAAAGTAACAAAATATTTACAGCTACCTAACGAATTGACCTGCACTGGTCCACAGACATCGGTATGTACAAGCTCTAGTGTACGCTGTGACTTGATACCAATTTTGTGACATACACAAATGATAGCAAACAGTAAAGAGCTGAGTGGCCAAACACAGGCTGATATATCTGAAATCAGAGAAAATAACTTGACAGGAAGGAGTTAATAACCGTATATGCGACCTAGTTTTGCTGATCCATACACAATCACAATCTTCCTGGCAAAAATTTAAATCATTAATAAACAATTTTGTTCGGAATTCATTGATCAACAAAATATAGCCATTTGAACAGACAACCTCATCAATGAGTGTTTGTTATTTTTGCTCGGAGGTAGCAATTGAAATGGGGTGCTAAATAAATTAAAACAAATGAACCTCATTTGATCATTTAATCAAGCCGGTTATATATCCTCAAAAACTTGTTGAAATAAGAGCCATCTTAAAAACTGTGCAATAAAAAACGACTACTTTGCAAACTCTAATTGGTTATGAGCATGCAATTTTTATATAATCTTGAATGTTTCCAAATTAGAAGAAATTTTTTTTATGATTTTTTCAGCGGTGTATAAAAACTCATTAAACTGCCATGATGTTCTAAAACGAGGTTGGGTTTCTTATACAAGGTAATGAGTTACAAACACCCGCCTGTTATTTTTGTCCTTTTTCTGACAAAAACATTGCAAATACTCTTTTTGATTGAGTTTTTCCCCCAATGGGGCAGCTTATGTATCTTGTTTTATGTACTGTGAGAGGGCAAGTGCTCAACACTTTATTTGCATGTTTATTACTTGGAGTTATCTGTATCGGTGACCTTTCCTAATAGACAGTTATACCATGCTTTTGATATACTTTGGAATCTGTTGTAAACCCTTGTGCACACATTGGCAATAGTTCATTTAAATTCATTTATTTTTGCTAGATCTATTGTTGTACGTCTGGCAGGTCACCTTTTAAGGTTGACTTTGCAACAGAAAAGTTGTCTAGACTAAAGTCATTCTTATTGTTCAGATTTGCTACACAAAATTTGCATCATTCCTGTTCTGAAAATGTTGGAGTCGCGAACATGTTTATGATGATTAATGGAAATGTTTAGAAAATTACAAAGAGAACTGAACAAACCAATACAGTAGAATAAAATACAAAAAACCTGTCCTGCATTTTGCTTTTATAGCCGGCATTTACCACTCTTTGGTTTCCTAAGGCCTGTTTCTAGTGCAATAATCTCTGTAAGTAAAGGTTGTTTACAGATCATTGACAATATAATTTTAGTACATGTATAATATAATATAAATAAATTAAAACTAGTTATTTGATAAAATAATTGTAAATGATAACTATGAGGTCAACTAGTACTAGAGACTAAATGAGTTTTTAGCTTTCATACAAAAAAGCACCGTGAATGAACCAATTTGGATGTGTTGCATTTTCTGTATTGCTACTTCTATAAATCATTTCTTGCAAACAAGCCTGTTTTAGTATTATCGGTTTTTCATTTAAAAAATCATTAGGGTGAGTAATTCCAATACATGTAAGTCATTCAAGTACACAGATTTGTTGCTTGAAAAGCTGAAAACTTTTGGGAACCAATGAAAAATGTTGATATGACTGAAATGGTTGTTTATGTAGTTGTGGGTTCAATGGTAGTTATATATATGGTATGTGGGTGTGTGTATGATTGATTGTGCAATGCAGATCAAGGTGAAAGTGGGGGTTTCTAGATGTTATTATATTTCATCAACAGAACAGATCTGACAGCAAATGCAACAACCAGTCAACTCAGACGAAGGCCAGACAGCAACCAGATGACAGGAGGAAAGCCGATGACCAACGGAGAATATATCTACAACAACAATTATATAACTATAACAGAATGATAATTATCATTGTAATTAATAACACCAACTACTACTGTCTCATCATATCATTAGTTAAATTGCTTGGCATGCAAGAGAACAAGTTAGCTGTCGTAGTTAGATTGCTGCTAGAATAATTGTACACTGTATATTAACAGAGGATAATAGTCTACCTAAGCAATTGCTATTGTTGTCAAGATACTAATTATTATATGTATTACTATTATTATTATTACATTATATTATTGTTATTATTATTCTACATATTAAACTACACATATGTAATTATATTATCTACATGATTAATTAGTTACTAGGGATCACATAATGAGAAAGGAAAGACAAGTAATGATTAAACAAGTAAGTACCTTTTTAATAGAAAAGGAAAGCTTCAGTGCTCTCTCCTTCTCGGATGTAGGAATGATTATACACGTCTGTATGTCGCTCCTCAGGTAGATGGATAGATAGAGATTCTGGGCCTCTCTGGCAGGCCACAACCTACGTGGAGCACCTACTTCTGTGATGCAGGCAATATGTGTAGATGTTCATTCATCAGCGTCTGTAGCATAAAAGAATGGTCTTAAAACATGTGTTGTATATGTATGTACAACTTGCTAGAGCAACATAATATTCATTGGGCAATAGCTAGCAATCCAGCAAGGCTACAATTCTATTGGCTATCAATCTCCAGCCGCAGCAATGACAACTTAGTGCGCGCTTCTAACCATCACTACTACAGAAGAATAGAATTAACTATAGAAAAGCATGGAAACACTCAAGATGTTGGCATAATCGGGAGGACAACTCCAATGAAATAAATTGCTATGAGTAATTAGAAAGCATCAAAACCGGATATATCAATGTTGAGCAAATATTTTGAATGATGGAGGTTTATTTGTTAAAATTAATTTTTTAGTTCCATTTACGGATTTATTATATACCTTAGAAGGCTCAGAGTTTCACTAAAGCAGTTTAGCAGTACGTAAGAGCTATCAATTTCATTAGGCTTCCACATAAAACATCTCACTCACTTCCCTGAGTCATCCTGTTTCACAGTCTACTAACTGTTTGTGTAGATTAACTTGTGAGACTTATAAGTATACAAGTAGCAATAAAAACTATTTTTAGTACATAAAACAAGTACTTTATGATATAAATTTAAACCTACACAGATAAAGATGGGGAGTTGTCGTCTGTATACTAGTATGTTATGGTGTTGTGATGTGCTACATAGACGCAGTAGTTGGTTAGACATGCAAAGCAAAGATAATTCTCTCCATACAGTTGCATTAGAATGTGACATATCAGCTGTTTAATAACAACAAGAACTTGCGGATTTCACGGTTTATAGCCAAGCATCTAACAAAATAGACCACTGTTGTCCAATCAGAACTTTTCTTCATAAAACTGTAGTGGATTTTGGGTGGCCGATCAAAGATCCACCAACAACACCTCACTCCAGAGGTCACCTTCCAATCTACTTCCAAACAGAAGATTATGCCAGCTCCACAACCGTAATCAGAGCCCACGGCTCAAACGCACAACTCAGTATTTCAATGAGTAAACCATAGTGTGTTATACAACAACAACCCAGTGTGGTATAATAACGCCAATGTATCTTGCTGCATAGAACAGTCTCAAGCAGAAAACCAATACAAGTACTAGGAAAGGTTAGAAAGCTCTGCCTTTTATAGGCAGAGTAGCTCAAAACATATGCCCAAATAAGGGGACAACAAATCACCAGTAGCAGGAAGTGATTACACAATGCAAAGACAAGGTGTAACTAACAGAGTATGATATTGGCTAGAATAGGATTAAATATACCAGACGCCCAGAAGTAAGGAGCAGAGCTTCACGGTCAATAGTGCTGAGTCAGGGTGGTGCAATAGTAGCACAGGTTCCTAGCTGTTATGGCTTATGTTCCTCTTCTTTTGTCAATCTGTTGGTAGCTATGCAGCAAACTTGGGCTTCTGCATCTTTTGGTAGTACTTTGGGTCCACAGACTAAAGCCCTCTTCTCTTCCTCGACCCGGTATAGGGCCGGTAGTGGTACTGCAGGGCCGGTAGTGCATGCTGCAGGGCCGGTAGTGACTGCTGCAGGGCCGGTAGTGACTGCTGCAGGTCTGGTAGTGATTGCTACAGAGCCGTTAGTGTTTCTGCAGGGCCGGTAGTGATTCTATTGGCTCTCTCACTTGGTATTCTGGCTGTACCAGGCTCAACTTAGGCGTGCCTGACACTCAGCAGCTGTCAGGGGGGCCTTTCGCAGATGTAGTGGCAATAAAAATCCACCACAAAATTATGCTAGGGCCTGTGAATGAATTGTTTGTTTGTTTGAGTTTTATTGCTGCTAGCTGCTGTACGACACTATAGTAGATCCAACCAATAGGATCGCATCTAAGGTAAGTGTGTTGTTAATTGATAAGGGTATTGATAATTAATTGTTATTCTCGTTGAGAGACTCTGGAAGCATTCAAACAAACATGACACAATTATTGGGCTCTTTATTGACAATTAACGTTAAGCAAGGCCCAAAGTGATTTTAACATCTTATTTTAGTAAAAAAGCTAGTATGTTCCATTGGAGGGTGAAGAAACATTCATGTAAACAAAAAGGCAGCCGACCCTCCTAATCAGTTATTTTGTTATAAACTTAATAAGCTTTATCAATTATAGTATCAATTTCAGGTTGACAAACTAACTCACAAAGTATAAGAACAATTTTTATTGAAAAACTTTACTGGGCTAAAACGAACTTACAGGTTTTAGTACCATATTATCTGAAAACAAATTGACAATCATATAAATTTATCAAAAAGTAATCTCTATTCCTATGAGATTTTTTCAACGAATCCAAACTGTCCTTATCAGGTCCATTGTAGCCAGTCAACCTCTCTCTGAATAGACCATCAATGGGTCAGTCAGCCTTTATCTCAATAGACCACCAATGGGTCAGTCCATCTCTCTCTCTCAATAGATCACCAATTGGTCAGTCGGTCTCTCTAACTTGACCACCAATTGGTCAGGCAACCTCTCTCAATAGACCACCAATGGGTCAGTCAGTCTCTCTCAATAAACCAACCATGGGTCAGTTAACCTCTCGCAATACACCGATAATGGGTCTGTTAATCTCTCTCTCAATAGACCACCAATAGGCCAGTTAACTTTTCTCTCAGTGCTCCATAATAATGTGGTGGATTTTGGTAGCACACATGCCCTACGCATTTATGTAAACCTAGAGGTGACTCTGACTGAAGCAATCAGTCAAACAGACCTCCTAAAGTGATGAGTCAGAGAGCCATCACCTCAAAAGAAGAAGGAAATACGTTACCGGCCCTTCAGATACTTTGCCGTCCCTGCAGACATTATACTGGCCTTGCAGTTTTTCCTACTGGCCCTGCAGCTTTACCTACCGGCCCTGCAGTGACCTTTACCAACCCGGGAGTGACCTCTAACGGCCCTGCAATGTTATACTAGACCGGCAACAAGATGGTCGCTGTAGCCGGAGATCCAAATGTAGCCTGAGTCAATGCACGAGGAGGAATCCAGGACCTATCCATCTCTATATCCTATATATCTGTAACCTACGGCTAATAAAGACTGTGGACTTGAACTTCATTACCACTAAGCACCTTACACCTTTATTATTGTGCGCCATTGTATGTATTATTCTCCTGATTGGTTAATTTACTTCCTGTTATATTTTATTGGTTCGACTTTGCATGATGCAATGCACTTCCTATCACCAGCCTATAAAAAGCTGGATTCTCTTCTGTTCATTGCCACTTATCACTCACTGCTGCTGTGGACTACTCTAGGCGATCGCTTCCCTAGAGCATGATATGTGGACGAATAAATGCATTTATTACTTAAACTACACCTAGTTTGTCTGAGCCGAGGGCACACTAGTAGTGAGGTTGTTACTGACTTCTCCATTGTACCCTGCAGGTCTGACCGACCCTGCGTTACCTCTAAGAGAGATATGTTGTTTTTCTGTTCCACGAGTGGCACGCTGTGGATGGCTGTTTGTTGGTGGACGGTAGTAGGAACCTACCGGCACGATCCACTACAATATTGCCAATTAGTCTCTCTCCCTTCTTTCCAATGCCAACAAGAAGTCATTTCAGAAAGTCAGGCATAAAATAAGTAGTCACCTCATTAAGCTTCACCTCACCACACTCACAAATAAATTGTTAGAGCACAAAGTTATATGCAGCTTGAGATGTTCTCCTCCCGTTATTGATAGGTAGGAAACATTATGAAATCAATCAGCTCAAAAATAGACCAACAAAAAGTATTAGATACGGGCAATACAAGGTCAAAATAAGCAAGTGCCCTAAACCGATGTTGCTTCAAGATCTGGTCAATCTTTATAAAAAAAAAAACATTTGTTTATTATTGCATGATCAGTGCAGTCAAATCATGGACAAGCTAGTGGTTACGGATCTCTCTGTTAATAATGTTCAATATTGTAGCTTAGCTTTACACCGTGGTACTCTTTGAGGTCATTGTCCTTCCTGGTGTGGGTGAGAGGTTGAAAAAGTGGAAGGGCTAAATGGCAGTTTTTACTTGAATTGTTTTGTTGTTAGTGGTAAATGTAATGCTACCAAATCCGATCGCACTGTTGAGATAATTGCTTGAATTATCTAAGAGTGAACATTTATTGTATTTCTCTGGTAATTCCAACATAAACTTGCTTGAATTCAGTGTTATTGTTAGCTTCCTTGTTGAGTGTATTTATTTACTGCTTGGGTCACCGACTATAATCTAGTGTAGACTAAGTTTGTGTACAACAGAGTCATATTGTATTACTCCGTAACGATGTGGTCAGTGTGTACGAAGGATTGTCATAATATCACTGAAAGGAAATACGTTTCACTGAGGGCAATTCAGTGAACCAATCAGTGAATTCGATCAAACACATAACACGCCTCTAAATAAGGAGGTAGTAAGGTTTTACCCAATGGGAACATTTAAAATTTAAATACATTTGGTATTGTTAAGGAAATTGATTGTTAAGCATTTCTTATCTTATCAAACAACCAGCTACTTGTTGTATATAAAAGCAAAAATTTTAAATTTCGGCATTCAAACTGATTTGTCAATTTTTTTTAACCGAAAAACCAGCTGTGGATACACAAAATGGCACATCTGTGCACAGCAGTAGTATTTGCAATGTTAGGCGGTTTTGTTGTGTCCAACCCTGTAAGAAACACTTGTACATCATTGAATCTTTTGAGCAGAGCAACTCAATTTGCAAATGCTAAACAATTATTTGCAATGGACTGTTCATCTGCACCAGTTGTAGAAATTCTAGACTACCTGGTCGTTAGACGCAACGCATCTCATCTTTGTCGGAGAAAGAGAGCAACGGATCGCAATGTGCCTGGGTAAGTATTGTTGCTTTTAGCATGTGTTAATTCTTTTGTAATTTCCTTTAGGTTTCTTTATTTAGTCAAAATTTTTATGCTCCTTACTTTTCAGGCTACAAATGTGTCTGTCATTTGATCCATTTGTTACTTCCATAGTTTTTAATTACTAATGTATGGTTTCAGGTACATAGTGTCATATGAGATAGACAGATCAGTCCCATTTAGCTCAGCTCTATATTCTGAGTCAGATGGTGGAAGTTTCCCATTATATGCAGTAGAAACTTACGTACCTTGCCAAAGGTTTTACGTTGCATCTTCAAACTGTTATGAATGTAACAACAGAGTGTGTGCTGATATTATAGGTGCCCGTAGTGTATCTCCATTGTATCTAATGAGCAATGGTACCTGCACACACAATGGTAGAGTGAGGAATACATATAGAGCTGTCAGGTTTAGAGTGTATTATGATAGGTTTACTTGTTTGGTTAGGCTTTTATAACAACTGTTGTATTTTTGTATCATACTCCTTACCATTTTCTGCGGTACATGTATATGATTGTTTTATCAAATTTTTATCGACTGATGCTTTTTAAACAGTGAAATGGTGATTCTTTTTTCCTGTCCGATAACATGCTATGATTTTGGCACTAACAAATATATTTATACAATGGAGTTTTTGTAAGTTGTTTTGCTATAATTATATAACAAAGCTTGATGCTGAAAGCTCGAAATTTTTAGATTTGGTTATTTTGTTTCTAAATATTATACAACACATAACACCCATGCTAATCTAGGCAGTACAATCAGGTGTATTCGAGATCACTGAACTATCTGCTCCATTTTTATTACATTCCGTTCCGCTTTAAATACTGGGTTATCTTCTTAAAGCTCAACCAAACACTTTAAATCAACATACAGTGTATATATCACATGTGATTATATAACAACATACAGTGTATATATCACATGTGATTATATAACAACATACAGTGGATATACCACATGTGATTATATAACAACATACAGTGTATACATCACATGTGATTATATAACAACATACAGTGTATATACCACATGTGATTATATAACAACATACAGTGTATATATCACATGTGATTATATAACAATATACAGTGTATACACCACATGTGATTATATAACAACATACAGTGTATATACCACATGTGATTATATAACAATATACAGTGTATACACCACATGTGATTATATAACAACATACAGTGTATACATCACATGTGATTATATAACAACATACAGTGTATATACCACATGTGATTATATAACAACATACAGTGTATACATCACATGTGATTATATAACAACATACAGTGTATATATCACATGTGATTATATAACAACATACAGTGTATATATCACATGTGATTATATAACAACATACAGTGTATATACCACATGTGATTATATAACAACATACAGTGTATATACCACATGTGATTATATAACAACATACAGTGTATACACCACATGTGATTATATAACAATATACAGTGTATATACCACATGTGATTATATAACAATATACAGTGTATATACCACATGTGATTATATAACAACATACAGTGTATATATCACATGTGATTATATAACAACATACAGTGTATATACCACATGTGATTATATAACAACATACAGTGTATATACCACATGTGATTATATAACAATATACAGTGTATACACCACATGTGATTATATAACAACATACAGTGTATACATCACATGTGATTATATAACAACATACAGTGTATATATCACATGTGATTATATAACAACATACAGTGTATATATCACATGTGATTATATAACAACATACAGTGTATATATCACATGTGATTATATAACAACATACAGTGTATATACCACATGTGATTATATAACAACATACAGTGTATATATCACATGTGATTATATAACAATATACAGTGTATACACCACATGTGATTATATAACAACATACAGTGTATATACCACATGTGATTATATAACAACATACAGTGTATACATCACATGTGATTATATAACAACATACAGTGTATACATCACATGTGATTATATAACAACATACAGTGTATACATCACATGTGATTATATAACAACATACAGTGTATATATCACATGTGATTATATAACAACATACAGTGTATATATCACATGTGATTATATAACAACATACAGTGTATATACCACATGTGATTATATAACAACATACAGTGTATATATCACATGTGATTATATAACAACATACAGTGTATATATCACATGTGATTATATAACAACATACAGTGTATACATCACATGTGATTATATAACAACATACAGTGTATACATCACATGTGATTATATAACAACATACAGTGTATACATCACATGTGATTATATAACAACATACAGTGTATATACCACATGTGATTATATAACAACATACAGTGTATATATCACATGTGATTATATAACAACATACAGTGTATATATCACATGTGATTATATAACAATATACAGTGTATACATCACATGTGATTATATAACAACATACAGTGTATATACCACATGTGATTATATAACAACGTACAGTGTATACATCACATGTGATTATATAACAACATACAGTGTATATATCACATGTGATTATATAACAATATACAGTGTATACATCACATGTGATTATATAACAACATACAGTGTATACATCACATGTGATTATATAACAACATACAGTGTATATACCACATGTGATTATATAACAACATACAGTGTATATACCACATGTGATTATATAACAACATACAGTGTATATATCACATGTGATTATATAACAACATACAGTGTATATACCACATGTGATTATATAACAATATACAGTGTATATATCACATGTGATTATATAACAACATACAGTGTATATACCACATGTGATTATATAACAACATACAGTGTATATATCACATGTGATTATATAACAATATACAGTGTATACACCACATGTGATTATATAACAACATACAGTGTATATACCACATGTGATTATATAACAATATACAGTGTATACACCACATGTGATTATATAACAACATACAGTGTATACATCACATGTGATTATATAACAACATACAGTGTATATACCACATGTGATTATATAACAATATACAGTGTATACACCACATGTGATTATATAACAACATACAGTGTATATATCAAATGTGATTATATAACAACATACAGTGTATATATCACATGTGATTATATAACAACATACAGTGTATATACCACATGTGATTATATAACAACATACAGTGTATATACCACATGTGATTATATAACAACATACAGTGTATATATCACATGTGATTATATAACAACATACAGTGTATATACCACATGTGATTATATAACAACATACAGTGTATATACCACATGTGATTATATAACAATATACAGTGTATATACCACATGTGATTATATAACAACATACAGTGTATATACCACATGTGATTATATAACAACATACAGTGTATATACCACATGTGATTATATAACAACATACAGTGTATATACCACATGTGATTATATAACAACATACAGTGTATATACCACATGCGATTATATAACAATATACAGTGTATATACCACATGTGATTATATAACAACATACAGTGTATATACCACATGTGATTATATAACAACATACAGTGTATATACCACATGTGATTATATAACAACATACAGTGTATATATCACATGTGATTATATAACAACATACAGTGTATATATCACATGTGATTATATAACAACATACAGTGTATATACCACATGTGATTATATAACAACATACAGTGTAAATATCACATGTGATTATATAACTATACCTGTAACCACTGTAGAAAGCAGAATGTTTCGTGTGAACTGTTTTTTTTAGGGTGTTAGAGTTTAAAATTCATTTTTTAGTTTTAATTTTTCTTTAAAGATGTGCTGTCATGGATGCGTTGCACGATTCACCTGTCGGGGTTGTCTTTTCCTTATGTCAAAAGGGCTAAATCGTCACAAATATTTTAGAACATATAATTATCAGCTATTGTAGTGGATTTTACTGGACACCAACAGTAAAGAAGTTCACTCTCTTTCCAAGCAGTTGTTTGTGCCAGCCCGGCACAGCGTCACTTCTTGGGCAAGGTTGACTGTTCTTTGTCCGGCCTAGGAAGTCTGACTGTTTAGTTGTTCTTTCAGACAAGCAATCTGTGAGGTGACGACCCATAGAGGAAAGTAATAGGACGTAAAAATTCCGCTACACTAGCTCACATTCATTTTTTGTTGTTTAAAATTCTTTTCTATTGAAGTTTTTTATTGCATGATCTTTTCTTCTGTTAAACAGTTTACAATTGTTTATTTTGTCGTTGATTACACCAATCATGGTGAAAATGCCGATCTGGTGTTTTTTTATTCCATATAAATTTTAATTCATGACAATTTTAATTTTTTAACTTATTTAAAATGAAAAGAGTTTACTCAACTGTAACATTGATGTAGTTTTTTTGAGGTATTGGCTGCATAATCACTATGCGGACGTCAGTGTGTGCACATTAGCAGGTTTAATGCTGGTAAACTTGAATGCTGACTTAACTAAAACCATATCGACCAATCTGAAAGTTTTTGCAAACTTAATTTTGTACGTTCTTGGAAGTCTCAGCAGAGTGATTAGTTTTTTGATGCATCCTCTTCATGCCAACAAGCCAATTTTTGCAACTCTTATCTATGGCCTTATAAAAATGTATCATCTATAAAAAACTGGTGCTTGCAAGTCCATGTCTATTGCACTTATAATATAGGTGGAATTAACGAGATCACAGCACCTCAAAAAAATGGTTTTTGGCAAAAAATAATTTCAAACAAATAAATAATGTTCAATTCTACCAATAATCTGTGACACCTTTAAAGCTGCCTACTCGCTGCTTCCACCCGTCCTATCAATCAGAGGAACAACAGAATGAGCGACTGAAGTTTTTGTTATATAAAACTTAATCAACATTCCATATAAGGTTTAGGAGACAGTTAAATTTATTTATGCATCATTTTACACCAAACCCAAAATACTGTAGAGATTTTCTGCATGTACTAACTGTTATTGTACAGTATCAGAGGAAAGAAAAGGAGCACTGTACAGTGGAGGGGCTAGAGAAACAGGAAGTAATTCATAAACCTTTCTAGTTAGAGTGGTAGAAAGGTTTTTCAACACACTCGACTCAGACTCGAGTTAGACTCAACTTGGACTTGCCTTAGACACGACCAAGGCCAAAAATACAAAGAAAGTAGAACTTCAGGCTATTTCTGTGGCAGTAAGGATGTCTGAGAGAGATGTAGAGTGTGGCAGGGGTGGAAGGCAGAAAATGGGGTATAGTGGTGTAAAAGGGGCTGTTTTACCACCAATTTTCACTCAAAGTAACAGATATACGTATGGAATCCAAAATAAGTATAACTCACTCTAATGTAATAACATAGAGGAAGAGCTATTCAGTTGTTACTATCTCCATTCTTTTGGTTTTGGTATAAAATCAACTGATTCTTTAGGTATGCACCTTCTAAAGCCTTTGTTTATAACAGTTTACAAAGAATTGGTGTCCCAAATCGCATCAATTTTTGTGTCAATATTGACATTCCAGATATTAATTGATAAATTTAATTTTTGATGAAAGTTAAATCAGAATATATGCGATGAAATTAGCCTAGTACTTTGAGCTTCATTATTAATTAGTGTTATGTTAACTTTAATATATACATAACTAACATCACAATAACTTTAGATGAAGGAATGAGAAGAAATGTACTGTAGTAGTTTTAATGTTCACTAAGTATGCGCACACGTTGTACCACATTCTAGCATCCTTATAATCGCCATTAGCTGGCCAGAATGACTAGAAACGGTCATACCGAATGGTCTAAACTATACTTATGTCCATACCAACCCTGTAAGGAGCTATGCCAACCTATACCGACCCTGTATGCAGTTATACCGAACTCACTGGGCCGGCAGGAAGTGAGTCAATGTAGCCTGGGGACTCAGAATAGCCTGGGAGGAGCAGGAAGCCATCTACCGGAGATTTCCACCCCTAACCTTACGAAAGATGTGGTACTAAAGCTGGAAAGACCAAGGACCAAAGGAATGACTGTGATTGGTGCATTAGCCTCTAACTCCAACTACTACTATAGGGTGCCTATTACCTTTAAGCCCATATCATTGATCTTATTCGCTATGTATTTATATACCCATATTCATTGGTGCATGTTGTGACATTATTGTGTGATTGGCTAATCACTTCCTGCGCATAGCCATAAAAGGCAGAATGTTGTCTGTAATTGTCAGTTGTAATGTGAATTTTACCAACTCGTTTTATTCTGGAGGAATAAATGCATATGTACTCAACAGCACTGAGTTATACGTCAGAGCCGAGGGCTCCCTACTGGTTGTAGCGTTGGAATACTTCATCTTGCATTCGTTCGGTACATCACCGACCCTGTTGTTTTGACAGGTTAAACTAACAACTGGTGGCAGCACGCTACCAACCTCAGCTAGTGATTTTCAGCCCCCAAAATTCTCTGCGGATACTTGTTTCAACTAACCTCTGCAACAAGTGAAGTCAGATACCTTTATTATTCAAGTTTAGTGTTAATTGAACTTAGTGTTGTACAATTTCTCTGGCAGCTAGCAATGAAGTAACACACCAATCAAAAACTAATCAGAGAATGCAATTATAGAAATTTTTGCAGAGCAATTTTTGCCATAATCTGCTATGGCAACAAGCCAATAAGAGTATTCATGCTCTATGTACACCCAACAAATTAGCTGGGTTAAAATTATTTCAAAGTTATTGCACAATAAAAGTAATAAAAACAATAAAACTTAAAATTATTCAAATTGATAAATATGACCTCAACTATTATTAGAGACTTGGGATTTTTGTTGTTCAAAAAAAGCTCCATTAGTGAATAGACCAGTTTAGATGTGTTGTATTTCCTGTGTAGCCACTTCTATAAATCATTTCTAGTAAAGAAGACCTTTTTGTTTAGTAAGTTTTTCATTTAAAATTTATTAAGTCATGTAATTGTATTACATGTAAGTCATTAAATTATGAAAAAAAAATCTTTCATTTGAAACACTGAAAACCATTGGGAGCCGATGAAAAATGTTGAGCAAATATTTTGAATGATAGAAATTCATTTATTGAAATTCAATTATTCGTTCCATCTAAGGATTTATTAGAAAACTTTAGAACATTTAGAATTTCACTAAAGCAGCTTAGCAGTGCGTTAGAGTTATCATTCTTATTTAGTTTCTACAATTCTTTTACTTCTGTGGATTATTCTGTTTCACAGTCTACTAACTGTTTTTGTAGACTAACTTGCGCGTTTTATAAGTCTATAATTGCCAATAACAGCTATTTTAGTACATAAAACTAGTAGTTTATGAGATAAAACTCTAAGCCTACACAGATAAATATTGGGAGTTAGTTTGAACTTAATGGTATACTATGGTGTTGTGATGTGTTACATAGACATAGCAGTAGTTGTTCAAAACAAAGATAACTGTCGATACAGTTGCATAGGCAGCTAACATAACCCTTATTAAATAACAACAATGAACTCATGGATTTCATGGTCCAATCAGAATGTTTCTTCATAAAACAATGTTAGATCCTATTAGTTAATTGTTTGTTTGTTAAAGTTTTATCGTTACTTGCTGCTGTGTGACACCACAGTAGATCCAACCAATAGGATTGCATATAAGATAAGTCTATGGTTATTTGATACGTATATCGATAATTAATTATCATTCTTGTTGAGACACTCGGGAAGCTGTCAAATAAAACGACACAATTATTGAGTCCTTTATTTACAATTAACGTTAAGCAATGTCCGAGTTATTTTTAATCTCTCATTTCAAAAAAACAAATAATATCCTACATTGGAGTGTCAACAAGCGTTCATGTAAACAAACAGACAGCCAGCACTTCTGATTGGTCATTTTGTTATACACCAACAAGCTTCATCAATAATAGTTTCGAATACGGATTGACAAGCGAACTCAAAGAGTATACAAAATCTTCCATGAAATAAAGTGCAAATCTATCTTTACAATTTTCAAAATAACCTACAAGATCATTCGAATAAAACTTTACTAGAGCAGTTTTGGTCAACAGCAAAGAGCTTGGAAATTAGTTGTTTCATTATTGTAGCCCGACATGTATTTTATTTCTGATTGTGTTTTTCTTACTAAAAACATTTTTTTGGTCGAAAAAGTTTTGAGATAAATATTTCCAACAGTCGACCTAATTTACAAAAAAGATTGAACCAATCCTCTATAATGAGGCACTGCAATGCTTAATATGTTTATAACAAAGAAATTAACTTGAGACAGATACCTGTAGTTTGAAAAGCTGAGAACTTTTTGGAGCAGACTAGAAATTTTGATCAAATATTTTGAATAGAAGGGATTGGCCAGTTGAAGTTACAATATATATACTATCTTTGGGTTCACTAGTAAAATTTGGAATATACATAATTTTATTAAATTTTTGTAGCAATACCTGAAAGTTTCTCCATAAAAAATATTTCTCACTTTAGTAGACCATTGTGTTTCACAATCTGCAAAATGTGCTCAAAGATGCTGTTTGTCAATCTGTAATCATAGCATTAATGGATGAAGTTGGCTGCTTTTTTGTTTGCTTGTCGACTCTAATGCAAGATTTTAATTTTTTTCTAAAACAATATCTTAAAAACAATTTGGAAATTTCTTAACCTTAAGTGCGTGTATCGAACCCAATCATTACGCCATGTTTGTTTGACAACTTCCCGAATCTCTTGATATAAATGCCAGTTAATTATGGATATAATGTACTTATCTCTCATACAGTCCCAATGGTTGCAGTTACTAGAGTGTCATTCAGAAGCTAAACAGTGATGGACTTAAACCTAGCAAACAATTCAATAACAGTATCTTACAATTTCTTATGAGGAAATATTCTGATTGGACACAAGAGGTTTATTTTGTCGAATACTTGGCTATGAACAAGGAATATCACGAGTTTATTATTGCTATTTAATAAGGGTTATGTTACCTGCCAATGAAACTGTATGGACAGTTATCTCTGTTTTGGGTGTCTTACCAACTATTATGTCTATGTTACATATCAAAACATACAACTGTGCAGGATTTTGTATATTTATGGTAGCTATGCACCTGCACAACTTCCCACAATTACAATGCAAGTTCTGAGTGGCTTGTTTGGCCTTTTCTATTAGTCATTCAATGCTGTAAGGGCCGACTTGTCTATCCCGATCTTTGCATAAGGGCGAAATGCTTGGCACCGTACATCGGCTAGCGAGTGTGCGGAGCAAAGGGGCAAAGCGACTGATCAATTTCTACCAAGGTTTCTCCTACACAGATAGTCGGTAGTGCAAGTCGTAGTCTGTTCTTTGTGCTCCTGCTAGTGCTATCTACTGTAGTCAGTGTAGTTGTAAGCAACTTCTGAGAGTCAGGGAAACTCTGATCTATTTTATCATGACAACCATTTAAATATAAGAGGTAAACAAAGAAACCGTAAGTCACCATACCAAACAATACTGTACTACAATTCTGTGCGAACTTGGTTAAATAAATAATTAATAATTTTAAAACATATAATTGTCTCTCTTAAAAATATCTGGAGTATATATCGATAAAAATATAATGTGAATGTACATGAGGTTGCCTGGGTAACGATTGTTTGTAATGGCGTCCCCTACACCACTGCTATGTCAAAACGAGTTTGTTTCATTGTTTCAATACAAAGTGTTTTTTTTCTCCATTTAATGCATTCTTGAAAAAACATTTAGTTTTGGGTATATATAGTGGTTGAATTATTGTAGGTAGGATACATGTGGCCTCGATAAAATTCAGCTAAGTTTCAAAGAGTATAGCTTGCAATGATAATTTTGTTTATGCTTTCAAATCAAATAAGCAATATTTTAAGCAGAAATACATGAAGCGACAATGGTAAAAATAGTACTTTGGTGTCTGGGTATAAACAAACAACCTTGAAAGTTCGATTATAAGTGTCAAAGATCTTATAAAAAGAATTTCATATTTTTCTGTAGATGTTGGCATATGACATCAACTGGTTTCAAGCAGCATACTTCAAAGTATTACTTATATTATATATTTAAGTGATATTGTATATTTAAGTGATATTATATATTTAAGTTATATTATATATTTAAGTGATATTATATATTTAAGTGATATTATATATTTAAGTTATATTATATATTTAAGTGATATTATATATTTAAGTGATATTATATATTTAAGTGATATTATATATTTAAGTGATATTATAAATTTAAGTGATATTATATATTTAAGTAATATTATATATTTAAGTGATATTATATATTTAAGTGATATTGTATATTTAAGTGATATTATATATTTAAGTGATATTATATATTTAAGTGATATTATATATTTAAGTGATATTATATATTTAAGTGATATTATATATTTAAGTGATATTATATATTTAAGTGATATTATATATTTAAGTGATATTATATATTTAAGTGATATTATATATTTAAGTGATATTATGTATTTAAGTGATATTATGTATTTAAGTGATATTATATATTTAAGTGATATTATATATTTAAGTGATATTATATATTTAAGTGATATTATATATTTAAGTGATATTATATATTTAAGTGATATTATGTATTTAAGTGATATTATATATTTAAGTGATATTATATATTTAAGTGATATTATATATTTAAGTGATATTATATATTTAAGTGATATTATATATTTAAATGATATTATATATTTAAGTGATATTATATATTTAAGTGATATTATATATTTGAGTGATATTATATATTTAAGTGATATTATATATTTAAGTGATATTATATATTTAAGTGATATTATATATTTAAGTGATATTATATATTTAAGTGATATTATTTATTTAAGTGATATTATATATTTAAGTGATATTATGTATTTAAGTGATATTATATATTTAGGTTATATTATATATTTAAGTGATATTATATATTTAAGTGATATTATATATTTAAGTGATATTATATATTTAAGTGATATTATATATTTAAGTGATATTATATATTTAAGTGATATTATATATTTAAGTGATGTTATATATTTAGGTGATGTTATATATTTAGGTGATATTATATATTTAAGTGATATTATATATTTGAGTGATATTATATATTTAAGTGATGTTATATATTTGAGTGACAGTGTTGATGTATTGCTGCTGTGGCACACAGATAGATAATCAACTCAATAGAGTATTATAGTTATTATGGACTTGCATCAATGATCGTGCATGATGACTACTCATTGTTTTCGTTGCTGTATACAAAACCGAAAAATTGATTGCCATCAACTGGCTCTGTTTTAATCAAAATGCATCAACAAAGAAAAGGCAACTCAAAATTTTGCAAAACTTTCTGTGTATATTACTAATAGTTTTCCAAGCATCACAGCTATTAGCGAATCAAGGAACCAACTTTGATTTATACATTAAACTATTAGCTTTCGAGCTCATTTTTTTACCTCTACCTTTGCAAAAAGGTTGTTTGCACATAAACATTGCCATGGTAACTGCATTTTGCTGCATTGCATGATTCTTATATAGATAAAAATGCAACCACAAACAGTTGTACGTATTACCAAGACCAATTGAGTGAAACAAAACAGTCATTTATCTGAATAATAACAGCTCTTATTTTCTTATCAGCTTCTGGCTTAACCCAAACTAGCTGCGGTTTGTGTAATAATGTGAAATTTTTTGCCACCACCTTCGCCGACACAACCAATTACAAATAAACGACTTCAACGAAGCAAGTGCAACAGCTTTCAAACACGAACTCTCCTGAACTTGCACGACTTCCAAACTCAGAACCACAGCTCCCAGCTGTAACAGGATCTACTGCTTCTCCTGCTCTGTTACTTCTTCTATCCATCATTCAACAATCAATCCTCCTTCTACCAACCAACAGGCTAGACCCACGGCACAATGTTATCCAATATAATGGGTTTATTACTGAGGTGGTCTTGTAAGGACCCTGAGTAATAACCATGCACAAGCCGAGGTGTGCTGAGAACCCTCGACCCCTCAAACATTCGGAGGTCAATCTCCCAACCCCCTAAAGTTTAGGAGTCAAAATTTGCCGGCTATTGTTTTGGTTTGCAAGGATTGATTTTTCTCCTGGTGATCGTTTTGAAAACACTTAGCATTACAACAAGAAATGGAGACCTAGCCCAACTACCTGTTTTTCTTTCTTTTGTGGATTGACATTGACCTACCCTGGTGATTAAACAATAAAGTTATCGGTAAACTAACAAGGCACATCATTGGCTCATGAACATATGGTTGACCAATCAAATAACGGGATATTCGTGCTTTGGAAAGAAGTGGAGAGGCAGCTCTACCAAAGAGGGTAACGTAAAGAAATATTTCTTTACATTATTTAACAACATGCAAATGAAGCTGCTATACAACAACTAACAACTGTCTGGGTGTGGCTTGGTGTTTAAAATTATTATTACTACGGCAACTAAAGTAGGTTCTTTCGACCTTAGGGGTGGGGTGTAGAACGGGGTAGAATTAGATTCTTGAGCCTGAGCTGCTGGCATCCCTGCATTGTCCATTTCTAGTAGCAGAGGGGAGAAAGCTCCTGATTAGAGAGGGAATGGGTGTAGGGGACTGGGGAAAGGGGCAGAAGTCCAAGAAGATGAGAAAGGTTACGATTAGGGGTGTAGCCGCCATTTCAGGGGTTGTTCACGGCTAAATCCTCCACAATAATTTTAGCAACCAGGTCCATAGTTTAAAATTGCCTTGACTTTGACCATGACCACGCTGCGGGTTGAGTCTGGAATTCTTTAACCAATCTGGAAGCATTGTCTTCTTCAACTTGTGTAGTACTACCCTTTGCACCGAGAGTTGTAGAGACAATCTTGTTTATGCACGTAATGACACAGTCAGTTACGTTTGGCACCAAATTTTTATCTAATATCTCTTCGATATAATCGTGTTCCTCAACCAATGAGCTGGCCAACTGAAGTACAGAAACTATATATATGGTATGTCAGAGGACACCAATTGAATTTACTGGATACTGTAATGAGCTAACAACCAAATGGATGTAGAATTGGTTATGTGCACTAATCTTGAGGTAGTGTGCACATGCACAGCACAAAAGCAATGTATAGTGCATGCAGTGGTATTGTAGCATTGGATATGTGAGTCAACTCATCAAGGATATTGAAATTTAAACTTGGTCATAGGTGGTTGTACTTATGGATGTGCATGTATCACAGTACAATGCATAGAATCAAACATTCAATTAGTGGTTGTGTTTTATTATAAACATACAACTCGCTGCCTTGCAGCAGCACTAGAAAACTTAATTATTCTAACTGGATACCTAAACAATATTTAATATATTTTGATTACACACTGTTTAACATAAAACCAAGATACAAAAACATACACAACAATTTGACTATATTTAAAGAACAAAGTAAAGTTTACATAGAGACTGCCTTGCAAACTGAGATTTCGGTCAATATAGATGCTTTCATAGCTGGTCACAAAAGTTCTAACTATTTGTCTAACAAGTAAACCTATCATAATAAACTCTAAACCTGACAGCTCTATATGTATTCCTCACTCTACCATTGTGTGTACAGGTACCATTACTCATTAGATACAATGGAGATACACTACGGGCACCTATAATATCAGCGCACACTCTGTTGTTGCATTCATAACAGTTTGAAGATGCAACGTAAAACCTTTGGCAAGGTACGTAAGTTTCTACAGAGTATGATTCATAGATTCCATCAGAAGAAAGTGTATATACAGGAGAACTGTCTGGAATTGATCTGTCTACTTCATATGTGACAATATACCTACAGTCATAAATATCACAGCAAAATTAAAAGACTCATCTTCGTACTTGTCACAGTGGTGAGACATCACCAGTGGTTTCCTGTTCGCTTTTGTAACTCTAGTGGTTTCCTGTTTGCTTTTACAACTCGATAGAAACCAAATTGTAATAGATGTAAGAGTGATTCAAAAGTAAATTGCGATAAAAGCAATCACCAAGTGTTAAAACAGTAAAAATCTGATACTGAGTGTCTAAATATGTTAATTTTTTGTTTAAGCGTGTTGTAATATATTATATTAATACATTATTATTAATCATGATTGACAAATAGAAAAGTGTGTTGCTGTACAAAAATGTCTCAAGTTGGTGAAATTAATATAATTTTGAAGCATAAACTGTTGGAAGTTGCTATGAATACTATTATAGACCAACTTATAAAGACAGACAAGTTAATCATCTTTATTCATGATTCTTTTATTTGTGTTAATAATTATTTGTGCAAAAGAATAATTAAAATTTCAAAATAAAAAACAAAATTTTATCGGTAAAGTGTTCTAACTATGTAAGCATCAGTTGAAATAGGATTTCCAAAAGAAAGAATTACTCACCCGGGTACTTTGTTTGCTGCCAAGGTATTCCGACACCTTTCTGACCTGTTATCTCTAACCACCATGTGGTCAGGTATATCTATCACCGGTGCATACGTAGAATCTAAAGAGAACCTCCCTCTGTCCCATAAATACTGAAATGTTACATTCATCCGATCCATTGAAGAGCAAGTGTTTGGTACTGGATCAGACAGAACAATACAGCCCATCATTGCAATTGTTATTGCTGCTGCAAACTGCATATTAAAGTGTGGCATTTCTGTGATAGATGGATGAAGTTATATGAAACTGTTGCTTGCTACGAAGGTTTGAGTGAAGTGACAAATATTGGATAGCGACCCACTTTTATACATTTCTAGTCTGCCGTAAGTGTAGCATCCAAGTTCCTGATATTTCGCATTTGGCTTACATCACTATTTCCTCTTTTCGGGTTGCGTTTATCTTTCTACTTTCAACTTTATTGGACCGCTCATGTAAGTTTTATTGGTTGTTGTGAAATAAACAAACAGGGATAATGTTGAGGTGGCATCACTTCCCTAGCCTACACAAATTACTCAATTAGCTAGGAAGTTTTTTCATGCCAACTTTGAAGGACTAATTGAAATGGTGCTTTTTATTGGTTAATGTACACTAAAATATAGCTAGTTCTGGATGGTTATCCGAGAGAATGTGCTTCTGGAAATAATTTCTAGAAAAACAAGAATATTATAAATGCAACAAAACATTACAATGAAACACTGAAATGCATCTAATGTCAGTATTTATGTGATGTTTTACGCTGAATTAATGTTTATTGACTTGACAAAATTCAAAAAAGTCTTTGAACCCATTTGAAGGGTTCAAATAATCATTGGCAGGCCCAAAAATTTTAGAATAGCTTGTCATAGCCAACTTTTCATCTCTGAAATATAGTGACCGGCTCATTTATAGTGTTTGTATTAAAACAATAGTAAAAGTTTATGTTTAACATACTATGAATTTTTTTGTACCTATTTATTTGTTTCTATGGTGTTGTACTGGTAATTATAAAAAGTGTTTGAATTGGAACAAACTTCAATCTTTAGATTCAAAACTGAAACAATCAATACTTTCAACTCGGGGTTAAATTTGGTCAGCAAAACTATATTATGTAAGAATAAAGCCATAAATCTAAACTGAGACACCCACGATGCCAATCTAGTTGTCACTGGCAGCATTCCATTTATGCTGTCATAAGTACACTCTTATTGGCACAAAGAGAGATTCTCATCACAACAAACCAATAGAGCTCCGGGGAATGATACAATATCCTGACAAGTTGACTCGATGAGCAACTCATTCTACCAGCATGTTTTACTGCCACACACTGACTAAGGAAGCCATGATACTCAGCACCTTATTGGTTGAGCTCATCCAATTCCATTGATCCACCATAATTTCTCAGTTTCACTTTCGAGCATGCTGGTATTTGTTAAGGTAACCAGAGGAACTGGTGGTAGAGTGGTTAAGGTCATTAAATTTTATTATATTATGTATTTATTTATTATATATTTGAGATAAATTATTAGATTATATTTGTATCACAGCTACTAAATGGATTATGGAAATCTAGGTGGTGCGAATATTATTGTTCAAATTTTGCTAAAGTTTATGACTCACTTCTAAAAAAATTTTGAATTTGAAATTTTTTTCTAAGTGCATACACTGCATTACCAAACCTAGATGTTTTCAGTAATCAAATTTAATCGGTACCCCCTTGATAGGGTAAACTAATCCACTTCTAACCAAAACTACCAAGTTCCATCTTTAGCATTGGCAAACATTGTGATGTTCAAGTTTGTTCATTTCTAATTCTTTCATGCTAATTATCAAAATTTTTTTTTGGCGAGGTTTTATGGTTCGAAATAAATTTGATTCAAAGAGGTTTTTCACTTTGAGTAGTAATATATGAGCAGATCTCCCTACCAAGTGTTTTTTTGTGGTTCTGACCTTGGGGTTGAGGCAATGGGTTACGACGTTGGGTGAATTCGCCGAGTTTATATTGTATTTCATTTGAGAGGTATTTGAGTGGCATTTGAGTGGCATTTAAGTGGCATTTGAGTTTTGATTATTTTTTTACTTGATTTGAACTTATACGACATATAGATTTTGAATGTATGGCACTCATATGACAATATTTTTGATGGAGTTGTAATTGCCACTGAATTGTTTTTGTATATGATATAACCATCTACAACGCTATAGCTATTGTTATAGTTTTATTATTACATAATAAGTATTACATTATTTGCTTACTGGAGAATGTAATAAAATATATATATCATAATAAAGTGTAATAGGATGAATATATAGTGTTAAAGTCTTTAAAAACTTTTTAATTTGTAAAGTATTTGATGACTTTACAAGAAATATCATCACATTCAGGTTCAATCACGATGACAAGATTTTCTTCAAGTTTAAGTTTACTATCTTCCAATATAGATAGAGAAAGTTTTGAAAAATCCTCCAAGTCATTATAAATAAAAACTCTATAAATCGATGTTGTTGAATTTGTAATTGCTGCTGAATTGTTTTCGCATATGATGTATCTATCACACACACAATCAGTAGTTGTTTCGATTTCTTCATAATTGTATATAGTAGAGTTTGTAGGGCTTGGGTGTTCCAAAATTAAATCGACTAAACCCAGAGCTTGTGGAAGAGATGGAATTGATGGTGATAAAGCTGGAACTAGTGACTCGTTTGTAATTTTTGTTGTCGTCGTTGTCTGCGGAGTTGTGGTGATTGTTGAAGTTGTTCTTCGAATCGTAGGTAGTAATTCCTTGTCATATAAACGAATGTAATTTAAAGCTTCATCGGTTTTGCAAACAAAGTATTCTTGAGGCCACATATCATAAGTGTCACAGGTTCTACGTTGGAGAGAAAACTGCATGAAACATGTGAGTTTAAGCATACGATATTTTAAGTTTTTTCCTAAAATGTGAGTTGCTGAATTAACCGCTTCCATATTAAGAATTCCCCAAAAACATCCGGAAGCTGTTTGAGATAAAGTGAATGGTTGAATCTCTGTTGCAAGACAATAACCGCTTAGGATTGGGAATAATAGAAGATAGATTCGATATTTCATTTTTATTCAGAGAGAGAGAGAGAGACTTTTAACCTAGTTTATGCTTTCATCGTCTAGAGTTAACTGTCTTGCATTTCGGTGGACTTTGGTTAATATGGTCCAACTAAAGTTCTATATATATAACTTTGGGATCGCATTTGTCTTTGTTATCTCCTTGACATGTGATGCTGATGATAATCTTGTTTTGAATAGATTTTAAACTTTCAAAACTCGAAAATGACAAATTTACACCTTCAATACCATTGATGTTAGTGATGATAGTAGCTATTTTCGGCCTCTCGTTGGTCAAATGATTGCATTCCACACATGCAAAGTTGGTTGTCTCAAACTCTTCTGTTGGTGGGCAAATCAAACGTGAGGTGTTGGATTCAAATACACATAATTCATCATTCCAAAATAGTTTTGTATTTTGAGTAAGACCTTCTGTATTATTTTTAACCCCTATTGCACATTCCTCCTGATTCAGAGTGTATTTTGTTGGCGTATTGCAGGTCAGGGTATCTGTAGAAGTTCTGCTTTTGCAGATCCAAGAAGCGTTTTGAGCGATAATAAAACTGCAATGTAAATAGTTGGAAGGATAGAGTCTCACACAGTTTGTTCCATTTTCATCTTTATATCGAATACTCTTTTCAAAAGGTGAAAAAAATAAGACATCATTTTTTTCCATAACTCCATCTATACATTCATCGATTTCGTCGGCATAAAATACTTCGCTGACATTGAAACTGTCGAAACTCGAAAATGTTGAATTCACACCTTTGATTTTACTGATGTTAGTGATGTTAGCTGGATTTGATTCCTCATTTACACCTTCGATATCATTGATGGTAGTGATGTTAGCTGGAATTGATTCCATGATATCTGTAGAATCTTTACGCTTACAGATCCAAGAAGCGTTTCGAGGGATGAAAAAACCGCAATATATATAGTCAGAAGGATAGAGTCTCACACAGTTTTCCCCATTTTCATCTTTATATCGTATAGTTCTTTCAAAAGGTGAAAAAAACCAAGACATCGTTTTTTTCCATAACTCCAGCTAGACATTTATCAATTTTGTTGCTATAAAACACTTCGCTAGTTTTGAAACTGTCAAAAGTCAAAAGTGATGAATCTTTGATGATAGTGATGTTAACTGGTTTTGGTTCCTTTTTGATCGAATGATCGGAATGAACACATGGCATGCATGCAAATTTGTATGTCATAAATCGTCTTCTCATTGGACAGATCACACGTCCGCCAATGTATTGAAATGCACATAAATTCCCATTTCGATATACTTTTGTATTTTGAGTAAGTCCTTCCGTATTATTTGTAATACCTAGTTCACATTCCTCTTGATTCAAAACGTATTTTGTTGAATTACCACAAGTTGTGCTCTTGCAGATCCAAGAAGCGCTTTGAGGGATGAAAAAACCACAATATAATAAGTCAGGAGGGTAGAGTCGCACACAGTTTGTTCCATTTTCATCTTTATATCGTATAGTCCTTTCGAAAGGTGAAAAAACCAAGACATCATTTTTATCCATAGCTCCAGCTATACATTCATCAATTTCATTGCTATAGAATACTCCACTAACATTGGGAAATGTTAGTGCCAGTAGCAAGATGAATACGCAGCTCATTTTTTAAAATGTTTTTGCTTTCAGTGTTGAAAGTTGAATACTTTCTTTCTTGATGTTCTTTCTATTTATACGTAAGCGGCTAGTGGCTTGTTCAGCTCTCTCAGCTGATTTTGAAGATGTAAAACAATCTCATCAAAGTGGTTACCAAAATGTAAGTATGGTTCCAATCGAGATTGAGACAAAAGAACATGTGTTCCTGTCCAGCGAAATGAAGTCAAACCTCTTAAAATCGAAATATCTATCAAATCACCCAGATCAGCATCTTTCAAACATTGCTTTATATCAATCAGTTCGATTGCTCTTTCGAGATCTTCAAAATTTATCAACTTGTCTTGCGGACAGCATACTTTTGGATCAAAGCTCCTAGAACAGTTTAAGCATTCGAGAGGATTTGCCCTTGAAATACAATTACAGCTCAAAAGCATGCTTTGTATTGATTTACGAACTAGATTGAATCCTAACACAAAATAAAATACTTCTTCGGTGATGAGTTGAACAAAAAGAGGATTCGAACGCTCTAAAGGAATGTGTTCAAAATGAGTCCTTATGAACTTAGGAACAAAATCAGCCAATGTAGCAATTGACTTGAATCCTTCAGTTTTTCCACTCATGTTTCTTCTGTAGTTCAGAGATAAATGAAGCAACATTTTTTGTAGCAGTTCTTTTATGAGTCCTCAGATATACTTGTCGAATCAATAGGTATTATCGGGTTGACTGAGTCTTCTTTTTCATCAGGAGTATAAGCATATGGATATCCTTCTGCTATCGCAAGTAATTTATCCTTTAGACGTTGATAAGCCAGCTTGCTCTGACTAGTAGGTAATAGGTAGGGATTTAATTGTGCTCTCAAATTTGTTAACATAAAGGGAGACTTCAAATCATCAGAGGAAAGATCCAATAAAGCATTAATCCATTCATCATGCACCAAAAAACCCATTTTAGCGTTTATCAAAACTTGTCTTCTGTCAATCCAGTCGATAGCATCACCCAATTCTTTTTTGGTGGGTGTAGCACCTTCAACCATTTCAGCATATCTTTTACAAGTGATACATTTATCATCAACGTGTGAACAGTAACAGTTTAGTAGTGATAGATTGGTTGCTTGCTTGTAAAAGCTTCCTCCTAGTGCACAGTATACACATTCTTCCGTAAAATAAATCCTCAACATTTCATCAGAAACCTCAGCCAAAAAAGTCTTAGGTCCTATAGCATCGGAAGCTTCTTGGTGAGCAAAGTCTTCAACTAGTAACATATTTGTTGTTAGCCCGTTAAATTACAAAACGCGAATGATTCGTTTTCAAATTGAAATACCTATTTAATCATTCATTACTTTTTCTTTTTTTTGAGGTTAATTGTTATGCTAGCTCATGTAGATCTTCATAAATGCTTTAATTTCAACCTGACAACCATCGATTGGGCAAGGTTTTACTTCTGATGAGCATTCAGTAAGTGCTTTTTCCTTACACTCACTACAGTAAATGAGATGACCACATGGAAGAGAGATATGATTTGCAATTACTTTTTTTTCATGTGACTCAGACACACATTGAGCGAGTTTGCTTTGCTTAGGCTGATCTTTATCTTTTTTTAACGAATCAATTGATTTAGCATCATTTTTTAACAGTGTTGACGAATTCTCAACAGATGTAAAATCATTTTCAAAAGTTTGTAAGGCTTCAATCATAAAACCTATTCGCTCAAAAGGTTTTCCATTTAACACTAAAACTTGTTCGATATCGTTTTGACTGTATCCTAGTTTTTTGCAAATAAGTTTCATTTCTTTGGTGTCATTGTTGTGCGTTATTTGTTTTACTTTTTCTCGATATTTTTCAACCCGTAGCTTACACCTTTTGCCTTTTTCCGTTCGCATGTAAACATCCTCAACATACTCTTCACCTTTACTGCTGAGTAAAAAATTACAGTCTGGGAACCATCGACAGTGTTCCTCCCACGGTAGATCACTCTCTTCCCATTCTTTAAGTTCACCTGAGCAAAAGAAGCATTTTACACTATCTCCGAACTCAGTATAGTAGAAACCTGCATTGGAAAGGAGTTTCATGGAGACTTTACCCTTCCATTGTTTGAAACTGTCTTCTCTAGATGTTTCAGTAGCAAAACATGGTGTACCAGCACGATCAATTGATATACCTAGAGGTAATACTTCTGCAGTTAAATCTCCTCTTCTAGTTTTTTGTTCTTCCATCGTATAACTTTTGACAATTGAGATGTTTTTCATTTCATCTGCAAGTAGTTTCCTAGGTCTATACACACGATTGTGAGTGTTAAATCCTCTAACAAATCGACAAAACGGAAAACTTTTAGCATGTTCTTTCATCGGATGTTCATCTTCATCCTTCCAGTTTAGTAATACCCCTTGGCAAAAAGCACATCGAACAGCGTTGTCTTTTTCAAGGTTATAGAAACCAGCTCCAGCCATGTTTTCACCACAATGTTTACCTACTCGTCTCCAATTTGTAAGAAATGGTTTTCTTCGATAACTTTCATCAAGCATTAAAGTCTCTCTTTCATAAAAAGAGAGTTCATTGTAAATGAACTTGAAAAAGCCTGTTGGGGAAAGTTGTGCAATAGTTTTTTGTAATTTTAATGACAAAAGACTACAGTGATTATCCGGATAAGTTGCGACGACATAAGTTATTGCAGTGGTATCAGGAAAAGTTCGTTGTAAAAACAACGATGAAGTAACGAGTAAACTATCATCTATCCATTCAGCGCAGTCTTTAGTATTTTCAAAGCAATTCCGAGTTTTTTGCATTTCTCTTTTTTCATTATAAATAGTGTTTGCTACATATCTGTTGTTTGTTACTCGACACATTATTTATATATAATATAAGTAGTAGCTTCAGTTATTACTCAAGTTGAAGTTTTTTTGGAAAGTTCTTTTCCTTTGATCTAGTTCGTTGTTATTCTAAAAAAAAATGATAATGCTTTATAGCAAAAAAATAAAAAAAGACTAAGGTTTCAATTTTTTTTCAATATACTTGAATTGATTACTATTGTAATAGAATGTAAATACTTACATCAGAAATGAAGACTTGTCTTTCTTTGAATTAAATGAATGATATTCCTAGTTGGTTGAACTTGAGCTGCTTTCTATAAAATTCGGATGAAGGAGAACTTTTTTTCATTTTGAAGTCCTGAAATAATAATAATAAAACATAATTAAAACTTACAACATTTTTTGATATCTTAAATAGTGAATAATCTTGTTTTTTTTTCAGAAAATGTCTTCACGTTTAAATTGATTACAATTAAAACAAAATATAGATACTTACATCACAAATGAAGACTCGTTTTCTTTGAATTAGATGAATTATACACATAGTTGTTTGAACTTCAGCTGTTTCCTATGTAATTCAAATGATAAAGAAGGAGTGCTGTAGTAGATGATGATGTAGTAGATCTTGTTCCTTCAGTTACTAACAATGAAGTGAATGCTTTCTGTATGAAAACAGTGCTTCTTATATAGCTTAAATTGCACCGCTATGAATCAGCATTATTTTCACGTGAATGGAAATCGTTGCTTTCGCGGGAATAAATATTTCATTTTCATGCGAATGGAACCTGTTGCTTTTGCGGGAATAAATATTTTATTTTCACGCGAATACAAACCAATGTTTTCGCAGGAATAAAAATTTTATTTTCCCGCGAATACAAACCAATGCTTTCGCGGGAATAAAAAATTTATTTTCCCGCGAATACAAACCAATGCTTTCGCGGGAATAAATAATTTATTTTCCCGCGAATGGAACCTGTTGCTTTCGCAGGAATAAAGATTTTATTTTCCCGCGAATACAAACCAATGCTTTTGCGGGAATAAATGATTTCTTTTCACGCGAATGGAAACCGTTGCTTTCGCGGGAATAAATATTTTATTTTCCCGCGAATACAAACCAATGTTTTCGCGGAAATAAATAATTTATTTTCCCGCGAATGGAACCTGTTGCTTTCGCGGGAATAAGAATTTTATTTTCCCATGAATACAAACCAATGCTTTCGCGGGAATAAATAATTTATTTTCCCGCGAATGGAACCTGTTGCTTTCGCGGGAATGAACATTTTATTTTCCCGCGAATACAAACCAATGCTTTCGCGGGAATAAATAATTTATTTTCACGCGAATGGAAACTGTTGCTTTCGCGGGAATGAATATTTTATTTTCCCGCGAATACAAACCAATGTTTTCGCGGGAATAAATAATTTATTTTCCCGCGAATGGAACCTGTTGCTTTCGCGGGAATAAGAATTTTATTTTCCCGCGAATACAAACCAATGCTTTCGCGGGAATAAATAATTTATTTTCCCGCGAATGGAACCTGTTGCTTTCGCGGGAATGAACATTTTATTTTCCCGCGAATACAAACCAATGCTTTCGCGGGAATAAATAATTTATTTTCACGCGAATGGAAACTGTTGCTTTCGCGGGAATAAATATTTTATTTTCACGCGAATACAAACCAATGTTTTCGCGGGAATAAAAATGTTATTTTCCCGCGAATACAAACCAATGTTTTCGCGGGAATAAATACTTTATTTTCATGCGAATGGAAACCGTTGCTTTCGCGGGAGTGAAAATTTTATTTTCACGCGAATAAAAACCAATGCTTTCGCGGGAATATTGCGTGAAAAACTGCTGAGTCATAGATATATTATAAAGAAGGTTTCACGAGATGTTTTTTCATAGGGTTAATTAGTACAGCTTTAGCTATTTAAGAACCACTGTTTTCACACAGAAAGCATCCAGTTCTACAATAGCTAGCAAAGAAGCAACATCTACACAGCAACTACTACATTTACTTGAAACTATAGAAAGACTTTCATTCAATAAGGTGAGAATCACTAAATAATTCTTTAACATATATTGATAAAAAACTTCAACTAGATTTGCTATAATACTTCAGAAAGTTAATTTTATGTTTTAATATTTTGTTCTTATTATTAAAAGATCAAATAGTTTCACCATAATGCATCAGAAAAATTATTATGGTTTTGATTATGTGTTTATTTTATAAATATCTAGTTAGTTTGTTCTTTTCAAAATATTTTTCAAATTCCAGTCATCTGTTACATAATTTTTACTCTCTTTTCAGTTCCAACTTCTGACTGAACGCTCTGAATATGAATGAAGACCGTAATACCTCATTTCTCTCAACATTCGAACCATACTCTGATGATAAAGAAAATATCCCTCCTGATTCACATATAATAAGAAGGAAACTGAACACAATTCGACCAAAGCCATGGGATTCGAATAGAAATAAAACGATTGACTATACTTGGACTTTGAAAGCACCATCTCTTTCTCATCTTTCCTGCTTGTCAAAAAATGCTGCTAGTTTGCTCAATTCTTGCGATACCAATGACAGAGTAATGATTGGAAGGTTTCAACCACTTCACTTAAATCAAACGCCATCACTTCTTGAGATAATCTCCATCGAAAGACCAACTGAGGATGTATATAAAAACTTATGCATTATCCGCTACAATGTCGAAACATTTGGCAACAGACGGCAAGTGAGGTCTATGGTGAGAAATGAGGATTACAACGAATTAGCTCCAACACAACCAGATGTTCCAAAACTGGCGGTTTTTATGGGATTCGATTCAGACAAGCATCCAATCTTTCACCCTATCAACTTTCCATCCAATATTTCCCTTGAGGAAGCTAAACAGCTAAGTAGATTAATAAAAAAAAAAACACCTACTCAGTTGATCAGTATGGTTCGTATCGCAACACTCTCTCAATTTGCTGTTGGAAGTGTAATCAGTTTTGAATCTCCTCAAATATCAACTCAGTTAACATTACCTAATGGAGAAGTGGTGATGGATGCGCTACTGGTAAACTACAGATGTTTGCAATATGATGGTTTGATGATGGGAGTTCTATATATACCTGAAAAACATGCTAGCAACGTCAAACGAATTGGAACAGGAGTCATACTTGTAAGAAATCGTGAAGTTAGTAGATTTGGTTATCATCGACATGATATAATCACATTCACAGCATTACAAGCGATAGAAACGGCTCAAAACCTATCCAACAAACTTGATGATTCCAACCAGATGAAGTACTTTACTACAGATGAGGTTGTTGAGAACAAGGTCTTAGTGCTTTCAATGGGAGTGGGAAACACATCTTCTACATCTTTGAGAGAACCAACACCCCCTGGTGAAAACTATATTCAAAAAGAGCATGTCAGACAAGACAACATAGTGAGTATTTTTATTTAACGTAAACTAACTGATATAAGTAATACTTCCAATTAGATAATATTTATTTATAAAGCAATTATTTTTTGTTTTGCTTTAGATAGAAGAGAGAGAATCAAAAACACTTGATGAAAATTATGCTCAAGAAAAAACAAACCGAACAATATAACTTGGTGAGTTACTTCCCTTTACTATATAATGCTACCTAACCAATGTAAAAAGAACTATAATTCAAATTCATGTAATTATTTTACATTTTTGTTTAATCATTCTATACTAATACATAACTTTTTATTTTAGTTCATTATGGAATCAAAAGTACATAGAACAGAAGTCTTCCTTCCTAAGTTATAACATCAGTACAACAATGACGACATTGTAAAGAAAAAGACTATCATCCATTGATTGTCATTACAAGTTGTAGTGCTTTGTATTACTTAGTATTTACTAACTCTAGCTATATTATACAAGAATATTTTGCTACTTATTATGTAATAAATGTATATAATCATATATTGATTCAATGTAGTTATATCTCCTCATTCTTCTCTCCTCTCTCTCAAAATATCATATGAGTTCGAGTTATGTAAAAAAATTTTCAAAACTTGAATGTCATGCCTTCGAAATCTATATGCTATAAGTTCAAATTAAGTAAAAAAATAACCAAAACTCAAATGCCACTTAATTGCCACTCAAATGCCACTCAAGTACCCCTCAAATGAAATACAATAAAAACTCGGCGAATTCATCCAACGTCGTAACCCATTGCCTAAACTCCAAGGTCTAATCCACAAAAAAACACTTGGTAGGGAGATCTGCTCATATATTACTACTACTTTGTATTCATCTGTTGCAATGCAGTTTGTTAACCGATCTCACTAGATGGAAACAGTTGGTTACTAACATTGTCTCTCACAAATGTACTTTACCAAAAAATGGTGTTTGGCAAAGTTTAAGTATTTTTTGAAGTTTCAAATCAGTCCATTGAAGCACATAATTATCCCTAACTGAGGTTGATCAGTAGGTTTACACTGAAACATTATGGCAAAAGATACTTTCAAATTGAGTGTACAGAAATCTAATCAATTAGCCATTTGATATTAATAGCTAGCAGTTAATTTTCTTCTTCTTTGCTCTCCGCTCCCCCTTTATTTTTGAGTGAAGCCCAAATAATACTCATGCGATCGCAGTAGGTATAGCATTGGTACGATTCATGTATGTTAACTGTGAAGAAATTGAAAGCTTGAAAACTAAAGTTGGGCTTTAACCCACTAGTAATGCCCCCACAACCCCCAGCTTACCCCCTTCTTCTACAGCTTACCTAAACCCACTTCTTCCCCAGAGTGTTCAGTGAAACTTTGAAACTAGGAAAATGAGAGTTGTCTGCCCTGTTTTATAACAAAATTTTAGACTTTTTCTCGTTTTGTTATTATACACAGTTCAACCTATTACTGCTTTGATTATATGTCTCTGCTCCCTAGTAAGCCTCACCCATCGCAAATGACATCAACTATTGAAGACTTCAGCTACAGCACCGGAAATAGCAGAGAGGCATTTATAAGTCAACCAACCCTCCCCTGAGTTCTCTCCCCTAGCAGTACCCCTTGACTTCCTGTCAATCCTCGTGACACTTTTCACCTTTACCTGCGATCTTTTGTACACATGAGTTTGCGCAGAGCAGAGCTCAACTAAATCTAAGCTTAATTTGGTTGAAAACCAAAAATGGGGAGTTGTCTTTTCTTAGTTCAGTTGAAAGAAAATGAACTAATCACCAATGTAATCACAATATCTACCAGATGTTGATATTGTACAGTTACAAGTTGGCTCATTAGTGCAGCAATAACTGTCCGTAAAAAGTAACAGTTTATCGATATGAGTGTCTCATCAACTGATCTAAATCATTTACATACGTATCTCTCTTGCAGCTGTGATAGAATGCTTTTACTTACTTACATTATCTATGAATAGTAGAATTCTTGTGGATTGTGTCAAGTATAACTTATGTATTGCTAAAGAGAATCAGTAAATAAGCTATTTATTCATGTAAACTCTGCGCAGCGTGTCTGGATCGTGGACCCCGTGGAGGTTGCTAACGTGGACCCCGAATCGTTAGAGTAGGAGATGGTGTGTGCAAGGAGTGCATATCGACTGGATGCCATTGTGCCAGTGGTAGAGGATGCAAACCTACTACAATATTACATCATAACTCATTGGGTTGTTACTGATACTTGGTAGAAACCAGTGGGTCAGTTTTTTTCTGTTGGTGCCGATCAATGTTAAGTTGCTAAGAAAGACTTATTTCTAAATGATCTCTCCGTTTGAAGGCTGCTTTTTCACAGTCATTTTGTATATCAGTAATATTTTCCTCATGATACTGCATACTGCAGTGATGCATACAATCTATGTTGATCAGTTCCTGATTAGATGATGCAAGTTTCTATACATCAAATAACATCTCAAATATCAATCAACAATGAGCTAATGCTAGGTTATAATACTTTTATTGCCAACAAAAGGAGTGAAAGAAACACAAGTTTTATTGTGCAAGAATTATCATAAAAAGAAGATAAAAAGACTAGTACATGTAGAGTGTGATAGATAAGAAGAGGATGACTTCAAATAGGGGGTTTGAAACTTTACCGCTGCATCAGCTGTTTTGAGGTTGGAGTAGTCTTATCTCTTGTGAATATTTTAGTATCTTGAATGGTGGAATTGATTAATGGAGATTTTTTCAAAGTTCACTTAAAAGCAAACACTGGGGACAAAACACAGACCTTAAAATAGTATTCATGGGCATTGATAATCAATTATGACTTACAGGCTACAAAAATATTTGAATTTCACACATGACACCAAATGTTACGATTCGTGTAGTTTTATTTATAAGTCGTTGACAGAAAAACTAGAAAAAATTAGAAAACCCAACTATTTGCTGAGACATTATTAAGTATTTCATGCTTATACATAATACCGTATTATTTATCTGAGCTGTTTTAGTGTTGCTCAAGTGTTTGTTTCCTATAGCTTATGTAAGACTGTGATGTAAAGTGATACCTAAAGGGGTGTTATTTAGTTATTGTCCCACAAACTTGTATAAACACTCGAGTGTCGGTGTGCAGCACTCAGTTATATGAGAAACTTTTGTTGTTGTTATAAAATTTTTCTTGGTCAATGAAGCAGAAGTGTTTCTGCAACTGCTCACAAACACAGCATACCTGAGTGGTGTTTAAACCTGGGACCCTTCGACGGCACCACCTAGCCAAGTGGCCAGACGCAATAACAGTTTCACTCACTAGACCTCTCTAACAAAGGAGCTTTACTGCCGAATGGTTACTGTGTGCTGGACTACTGAACACAAGGCTCTCCTAGGGCAAAGCTCACCAATACCAAATACATTCATGCAGCTATTTATTGGTTGTTGGTATCAAGTTCTACATTTAATATAGATTATTTCAGCAGCTATCACTGCTCTCTTAATAATAATACTTCACACTCTAGTCGTGGTAGATTTCAGATGTCTCCAGGTTGTTGACCAAAAGTCTGTCAATAGAGCAAAAGCCCCCTACTTGAATGGATTATACAATCAGTTGCTATGTAGTGTATTTCTCGCAGTTTTTAGCAAGCCAAATGCAGAAGTACATGAGCTAACAGTGGAGAAGCGTTCCATAGGATAAACATAAAAAACTGCCCTACATGTAAGGGCAACAATAATGTCAGCAAGGTACACAAGACTAATAACCAATTAGATGGAACTTCTATGAAGACTAGCCAATGATAATCATATGAAAACTTAGATCAACAGTAGCACATGGCCAATTTGCATGGAGGTTTCCTTTGCTGGGTTCAATAGTAGAGTTGAGGAGTGACTTGCCAAGTGTCCAGTGCCCTTTTGATTGTGTTCTTTGGATTGATCTTGTGATTGGTGATCAATTAGTAGCAACATATTACTATCCCATTCCCTCAGGCTATTGCATGAACTTTCTACCATAATTTTGTGTTAAGAACTTCTATGTCTTTATACTGGCTCTGTGTAATTACATTTTAGTTCTTGGGAGGTGTTTTACTCAATATGTTAGCTATAGAGGCTGTTAGGTGTGCCACTTGAACTGTTTGGCTGAGGAGAAAATAGGAGTTTTATTGTTATGGGTGAGGAAGTTACATAAATACCACTTATACACCACAAAGGCAATTGAGGTGCCCTGCATGAGATTAGTTATTGTAGATGATTGGGTGTTTACAGTTGTGCAAAGTCCATGTAAGAGATTGAGGGGCAAGATGGTTGTGTAAGATTGTTAGAGGCAGGTCTGTGTAAGAGGTATAGAGGCAGGTTTGTGTAAGAAAGATAGAGACAGGTCTGTGTAAGAGGTATGGAAACAGGTCTGTGTAAGAGGGATAGAGACAGGTCTGTGTAAGAGGGTTAGAGGCAGGTCTGTGTACGAAGTATAGGGACAGGTCTGCGTAAGAGGTATAGAGGCAGGTCTGTGTAAGAGGTATAGAGGCAGGTCTGTGTAAGAGGTATAGAGACAGGTCTGTGTAAGAGAGATAGAGACAGGTCTGTGTAAGAGGTATAGAGGCAGGTCTGTGCAAGAGGTGTAGAGGCAGTTCCGTGTAAGAGGGATAGAGACAGGTCTGTGTAAGAGGTATATAGACAGGTCTGTGTAAGAGGTATAGAGGCATGTCTGTGCAAGAGGTATAGAGTGAGGTCTGTGTAAGAGGTATAGAGACAGGTCTGTGTAAGAGGTATATAGACAGGTCTGTGTAAGAGGTATAGAGGCAGGTCTGTGCAAGAGGTGTAGAGGCAGTTCCGTGTAAGAGGGATAGAGACAGGTCTGTGCAAGAGGTATAGAGTGAGGTTTGTGTAAGAGGTGTAGAGGCAGGTCTGTGTAAGAGGTATAGGGACAGGTCTGTGTAAGAGGTATAGGGACAGGTCTGTGTAGTAGAGATAGGAAAAGTTATGTGTAAGAGGGATCGAGACAATTATGTGTAAGAGATAGAGGGACAGGTCTGTGTATGAGGGATAGCGACAGGTCTGTGTCAGAGGTATAGGTATAGGTCTGTGTAAGAGGTATAGGTACAGGTCTGTGTAAGAGGTATGGAAACAGGTCTGTGTAAGAGGTATAGAAACAGGTCTGTGTAAGAGGGTTAGAGGCAGGTCTGTGTACGAAGTATAGAGACAGGTCTGTGTAAGAGGTATAGAGGCAGGTCTGTGTAAGAGGGATATAGGCAGGTCATTGTAAAGGGCATAAGGCGAGGACAATAGAGGATAAAATATTTGCTGGGCATTGTCAGTAAAAACCTCAAAATATTCCTAAAATAATGTTGTTCATCAAGTTTTGAGTTAATTGACTTTTTCTGTAGAACAAAAAAATGTTGCTGCTGGAAAATTTCACATAAAAACTTTTGTTATTTTAGACTTCAAGCTATTTGGTTTTCACATTTTACAAACATTATTTTCACAAAGGTTCCTACAAATGACTGGGTGACCAATATTCATACAATTTAGAAAAAGCTACTAGCCCAATTAAAGTTTTTAAAAATGTTTAATACCCATATTGGTGAATTTAATTAATGGTAATTGTGATAGTTGGCTTTTGTTTGGGGCAAAGAGAAATATATAATTGACTTACTATATCTCTTTTTTGTTACTCTTTTATTATCATTTTTTGTACATTAACAGTTTTTGCTGCCATTAAACTTCTCACAGATAGTCAGGGCCATACATAGGACATTCTTGACTTTGAATGCATTTAGAGTAGTGGGTTATGTGTCTGGCTGAAGGGCTAAGCACTGATGCCGCAAGGTCTGCTCTTAAACATCAGTCAGTATGAGCTGCTATTTGGCAGTTTTGGAAACCTAGTACCTGACTCAACATGAAAAGTTGCTTGCCGACAAAAGATAACATACCATGGGTGTTTGGTTGTAATGTCTTTTCGGAATGGCTGCAAACAGAAACATACCTTACATCTCACATGTAGGCATCTGTTTGTAATGTTAAGTTCAGAAACACTCACAGTTTATACAGCAGGCCTCTTGGCAGCTATCCAAATGCAATAAATGATGACAGACCCATAAATCAGTGAATGAAAGGATCAACATTTTTGATGTTTGGTTACAGCCGACACAAACGCATTAGTGAGCCTGTTTCTGCATTAACAAGTGACATCAAGTCTGCATTCCTTATTAAAGGGTTTCCTTATTGCATTCAGTGTCCACACCGAACTAAATGAAACAAGTAATTAATTTTAGGTAGAGTTCAACTTAACTTTTCAAAGCAATGCAAGTCATAAAAGGTTGTGTATCTGAGGTGAATAATTAACAAAACCCTTTTATGGGCATCATATTTTCACCTGTTTGTGACACATGCCCATCATTTGATTGAAAAAAGGTCAAGACTCATGGGAGATTCACTATTATTTGTAAGAGTACCCACCAAGTTGTTATTTCTTATTATTGGTACATTACAAAGTATTTCTGTTTTTAGCTATATGAATCGTTAATGGTTTCTCAAACTTATGACTTGCTACTAAATGATTCATAGAAACAGCTGTATTGATGTAGAAGTAGACTTTTCTCAGTACAATTTAGGATATTTTCAAATGCTAAACATTACTTTCAATTTTTGCGATATTTTAACTTGTTATGAGTGATGCAAGACATCTGTTCATTACCTTAAATCTCTTGTAAATATATAGAAGTGGCTTATCTTCAAAGAAAACAGTCATAATTCAGGCATGGGAGATGGGGTTGAGGTTATGGTAAGTGGTTTGAGATTAACTTTGCGCAGTCCAAATTACATTTGTTGGTATCTCAATAATGTTAATGAAGGATTTAATTCAAATTTGCGTAAAAGTTTTTCATATTCTTGCAGTAGCTCTTTAGACACTAACTCTTTTCTCGGCAAAGCTTTTTATGACTATTATGTAATCTTTACGCAATCGGCTGGTATTTAATTTGTTTACCACTTCCCCTACGTTGCCTCGCCATAAACTCCCCTACGTTGCCTCGCCATAAACTCGAGTGACAAAAAGTGATCAGAGTCAGTAAGTTCTTTTAAAACATTTCCTGTGATATTTCACCTTCAACATGCTACAAGTATTACATAATTTTCGTAGCAATGTATTATATTAATGACACAGTATTGTATTATATTAATGATATAGTATTGTATTATATTAATGATATAGTATCGTATTATATTAATGACACAGTATCGTATTATATTAATGATATAGTATTGTATTATATTAATGTCATAGTATTGTATTATATTAATGATATAGTATTGTATTATATTAATGATATAGTATTGTATTATATTAATGACATAGTATTGTATTATATTAATGACATAGTATCGTATTATATTAATGATATAGTATTGTATTATATTAATGATATAGTATTGTATTATATTAATGATATAGTATTGTATTATATTAATGACATAGTATTGTATTATATTAATGATATAGTATTGTATTATATTAATGACACAGTATTGTATTATATTAATGACATAGTATTGTATTATATTAATGACATAGTATTGTATTATATTAATGACATAGTATCGTATTATATTAATGACATAGTATTGTATTATATTAATGCTATAGTATTGTATTATATTAATGATATAGTATTGTATTATATTAATGACATAGTATTGTATTATATTAATGACATAGTATCGTATTATATTAATGACATAGTATTGTATTATATTAATGATATAGTATTGTATTATATTAATGACATAGTATTGTATTATATTAATGACATAGTATCGTATTATATTAATGATATAGTATTGTATTATATTAATGACATAGTATTGTATTATATTAATGATATAGTATCGTATTATATTAATGATATAGTATTGTATTATATTAATGACATAGTATTGTATTATATTAATGACATAGTATCGTATTATATTAATGATATAGTATTGTATTATATTAATGACATAGTATTGTATTATATTAATGACATAGTATTGTATTATATTAATGACATAGTATCGTATTATATTAATGATATAGTATTGTATTATATTAATGACATAGTATTGTATTATATTAATGATATAGTATCGTATTATATTAATGACACAGTATCGTATTATACTAATGACATAGTATTGTATTATATTAATGATATAGTATTGTATTATATTAATGATATAGTATTGTATTATATTAATGACATAGTATTGTATTATATTAATTATATAGTATCGTATTATATTAATGTCATAGTATTGTATTATATTAATGATATAGTATTGTGTTATATTAATGACATAGTATCGTATCATATTAATGACACAGTATTGTATTATATTAATGACACAGTATTGTATTATATTAATGACATAGTATTGTATTATATTAATGACATAGTATTGTATTATATTAATTATATAGTATCGTATTATATTAATGTCATAGTATTGTATTATATTAATGATATAGTATTGTGTTATATTAATGACATAGTATCGTATCATATTAATGACACAGTATTGTATTATATTAATGACACAGTATTGTATTATATTAATTACATAGTATTGTATTATATTAATGATATAGTATTGTATTATATTAATGATATAGTATTGTATTATATTATTGATATAGTATTGTATTATATTAATGATATAGTATTGTATTATATTATTGATATAGTATTGTATTACATTAATGACATAGTATTGTATTCTATTAATGACATAGTATTGTATTATATTAATGATATAGTATTGTGTTATATTAATGACATAGTATCGTATCATATTAATGACACAGTATTGTATTATATTAATGACACAGTATTGTATTATATTAATGACATAGTATTGTATTATATTAATGATATAGTATTGTATTATATTAATGATATAGTATTGTATTATATTATTGATATAGTATTGTATTATATTAATGATATAGTATTGTATTATATTATTGATATAGTATTGTATTACATTAATGACATAGTATTGTATTATATTAATGACATAGTATTGTATTATATTATTGATATAGTATTGTATTACATTAATGACATAGTATTGTATTATATTAATGACATAGTATTGTATTATATTAATGACATAGTATTGTATTATATTATTGATATAGTATTGTATTATATTAATGATATAGTATTGTATTATATTATTGATATAGTATTGTATTACATTAATGACATAGTATTGTATTATATTAATGATATAGTATTGTATTATATTAATGATATAGTATTGTATTATATTAATGATATAGTATTGTGTTATATTAATGACATAGTATTGTATTATATTAATGACATAGTATTGTATTATATTAATGATATAGTATTGTATTATATTATTGATATAGTATTGTATTACATTAATGACATAGTATTGTATTATATTAATAATATAGTATTGTATTATATTAATGACATAGTATTGTATTATATTAATAATATAGTATTGTATTATATTAATGACATAGTATTGTATTACATTAATGACATAGTATTGTATTATATTATTGATATAGTATTGTATTATATTATTGATATAGTATTGTATTATATTATTGATATAGTATTGTATTATATTATTGATATAGTATTGTATTATATTAATGACATAGTATTGTATTATATTAATGACATAGTATCGTATTATATTAATGATATAGTATTGTATTATATTATTGATATAGTATTGTATTATATTAATGACATAGTATTGTATTATATTAATGACATAGTATTGTATTATATTAATGATATAGTATTGTATTATATTAATGATATAGTATTGTATTATATTAATGATATAGTATTGTATTATATTAATGATATAGTATTGTGTTATATTAATGACATAGTATTGTATTATATTAATGACATAGTATTGTATTATATTAATGATATAGTATTGTATTATATTAATGATATAGTATTGTATTACATTAATGACATAGTATTGTATTATATTAATGATATAGTATTGTATTATATTAATGATATAGTATTGTATTATATTAATGATATAGTATTGTGTTATATTAATGACATAGTATTGTATTATATTAATGACATAGTATTGTATTATATTAATGACATAGTATTGTATTATATTATTGATATAGTATTGTATTACATTAATGACATAGTATTGTATTATATTAATAATATAGTATTGTATTATATTAATGACATAGTATTGTATTATATTAATAATATAGTATTGTATTATATTAATGACATAGTATTGTATTACATTAATGACATAGTATTGTATTATATTAATGACATAGTATTGTATTATATTAATGACATAGTATTGTATTATATTAATGACATAGTATCGTATTATATTAATGATATAGTATTGTATTATATTAATGATATAGTATTGTATTATATTATTGATATAGTATTGTATTACATTAATGACATAGTATTGTATTATATTAATAATATAGTATTGTATTATATTAATGACATAGTATTGTATTATATTAATAATATAGTATTGTATTATATTAATGACATAGTATTGTATTACATTAATGACATAGTATTGTATTATATTATTGATATAGTATTGTATTATATTATTGATATAGTATTGTATTATATTATTGATATAGTATTGTATTATATTATTGATATAGTATTGTATTATATTAATGACATAGTATTGTATTATATTAATGACATAGTATCGTATTATATTAATGATATAGTATTGTATTATATTATTGATATAGTATTGTATTATATTAATGACATAGTATTGTATTATATTAATGACATAGTATTGTATTATATTAATGATATAGTATTGTATTATATTAATGATATAGTATTGTATTATATTAATGATATAGTATTGTATTATATTAATGATATAGTATTGTGTTATATTAATGACATAGTATTGTATTATATTAATGACATAGTATTGTATTATATTAATGATATAGTATTGTATTATATTAATGATATAGTATTGTATTATATTAATGACATAGTATCGTATTATATTAATGATATAGTATTGTATTATATTAATGACATAGTATTGTATTATATTAATGATATAGTATTGTATTATATTAATGATATAGTATTGTGTTATATTAATGACATAGTATCGTATTATATTAATGACACAGTATTGTATTATATTAATGACATAGTATTGTATTATATTAATGACATAGTATTGTATTATATTAATGACATAGTATTGTATTATATTAATGATATAGTATTGTATTATATTAATGACATAGTATCGTATTATATTAATGACATAGTATTGTATTATATTAATGACATAGTAATGTATTATATTAATGACATAGTAATGTATTATATTAATGATATAGTATTGTATTATATTAATGATATAGTATTGTATTATATTAATGACATAGTATCGTATTATATTAATGACATAGTATTGTATTATATTAATGACATAGTATTGTATTATATTAATGACATAGTATTGTATTATATTAATGATATAATATTGTATTATATTAATGATATAGTATTGTATTATATTAATGCCATAGTATTGTATTATATTAATGACACAGTATTGTATTATATTAATGACAAGTAGGTTTAGGTGTTGGTTTAAATGTTCATTTGCTTTTTCTTCCCAATTAAAAGCATACCCAGTGACCGAGTTACCATTGGAGAAACATTAACATGTACATTAAACTTGTCGTGTATCGATAATTTAATAGATTGGTTCGAGAACAGATGAATGGTATTCTTTCAAGTCAGTTTATAGACATTAAGCATTTTTCATGTTACAATAAAGCTTTGCTGATTGCAATTTTTGAAAATAAAGTGTTTCATTTTTCTTTTACTCTTTGTACCGTCGGAACTCAAACACAACAGCTATAAGTAGATCCCTGTATGATAAAAAGCAATGTAAACAGAAATGTTTGAAATAGTCAACCAATCATAACTGACATAGCACCATAAACTGTGTCATTTAGTCTGCTCAGCAAATCCTCGGTTTAAACTCAACCAATAGCAATCAAGCTCTGCATTCCATGATGTATGCAAATGAATATGTCAGCTTTTGTATATAAGTTTAGAGACGTCTGAATATTATCATTGGCAATACTCAGGGTCTACCTGATAAGACTTGTAGTTCACTCTTTGATATAATAATGTCTCAGACAACCAGGCAACTGTCGGCGGCAGTAGTACTTGCTATGATGGGATGTCTAGTTTTGTCTGATTTAGTAACAAACACTTGTACATCACTGGATCTGATGGACGTGCGGTTTCAGTTCTTTTTTGCAAGAGAAAAATCTGTGTTGGTTCGTTCATATGCACCAGTTGTAGAAATCCTAGACTATCTGATGGTCGAGAAAAATGGCTCAGCAGGTTGTCTAAGTGAGAGTGCAACAGGAAATACTGTACCAGGGTGAGCAACCTGCTAAACTTAACCTAAATTTGTTTGTGATTGATGGTAGGTTGGGAGTCACATTAGCTGAAGGAAGGTTTTGGAACCTGAAAGTGTTGTCAAATGTTTCATATTTGGAGTTGTCTTCCATTCATGAATTTAGAACGCTCCACTTACCATGATTACCAAAATCATAAAAACAATTTGGAACTACCTAACACTAATCCTTTTACTGATTTCAAGTCTGCATTTTCAGCCTTTATATTTGGTCATGTGGCTTCTAACTCAGATTTTCGGATCATTCTTGTTGTGCAAAAGATTATTTACGTAGGAAGCACACTTCCAACAAATACTTTTATCCGGTAAGTTGCAAAGTATGTTAATATTAGTTCATGCAGTCAGCTAAAATAAATATAAAATAATTGAAAACAGATTACTAGCACAACATACTAGGTACACTATAGCTAAACAGTTACACAATAATTAAAGATTCTTGATTGATTTGTTACAGTACAAACTAAGCTAATCATGCAATGAAGTATGTATTGGAATGTGTTTTGGCTTTCATTTTGCTTGAACAACTTTAAAAAACTAGTTTGTTGTTTTTGAGAAACAAATGGACTTGAAATGCTTTTTTATTGTTTTACTTCAATTTGAGAGATGAATGACAATCAAAGAGAACAAAACTCCAATGGTAAATGTACCGATTGCTGCACATGGTGGTCACTAATCAAAAGTTGTCATACGAGTGTATTGAAGCAGCAAAGATGTCTAATGAATAATTCTTTCAAGCCTTACTTTCACACATCCAAGTCAATTATTTGCTTCTTTGCTCCAAGACATTGTACAAGTAGTTGTGTCTAATCAGTCTTTACAAGTAAATATACGTTGTAGATGGAGCTAATGAGAACACAACTCCATAATGGTTAAGTGTAAAATTATGCCTAAAGATGTTAATTAGCTGCAAGTTGAATACAGTACAAGACCTACTAATATCTTCAAGTGGGTTCTTTGCTAGTAACATGTATAACCACTTTCTACGTTTATTGCAGATATGTTGTTAGCTATGGATTAAACGAGTCAGCTCCATCTACCCCACCTCTTTATTCCATCTTAGATGGTGGAAATTATTCATCACATGCAGTAGATACATTTGTACCTTGTCCAAGGTTTTATGTTCCATCTACAAGGTGTCATCAATGCAATAACGGAGAATGTGTGAACTACGCCGTATCCCAAAGTGTATCTCCATTGTATCTAATGAGCAATGGTACATGTACACACAATGGTAGAGTGAAGAATACATATAGAGCTGTCAGGTTTAGAGTTTATGACAATAATTTTTATTGTTAAGTTTACACTCCTGGAAACCAATGTTTATTTATAACCATATTGTTAGATAATGTCTAGGTTCTTTGTAAGTTTGTTTTGTTTCAAGTGACAACATCTTTGCCTTTCGGCTTTTCACTTATAACCAAAGGTTTTTCACTTTATTTTTCAATTACTTGCAATATTACCCATTTTGTTTTTATGTTTGAAATTTCACAAGCTGTTGAGCAAAAACATTGGCAATACTTTGTATCTTCTTTTTACTAAACTCTCTTGTTATTACAAAGTTTGTTATATTGCTGTTCTTTTCAGAAATATAAATATAATTTTCTTCATTCTGTGTGCATTGATTATATAAAAACCCATTAAGTTATTACGGCTGTGGTTGATACTGTAATAGACACCATGGCACAGCTTTACACCTGTTTTTACTTCTGATTACTGTATTTACTGATCAATGGGAAACTGATCCTGATCTACCATAAACAGTAACATGTTTAAAAATAGATTCTACGTTGTGTAAACAACTTCTAATCATTTTTATCAATACCAGTCATGATAAGATAACTACTGACAATTAGCCAACTCAGAATTGTTTCCATGTAATTGTTAAAAATTTGGTTTTGAATGGTGAGAAGTCATTTTATTTAGGTTAATTATGGTGTACCCTTATCCTATCACTTAGCATATTACTGTACTAGTAGTCCAGTTACTAGCTAACTCTTTTATTTACAAACCAGTACGAACTCACTTCAGCAACAATTCTGAAACTGGTTATATTAAAAACTGCAGTTACTAGCAGAAACATTGCCACCAGTTCAAACATATATGTGTAAATAAATCCTGTAAAAACTGATTAATTAATTTAATTGGTAATTGTTATTGTTAATGGAAAATTATTGATTTACTAACCCAGTTAATTGCTAAATAGATAAATAACAGTAACAACATCAAAATCTTGCTGTTAATATACGAATAACACTTGAGAAAAATGTTGTTTCTTAGTACTCAAAAAATAACTCATCGTATTTATTTGTCATGCCAAAAACAGACATAGTTTGCCATGATGTTGCCGTTTGCCTGGCAGCAAAAACAACAACAACAATGCAAACAGTCTGCCTACGAACAGAAAATTGTACATTAAAAATGAAAAACTGAAGAATCGAATTATTATTAACTGCATTTAGATGAGGTATTTTGTAGTAGAACACAATTCTAAATGCACAACCATGTAAAAGAAGTTGTCTTCTCTTTGGTGAGATGAATCAATATACAATATTAAAATTAGTCAGCCAATTAAAGTTCTAAAAAGCTGACCACCAAATGAAAACCCATCGTATGATTCGCTGTACCAAAATAAACATAGAGATTTATAAATCATGTTTTTGTTTCTTTGAATGTACATACTTGAGTATAGAAATTATTAGTCTTACACTGGCCAATAGGCACCCCTCGCACCTAGTAAACTGCTCCAGCAAATCATTTGTGTTTGTTTCTCATTTCAAGAGGTTATCAGTTGTACCACTGGTGTGAAAAAAGTACTTGGACAGATACAGTTGAAGCATATCAATCAGTGTTTAGTGGATCAACATAACAATGTTTTCACGAAGTGAATGATGGACATGAGAGGAAAGCTGTAATACCAAAGAAAACCAACTGATAAATGCCAAGGTTAGTTATCATTGTCAGGTGCTATATAGAGTCAAAAGTTTCATTTTATATATCAAGACTATACATCCACAGTAAAACTGTTGACCAAATCTTAACAGTCCGTCCTTATCAGGTTGTAGAATATTTATATTAGCAATAATAATCATCAATAGAGAATGCAAGCGAGCTGAAGCATAAAAATAAAAAGTCATTGTGTGGTAGTGTACTAAAGGGAAATTTGATGTGGCACATCTCTCGGTATAGACTACTCATGCTACACTTGATGATATGCTATAAGTCTTATTAATGTCTACCATTTTATTGTTCTAGCAATAATATGCAATGTTTTATTGTCAGAAAGTAAACAAGTCCTTAGCTATTAAATTTCTGATGTTTTAGGTATATAAAGATCATTATGTTGGGTAATTCAGGAATAATATAGTTAAACATCAAATATTCTTCCAAAAATGTTGTTTTCTTTGAAAAATAGTTCATAATCAACTATTAATATTCTGCAAACAACTCATGTAAGTAGTAATATATGAGCAGATCTCATGTAAAATAAACCAGTTTGATTTAGTATGATTGGTTACTTCCTCATTGTATGCACTGAGTTATAGCTGGTTGGCTTATCTAATCTATGTGTGCGTTGTACATACTAGATATATTATACGAAACCTGCATTACTCAGTATTTATATGATACTCATGATTATTTTTACAGGAAACCATGTTTGTTTAGTTGGTAGTTTATGATGCTGATGAAAACAAGTATGTGTTTGAGAAAGTTGGTTGCTTCTCTATTTAACTATTTTTGTTTCATTTAGCTCTCAGCCTTTTGCTTTAGACAAAACTACAAAATCTAAACTCAGGCAATTAAATTGATCTACAGCCATAGAAATCAGCTGTTTATGCATAGAGTGTCACATTTGGACAGCGCAGTAGTACTTTTTATGTTTGGTTATTTTGTTTTGTGCAACCTAGTAACAATCAGTTGTACACCATTGAATCTTATGACCACAGCAGCTCAATTTTAAAACTCTGAACAATTATTTGAACTGAACTGTTTATCCGCACAAGCTGTAGATATCAGGTAGTTAGAGATAACCTAAGGTTTCTTTGTCAGAGAAAGAGAGCAGGATACTACAAAATATAAATTAACTCTTTCTTTTTTTTCAACTTCCAACTTGGGAATTTTTCTTATGTTAAGCTTAAACCCCTGAATAATTATCTATTACTAGTTGTATTTATTATCAAAACTATTTATTTATTATTATTATTATTATAATTATTGTTTGCTATCAATAGCAATCAATATTTGCTTTCAGATACACAGTTATATACAAAATTGACAGACAGTCCCATTTTGCTCAGCTCCGTGTTCCATGTTAGATGATAGGAGTTATCAACCCCATGCAGCAAAAACATATGTACCTTGTCCAAGCTTGTAATTAGTAACCATAGTTTGACACAGTTTTCTAAAAGGAAAAATAAAACTTTCTAGGCTGAGATTTTGAATAAAATAATCTTGTTAGGTGAACTAATCTACAAACACTTACTTATATATACTTTCACAAGAACACAGATGTTTCGGTGGTGAGTTTTGTCAATAAAACTTGACAGTTTTGTGTGAGCATCTCACAACCCTGCAATGGAGTTTTCTGTGCTTTGGTTTTGCTCATGTAAGTAGCTGGCTATTTACCTTCATTTACCTTTATTTACCTTAATTTACCTTCATTTCTGTCGTTGTTAGTCTGTAAAAATGATTGTACTAATATGGCCCCTCAATTTACAAGTTTTACATTTTGTTACAAAGTTTCAAACCAATAGACTAGATAAAGGTATTTATCGACGCTCGCCATTAAAAGCATAATTTATATTCACAAATCTTTCAGTGTTTAAACGCAAAATATCTTTTTGCTTCTATGGGACAGCTGGCAACTTTTAACGCTTATTTCTTAATACTCTAAAAACACATAGATATCGTGATCTGCTGTAAAAACTGCCTTTGGTAATTGCTGTCAAAGTCATGTAGTTCTGAGCAGCTAAAAGTACGCTTCCTCAGCTTATATAACAGGAAAAGTGTTGAGACAATACCCAAAGTCTGTTTATTTCAGAAATAATGAAACAACTGTACCAACAAGCTTATCAGTATAAGATACTAAATACTTTGTAACTGATACATCCATAGAGTTATTCACGTGTGATTCATTGATGTTAATCTTACATAAGGCAATAAAACCATCAGCTATGGGGTCCACCCTCTTAATTTTAGCCAAATTTCCCCTGTCCAATAGTACATTGGACAGGGGAAATTTTGCTAAAAGTAAGACAATTTCCTTGTCTCTAGATGATAACAGAAATCTGTTCAAAGCTTCTCAAGCAAAGCACACCCATGAAATCATGTTCTAACAAGTGTTTATGACAGGGTCATTTCTGGTTTCACGTTACTAAATAATAAAGTATGTTTTGACCTACTTAGCTGTTTTATGCTTATTCGTGTAACCAAATGTTTGTTTTTTATACCATAGAAGAATAATTTTGACTTCTCAATATAAGTTTTCAATTGTCTCTCGTAACAATCATTTTATGTGACAAATGGATTGTGAGTCTCGTTTTAGAAACAAAAAGTTTCATTAACAAATCAAACACTGAAAGTTTTGTAAAATAGGAAAAAATGACTTTTACATTGTTATCCAAAAAGATTGCGTCGGTAGCCAGGAGTATATGTTTGCTAGATCTGATTAAAATATCTAACATTGGTGTTTGAAAAGAAAATTTTTAATGTATACAAATATTTTCTATCACAAGTATAATATGAATATGATATTTTGTAGCTATAGTATATATTATAACGTAATGTATTTGAAAATCTGATGTTTCATTGCAGTCGTTAGCCATGGAATTGTGAATGACTACTAGGTTTTTAATTTGTACCAAAAATTATCAAGTTTAGGAAAGTTCCCTTCAACTCTCCAGGCCGTACTTGAGCAAGTTGCTTAGAATCCAAAATTTCTAACGTTTTCTTGTCAAAGCCTCAACTACAAAACTGGTTAAAATAGACTCTGTTTAGCCCCTCAAATTTGGTACCTTTAGCTTTTCTTACCTCGGCATTCAGAAGTTTGAGTTGCAATAAGAATGTGGCTTATGTAGAACAGATGAATGGTTTCAGTTAGAAGTTCACTGACAGTAATAAATTTAAAAATTTATTTGGACAAGATAATTTGTATTTGTGTTTGATAGGGACAGGGAAAAGGTGCAAATGTACATAAAATTGTTTCTCAAAAGATTTTCTTTTTCACCTTTCTGACATTGAATGAATTGGTTACCGCAATAAAGCAAAATGTTTTATTCTGATAGGTTATCCCTAAAGTTATTAAACTGCAGTTTTCCAATATCAGTAGAGGAGTTATCGATAACCAGATATGTTCACAAGTCACCCTGTGCAGCTCTAACTACACAATATCAGTAGAGTTATCTATAACCAGATATGTTCACAAGTCACCCTGTGCAGCTCTAACTACACAATATCAGTAGAGTTATCGATAACCAGATATGTTCACAAGTCACCCTGTGCAGCTCTAACTATACAATATCAGTAGAGTTATCGATAACCAGATATGTTCACAAGTCACCCTGTGCAGCTCTAACTACACAATATCAGTAGAGGAGTTATCGATAACCGGATATGTTCACAAGTCACCCTGTGCAGCTCTAACTATACAATATCATAAAAAAGTATTTAAAGTTTTTTGTGCAGTGACCTTATTAAGTTTTGAAAGCTTTGCAAATGTCAAAAAAACTATTCTAAACGATTTTTTTAATACTTTTTGTAAATGACACTTTCAGTTTCAAGCTCTACAGTAGAAGTTTTACTTGTGCTCTACACACACAGAAAAAAGTGGAACATTTGGGATTAAACAGGTGATTAAACACTGTAATGATTAATATAAGAGTACAATCCGGCATCATTAGGGGTGATATCTGGTATTTCAGTAGAAAATTTAGGAGTGTTTACTAGAAGGAGTAATTAAGGATTAAAATCAGTCAATAACTTTGTCAGAAATTGTGGGTAGGTCAATAAATCACTCTCAGGGGATTAAACTCTGGTTTTAATCAGCTAGTAAGAACTTTACTCCTCAAGCGATTACAATGTGGTTCTACAGTGTTGTTATTCTACAAGTCCTTAATTGTTGGCTTTACTGACCCAGTAAGAACTTTAATCCCGAAATGATTGAACTCTGGCTCTTATCTTCAAGTTGGATTTCACTCCTGATATGATTAAAATGGAGAAAAGCCTTGGCATTTATAGTATGATTACCTAATAGCACATGGGGGTATCATTGATTGCCTAAGCATACAGTCTTATTGTCCCTGAATAGGCTATTATTTTCCCGCTTCAATCACTAACAAAGAGAGCACACGAGGATGATGAAGGCTTACACAGCTGTCTCAAAACTCTAAGTTAATGATGACACAGAAGCAGGTAAATAAGATATACTATGAATACACAATTGTTTGTGTATTGATTAGTAACTAAGTTAAAATACTAAACTGAACAAATGATGTTGAATGTTGTTTAGTAACTAATTGATCGTTTTCTTTTTTGTCACATTCAAAACTTTTGAACTTGAAGTGGCTGCAAATAAAAGTTGCTACTATATCATAATTCTGCGTTTTAGAACAGTCATCAACTAGAGATGTCCTTCTTTAAACGAAAATTGAATATACATGAAGTCAAGAGCTCAAAGGTGATGAACAAACAGCTGTGATGTTGCCCAATCTTCATTTTCAACTTCTGAAGGTTTGTTGGATTTGGTTTATTTTCTATTTTGGGATACCTTCTTATTGTAAAATGTGCCTAATGATGTCACTCTTATTTTAGGAGCTTGAAGATCAAAATCAGCCGTCATCTCTCAGTTTCAACTTGAAATCTATTGCATGTACGCGAAGTGTACCCCAGTGGATCTATGTCCTAATAGACTATACTATACTAATCATCATTCAATCGAGCCAGTTATTTTTATCGATTTCTTTTCTATCTTCTTAGTTGGTTTTATGTTGTAATCGCTGTATTTCCATTTTAATGGTGTTGTACTGATCTCAGTTTCCTTGTTCAATACAAATTGCCATCACATTCTGAAATAAACTTTGTCATTCTCTACCAGCTAGATTCAATACAAAAGAATTACCTCCAATTCAAATCGCTTCCAATATTTAATCGCTCTCAAAGAAAAACCGTACAGACATAGCACTCAAGGAAGATTAATATTGATCCTAACTTTAATCAATGACTGGACTAGCAATGCTCCAAATAACAATCATCATGCGATTAACAATCTGCATATACAGTGATCAGAAATGCTCTTGTTTTCAATCCTTGGCAGACTAACTCAATCCAAATTTTAATCCAAAAGTGATTGAATACTGATCATTAACCAGTGCATTGGCTGTGGTAATAAATCACTCTCTGTTTAATCGCATTTCAATCGCTCAGGTGATTACGTTCGTGGATAGTAAGAATTGATTGAAATAGGATTAAAACTCCTCCACGTTTTTCTGTGTGTGTACCTAGAAGCTTTCGTCTAAAGACTTTTGTAGAAAAACTATGATACAAGGTATTCAATTTGAACCACTATAAACCATAGTTAGCAAGACAAGTTCTCAATGTAACTAAAACAATAGTCTAACAGCTAGAACAAATACCAAATCAAGAGAAACTAGTATCACTCTAAGACACGAGTACTTATAGTCAAAGTTTTCTCAAACTGTGAAGGCACTAGAGCCCGTCATACCATTTCCAGTGCTACTGAAAATTTGCTATCGCAAATATGTAACCTAATCTGTGGGATTACATAAGACATGCAGGCAAATGTTTGTATAGCTTTTATACAATAGTTAGAGCATACAGTCTTTGCAGCGGGCCTCCTGGCAACTATCCAACTGGACAGAGATTACAAAAGAGTCATAAAACAATTTATGAAAGACTGATGCTCAGCCATGTTTTGTTACATCTCACCTAAGTTTGGTTTGTTCAGTCAATTGTGCTCAAAACCAAGCGAGATCTAGATTATTTGAGAAATGCCTCTCAAATCTTTCCTTATTGTAGACGGGATTAGGAGGAAACATGGAGTGTGCAACCAGTTGTATTAGAAGTTCAGCTTAACTTATCAAAGCGCTACAAGTCATAAAATGTTGCTTATCCAAGGTAATGCTATGATGTAATTTCATCATGCAATGAACCTGCACCATTTATGGCCTTTCATCCAGGTTTTTGTCATGCAGAGCTCATCATCATATTTGTGGATGTAAACTCAAAGCTTTATTGGAGTCTTTTGAACATTTATTTTAATATTAACAGAAGCACCTTTGGCCATTAATGATGCATTAGTGTGCAATATATCATTAAATATGAAATATTCCTTTCCATACTGAAATTTCGTAAACGCAAAAAATAATTTAATAAAAGTAGAGACTTTGACGAGGCATAGCTGGAGCTAGTTTCTTGTTAGCAATAATCAACATACTCGTGTTTTTATTTGAGTATTAATTCAAGTTTTATCATTAATATGAATGCTGGAAAGTTGCCAAGTAGACAATATTAAGATGACTTGTTTTTAAACAAATAAAAGACATTTTTAGATATTGGAATTGCTTTGATTATTTTAAAAAAATGAAAAAATTATTTTTTGCTATGAGGCTCTTCATAAAACTGTGGTTGACGTTGCTAAGTGTTATTGCATTTAAATTTCATTTGTTGTCCAAGGGATGGTAAGAAAACTGAAACGTTGTTTGACACATGTAAAAACAATTTGTGAAAATGGAGAGTTTAAAAAACCTGAATAATAGACTGCAATAAACTTACAACCAAACACAATGTGCAGTGCAGATAGCTAAATGATTCAAGTATGAGTATTTTACAGTCGATGAAAATCCATCTAGTTTTGCCGAGCACAAGTTATTTCACTTCTAATTAGTGTAATTAAGTTAGTATATTTATTCACAGAATACGAAATGTGTCGTTAATTGACTATTATGTAATCTAACATTCATACATCTCATTAGTTTGTGTCAAGTCTGTTTGTCATTTCCTTAAAATTAGCTGACTAAAAAGTTTCCAGACAGTTTGTTTACAGCCAATAGTTTTTCAATGAATCTTTTTGTATATCATTCCCAGAGTATTTACAGGCATTGAGTAATAGTAATTCTTTGTATTCTATAAGTTTATTCCCTGCCCACACTTAGGATTTGACTAAAATTTGACAATTGCGTCAGATAAAAAACACTTACTACCGTTGACGTAGGAATTGTACTTTTGTGATAAATATTGATAAAACTCTGGATAAAAGTTTTGTATATCATAACCATAATGTGAAACTATGGTTATGGTTATGGTTATTTTGTTAGTAATTGTTCCAAAATATCAAACAGCTGAGAATCCACTCAAGCACAAAAGCAGTGGTTTGTAAAGTTTAAAGCTAGCCACTAGTAATGCATTTGTTAAAAGGAAACAATATTAAATGAAGTCCAAAAACAATACTTGTACTCTCTGCAGTTGATTCTGTTAACCTGTGTATGAGACATTACAAACTCTCAGCTCATAGATCTTTCACTGCTGGTTGGAACAAACTCAATTTGTGTTAGTGTTGAGATAAGTTCTTTCTCACGATAGCCTGGAGAAGTTTGAACAAAAATATTGTTTTAATACAAAAAAGCTAAGCTAAAAGATGTGGTTGACGACTTAATCAGACTATCAAAAGGCTGACTATTATCTCCAGAAACAGAATTTTCGATTTTTTGATTATGTCACTATTCACAAATATGAGATAAGAAATAGAGTTTGTTGTTACTTATTTTGCCACTAAAGTATTCTAACGAGTTTTGCATTTGTTTAGTAATAACTAAATAATTTTTAGTGTTCCGCTCTTTATGAATTTTATTAAAAAATCAAAAAAAATTTGATTGATTTTACTGAAAAGCTTGTTTGGGTTTTTGTTTGTCTGTTCAAACCAAAATATATTGACATAAAACTTTATAAGCTCACTTTTTTTCGTTGGGTCTGCTATCCTACGGCTCAGGAAAAAACAGTCAAAGCTTATATTTTAGTAAGAACTTGCTAATAGCCATTATGTAGAAAAATGTTGTGGACATATAATAATAATTTTATTTTTTATCTCCTTGCACTATGTATATGACGTAATCTTGTTTTCTATTTGATTGAACCGATTGTCAGTTTCTGATCAGTTCAAAAAACATAAATATTCTTTTACTTTAGTAACACTCTTAATGATGAAGTTGTTGTGAGTCTGCAAACAAAGTGCGTACTCAATCTTACGTTAGCAATTTTGACCGCTTGGACTTTAAGTTATCAAAAGTGAGCTCATTACTTCATGATAACAGGAAATACATAGGGGAACTTTTAAATATTTAGCAGAACATAACCGACATAGCACCATACACTGTGTAATTTAGTCTGCTCAGCAAATCCTTCGTCTTATCTCAACTAATAGCAAACAGGTTCTGAACTTATGCATATACGCGCACGAATATATCACAATTCATATACAAGAGCAAAAAACTTGGTATAGGATCATTTAAGGTTTACAAAACTCATTTGATCCAACATACAGTCATTAACTTCATATAAAAATAAATTAATATCAGAAGAAATGAATATGCAACTGACGGCAGCAGTAGTATTTGCTATGATGGGCTGTCTTGTCCTGTCTGATCCAGTACCAAACACTTGTACAACAATGGATCTGGTGGGTGTACAGTTTCAGTTCTTACATGCAAGAGGAAGATATGCATTGGATTCTTCATACGCACCAGTTGTAGAAGTCCTTGACTATCTGAGGGTTGAGACAAATGGCTCAGTAAACTGTCTAAGTAAGAGTGCAACAGGAAGTACTGTACCAGGGTGAGTGCTTGATCAGTTTATCATAGAATTACTTTAGTTTTACTCGAATTTCCATTATTTGTGACCAATTAATATTTTACAGCGAATTAACTATTTTGTTGGGTTATCCAATCACTATTTCTGACTGCAGTATAATGACACAAGTTTATCTGTTTATTACAGATACCCTGTTAGCTACAAGTTCAACACATCGATCCCGTTTAGCTCACCTCTCTATTCCGAGTCCGATGATAGAAGTTATTCATCACATGCAGTAGATACATTTGTACCTTGTCCAAGGTTTTATGTTCCATCTACAAGGTGTCATCAATGCAATAACGGAGAATGTGTGAACTACGCAGCATCCCAAAGTGTATCTCCATTGTATCTAATGAGCAATGGTACTTGTACACACAATGGTAGAGTGAAGAGTACATATAGAGCTGTCAGGTTTAGAGTGTATGATAACACTTTTTCTTGTTAGCCCTCGGCTTCTGGAAATGACAATCTTATTCTGACAGTATTCAATGCTAAATGCGTGATTTTTTATCATTTTAGCAGCTGAAATACTGTGCACTTGGTTGAAACAAAACATACTTTTTGTTATTGATGTTTTCTTTCCAAACTATCTATGTTTTTGCTCGCAATATTTAAACCACTTTCCTCTTTTGCAATATATTTTCTTTTCTACAAAAAAGTTACGATCCTTTATCTGATAACAGCTATTTTACTTCCCTTATGGCTATTCTTTCCTTTTAAATAAATATAGCATTCTATATGAATATAACGCAAAGTGTACACTGTTTCATCAGGGTAGAACCATTAAACCATTCTGGATACTTTAGCATTCCTCCAAAACAAATAAATCTCTCAGCACCAGGTTTATCAGTTTTATAGCAGCAGAGAAGAGATGTAAATAATGTGTTAATATATATGAGCATATATAAAATCAATATATAAGGTGCGCTTCAAGTCACACAAATTTTGATGTACAACCTACCTACTCAAGTTTTTAGAAAATACCACATAACTTAGAATTCAAAAGTACATCAAAAGGCTTCTTTTAGAAATTGTTCAATGCATGATGTAACGATTTTACAAGGGTTTTATGGTCAATGCCCCTTGGTCCTTCACTGTACCCATCTTACCTCTCCATTTCTGTCTTCTTCATTTTTCTCAATTATCTCATTTAAATTCGCATCCTCCGTGACCCCTAGTTACTAAATATATTGGATGTTATGGATATATTGTGCAGTTTATTTAGATAAAACTATTTGTATTATAAAGCAGGGAACAAGAAGGAAGTAAAACTTTAGTACCTCTAAAGCATGAGAACAAAAACATGGGTAGACAACTCCAAAGTACAAAAAACCCAAAAACTACAATTCAACACACCCCCTTAGTTGCAGGGTTTTGAATACAAACTATCCACAAACATAACACTACATGTACGAGGTAAAAATATATTACAATGTGTCACAAACTAAGCCTAACCTAGACTAGTTCATACCGGCGCTCCATACTATCCTACACCTAGCATAGCCTGTAACTGATCGTATCGATCACGAGGCAGAGGTTTTGTCATTATATCGGTTACCATTCGATCAGTCGGACAGTTCACTGTCATGATATGGTTATTCTGAACCTCTTCACGGACATAATGATATCTGACATCCATATGACGGCTTCTCCTAGAACTTGAAGTATTGTTCGCAATACATTTAGCGGACTGATTGTCAATATGGAGAGTGAGGGGCGAACAATCTCTGTTACTAATATCTCGATACAGCTGCCGAAGCCAGGCAGCTTCACAGGTGGCGTCGAATGAGGCAATGTACTCGGCTTCAGCTGTCGATAAGGCCACTACACTCTGACGTTTGCAGAGCCACAGCACTGGACAGCCACCGTACATGAACACCACACCAGAAGTGGAAAAGACTGCTTCTGCCCAAAATGATTTTGGTAGATCAGCATCTATTCTCATTGCCCTAGCAGACTCACATATCGTGCGATTGAAGCGTTCAGTGTAGCCGTTTGGTTGAGGGGTACATCGTACTGTTACCTGGTGTTTTATGCCACATGCTCTAAGATAGTTCTGAAAATCGTTCGACATATATTCACCCCCTCCGTCACTGCATAATGTGCCTATACTATTGGCGGTATGATTCTCTACACTAGCATTATATTCCTGAAACACAGAAAACACATCACTTTTGTTTGATACAAAATACACATCAGCATATCTAGAATAATCATCTATAAAAGTAACAAAATATTTACAGCCACCTAACGAATTGACCTGCACTGGTCCACAGACATCAGTATGTACAAGCTCTAGTGTTTGCTGTGATTTGATGCCAATTTTGTGACATACACAAAAGATAGCAAACAGTAAAGAGCTGAGTGGCCAAACACAGGCTGATATATCTGAAATCAAAGAAAAGAACTTGACAGGAAGGAGTTAATAACCGTATATGCGACCTAGTTTTGCTGATCCATACACAATCACAATCTTCCTGGCAAAAATTTAAATCATTAATAAACAATTTTGTTTGGAATTCATTGATCAACAAAATATAGCCATTTGAACAGACAACCTCATCAATGAGTGTTTATTATTTTTAGTCGGAGGTAACAATTGCAATTGGGTGCTAAATAAATTAGAACAAGTGAACCTAATTTGATCATTTAAATAAGCCGGTTATATATCCTCGAAAACTTGTTGAAATAAGAGCCATCTTAAAAACTGTGCAATAAAAAACGACTACTTTGCAAACTCTAATTGGTTATGAGCATGTAATTTTTATATTTTCTTGAATGTTTACAAATTAGAGGAAATTTTTTTTATGATTTGTTTAGCAATCTATAAAAAGTCATTAAACTGCCATGATGTTCTAAAACGAGGTTCCGTTTCTTATACAAGGTAATGAGTTACAAACACCTGCCTGTTATTTTTGTCTTTTGTCTGACAAAAACATTGCAAATACTCTTTTTGATTGAATTTTTCCCCCAATGGGGCAGCTTATGTATCTTGTTTTATGTACTGTGAGAGGGCAAGTGCTCAGCACTTTATTTGCATGTTTATTACTTGGAGTTATCTGTATCGGTGACCTTTCCTAATAGACAGTTATACCATGCTTTTGATATACTTTGGAATCAGTTGTAAACCCTAGTGCACATATTGGCAATGATTCATTTATTTTTGCTAGACCTATTGTTGTACGTCTGGCAGGTCACCTTTTAAGGTTGACTTTGCAACAGAAAAGTTGTCTAGATTGAAGTCATTCTTATGGTTCAGATTTGCTACACAAAATTTGCATCATTCCTGTTCTGAAAATGTTGGAGTTGCGAACATATTTTTTATGATTAATGGAAATGTTTAGAAAATTGCAAAGAGAACTGAAAAAAATGAATACAGTACAATAAAATACAACAAATCTGTCATGCATTATGCTTTCATAGCCGGCATTTACCACTCTTTTGTTTCCTAAGGCCTGTTTCTAGTGCAATAATCTCTGTAAGTAAAGGTTGGTTACATATCATTGACAATATAACTTTCTACATGTATAATATAATATAAATAAATTAAAACTAGTTATTTGATAAAATAATTCTAAATGATAACTATGAGGTCAACTACTACTAGAGACTAAATGAGTTTTTAGCTTTCATACAAAAAGCACCGGTGAATGAACCAATTTGGATGTGTTGCATTTTCTGTATTGCTACTTCTATAAATCAATTGTCGCAAACAAGCCTGTTTTAGTATTATCGGTTTTTCATTGAAAAAATCATTAGGGTGAGTAATTCCATGCATGTAAGTCATTCAAGTACACAGATTTGTTGCTTGAAAAGCTGAAAACTTTTGGGAACCAATGGAAAATGTTGAGCAAATATTTTGAATGATGGAGATTTATTTGTTAAAATTAATTTTTTAGTTCCATTTACGGATTTATTATATACCTTAGAAGGCTCAGAGTTTCACTAAAACAGTTAGCAGTACGTAAGAGCTATCAATTTCATTAGGCTTCCACATAAAACATCTCACTCACTTCCCTGAGTCATCCTGTTTCACGGTCTACTAACTGTTTGTGTAGATTAACTTGTGAGACTTATAAGTATACAAGTAGCAATAAAAGCTATTTTTAGTATATAAAACAAGTACTTTATGATATACATGTAAATCTAAACCTACACAGATAAATATTGGGAGTTGGCGTCTGTATACTAGTATGTTACGGTGTTGTGATGTGCTACATAGACGCAGTAGTTGGTTAGACATGCAAAACAAAGATAATTATGTCCATACAGTTGCATTAGAATGTGACATATTAGCTGTTTAATAACAACAAGAACTTGCGGATTTCACGGTTTATAGCCAAGCATCTAACAAAATAGACCACAGTTGTCCAATCAGAACCTTTCTTCATAAAACTGTAGTGGATTTTGGGTGGCCGATCAAAGATCCACCAACAACACCTCACTCCAGAGGTCACCTTCCAATCTACTTCCAAACGGAGGAGTATACCAACTTCACAACCGTAATCAGAGCCCACGGCTCAAACGCACAACTCAGTGTTTCAATGAGTAAACCATAGTGTATGATACAACAACAATCCAGTGTAGTATAATAATGGCAATGTATCTTGCTGCATAGAACAGTCTCAAGCAGAATACCAATACAAGTACTAGGAAAGGTTAGAAAGCTCTGCCTTTTATAGGCAGAGTAGCTCAAAACATATGCCCAAATAAGAGACAACAAATCACCAGTAGCAGGAAGTGATTACACGAATGAAAAGACAAAGTGTAACTAACAGAGTATGATATTGGCTAGAATAGGATTATATATACCAGACGCCCAGAAGTAAGGAGCAGAGCTTCACGATCAATAGTGCTGAGTCAGGGTGGTGCAATAGTAGCACAGGTTCCTAGCTGTTATGGCTTATGTTCCTCTTCTTTTGTCATTCCGTTGGCAGCTATGCAGCAAACTAGGGCTTCTGCATCTTTTGGTAGTACTTTGGGTCCACAGGCTATAGCCCTTTTCTCCTCCTCGACCCGGTATAGGGCCGGTAGTGGTACTGCAGGGCCGGTAGTGCATGCTGCAGGGCTTGTAGTGGCTGCTGCAGGGCCGGTAGTGACTGCTGCAGGTCTGGTAGTGATCGCTACAGAGCCGGTAGTGTTTCTGCAGGGCCGGTAGTGATTCTATTGGCTCTCTCACTTGGTATTCTGGCTGTACCAGGCTCAAGTTAGGCGTGCCTGACACTCAGCAGCTGTCAGGGGGGCCTTTCGCAGATGTAGTGGCCATAAAAATCCACCACAAAACGATGCTAGGGCCTGTGAATGAATTGTTTGTTTGAGTTTTATTGCTGCTAGCTGCTGTACGACACTATAGTAGATCCAACCAATGGGATTGCATCTAAGGTAAGTGTGTTGTTAATTGATAAGGGTATTGATAATTAATTGTTATTCTCGTTGAGGGACTCTGGAAGCAGTCAAACAAACATGACACAATTATTGGGCTCTTTATTGACAATTATTAAGCAAGGCCCAAAGTGATTTTAACGTCGTATTTTAGTAAAAAAGCTAGTATCTTCCATTGGAGGGTGAACAAACATTCATTTAAACAAAAAGGCAGCCGGCCCTCCTAATCAGTTATTTTGTTATAAACTTAATAAGCTTCATCAATTATAGTATCGATTTCAGGTTGACAAACTAACTCACAAAGTATAAGAACAATTTTTATTGAAAAACTTTACTGGGCTAAAACGAACTTACAAGTTTTAGTACCATATTATCTGAAAACAAATTGACAATCATATAAACTTATCAAAAATTAATCTCTATTCCTATGAGATTTTTTCAACGAATCCAAACTGTCCTTATCAGGTCTATTGTAGCCAGTCAACCTCTCTCTGAATAGACCATCAATGGGTCAGTCAGCCTTTATCTCAATAGACCACCAATGGGTCAGTCAGTCTTTCTCAATAGATCACCAATTGGTCAGTCAGTCTCTCTAACTTGACCACCAATTGGTCAGGCAACCTCTCTCCATAGACCACCAATGGGTGAGTCAGTCTCTCTCAATAAACCAACCATGGGTCAGTTAACCTCTCGCAATACACCGCCAATGGGTCTGTTAATCTCTCTCTCAATAGACCACCAATAGGCCAGTCAAAAGTTCTCAATAGATCACCAATAGGCCAGTTAACTTTTCTCTCAGTGCTCCTTAATAATGTTGTGGATTTTGGTAGCACACATGCCCTACGCATTTATATAAACCTAGAGGTGACTCTGACTGAAGCAATCAGTCAAACAGACCTCCTAAAGTGATGAGTCAGAGAGCCATCACCTCAAAAGAAGAAGGAAGTACGTTACCGGCCCTTCAGATACTTTGCCGGCCCTGCAGACATTATACCGGCCTTGCAGTTTTTCCTACTGGCCCTGCAGCTTTACCTACCGGCCCTGCAGTGACCTTTACCAACCCGGGAGTGACCTCTAACGGCCCTGCAATGTTATACTAGACCGGCAACAAGATGGCCGCTGTAGCCGGAGATCCAAATGTAGCCTAAGTCAATGCACGAGGAGGAATCCAGGACCTATCCATCTCTATATCCTATATATCTGTAACCTACGGCTAATAAAGACTGAAGACTTGAACTTGTAGTGTGATTCATTACCACTAGGCACCTTACACCTTTATTACTGTGCCCCATTGTATGTATTATTCTCCTTATTGGTTAATTTACTTCCTGTTATATTTAGTGGTTCAACTTTGCATGATGCAATGCACTTCCTGTCACCAGCCTATAAAAAGCTGGATTCTCTTTTGTTCATTGCCACTTATCACTCACTGCTGCTGTTGTTGACTACTCTAGGCAATTGCCTCCCTAGCGCATGATATGTGGACGAATAAATGTATTTATTATTTAAACTACACCTAGTTTGTCTGAGCCGAGGGCTCACTAGTAGTGAAGTTGTTAATGAATTCTCTGTTGTACCCTGCAGGTCTGACCAACCTTGTGTTACCTCTAGGAGAGAGGTGCTGTTTTTCTGTTCCATGAGCTGCACGCCGTGGATGGTTGTTTGTTAGTGGACAGTAGTAGGAACCTACCGGCACGATCCACTACAGTATTGCCAATTAGTCTCTCTCCCTTCTTTCCAATGCCAACAAGAAGTCATTTCAGAAAGTCAGGCATGAAATAAGTAGTCACCTCATTAAGCTTCACCTCACCACACTCACAAATAAATTGTTAGAGCACAAAGTTATATGCAGCTTGAGATGTGCTCCTCCCATTATTGCTAGGTAGGAAACATTATGAAATCAATCAGCTCATAAATAGACCAACAAAAAGTATTAGATACAGGCAATACAAGGTCAAAATAAGCAGGTACCCTAAACCGATGATGCTTCAAGACCTGATCAATATTTATACAAATGCATTTGTTTATTATTGCATGATCAGTCCAGTCAAATCAGGGACTAGCTAGTGGCTACGGATCTCTCTGTTAATAGTGTTCAATATTGTACCTTGGCTTTAGACCGTGGTACTCTTTGAGGTCATTGTACTTCTTGGTGTGGGTGAGAGGTTGAAAAGGTGGAAAGGCTATATGGTAGTTTTTACTTGAATTGTTTTGTTGTTAGTGGTAAATGTAATGCTACCAAATCCAATCGCACGATTGAGATAATTGCTTGAATTATCTAATAGTGAATATTCATTGTACTTCTCTGGTAATTCCCACATAAACTTGCTTGAATTCAGTGTTATTGTTAGCTTTCTTGTTGACTGTAATTATTTATAACTGCTTGGGTCACCGACTATAATCTAGTGTAGAATAAGTTTGTGTACAACAGAGTCATATTGTACAACTCCATAATGCACCATGTCAGATGTGGTCAGTGTCATAATATCACTGAAAGGAAATACGTTTGACTGAGGGCAATTCAGTGGACCAATCAGTGAATTCTATCAAACAAATAACATTTCACTAAGTAAGGAGGTAGTATGGTTTACCCAATGGGAGCAATTAGAATTTAAATACATTTGATATTGTTAAGGAAATTGATTGTTAAGCATTTCTTATCTTATCAAACAACCAGCTACTTGCATATAAAAGCAAAAATTTTAAATTTCGGCATTTAAACTAATTTGCCAATTTTTTAAACAAAAAACCAGCTGATGATACACAAAATGGCACATCTGTGCACAGCAGTAGTATTTGCAATGTTAGGCGGTTTTGTTGTGTGCGACCCTGTAAGAAACACTTGTACATCATTGAATCTTTTGAGCAGAGCAACTCAATTTGCAAATGCTAAACAATTATTTGCACTGGACTGTTCATCTGCACCAGTTGTAGAAATTTTAAACTACCTGGTGGTTAGACGTAACGCATCTCATCTTTGTCAGAGGAAGAGAGCAACGAATCACTATGTACCTGGGTAAGTATTGTTGTTTTTAGTATGTGTCAACGTCTTTTGTAATTTTTTTTAGGTGACTTTTTTTGTTAAAATTTTTCATGCTCGTCACTTTTCTTTTCTAATTACTAATGTATGGTTTCAGGTACATAGTGTCATATGAAGTAGACAGAACAGTCCCATTTAGCTCAGCTTTATATTCTGAGTCCGATGGTGGAAGTTTCCCATTATATGCAGTAGAAACTTACGTACCTTGCCAAATGTTTTACGTTGCATCTTCAAACTGTTATGAATGCAACAACAGAGTGTGTGCTGATATTATAGGTGCCCGTAGTGTATCTCCATTGTATCTAATGAGCAATGGTACCTGTACACACAATGGTAGAGTGAAGAATACATATAGAGCTGTCAGGTTTAGAGTGTATTATGATCGGTTTACTTGTTTAGGTTAAACTTCTATAACAACTGTTGTATTTTTGTATCATACTCCTTACCATTTTCTGCGGTACATGTATATGATTGTTTTATCAAATTTTTATCGACTGATGCTTTTTAAACAGTGAAATGGTGATTCTTGTTTCCTGTCCGATAACATGCTATGATTTTGGCACTAACAAATATATTTATACAATGGAGTTTTTGTAAGTTGTTTTGCTGTAATTATATAACAAAGCTTGATGCTGAAAGCTCGAAATTTTGAGATATGGTTATTTTGTTTTTAATGATTATACAACACATAACACCCATGCTAATCTAGGCGGTACAATCAGGTGTATTCGAGATCACTGAACTATCTGCTCCATTTTTATGGTAAAACTAGATTACGTTCCGTTCCGCTTTAAATACTGGGTTATCTTCTTAAACTCAACCAAACACTTTAAATCAACATACAGTGTATACATCACATGTGATTATATAACAACATACAGTGTATACATCACATGTGATTATATAACAACATACAGTGTATATACCACTTGTGATTATATAACAACATACAGTGTATATACCACATGTGATTATATAACAACATACAGTGTATATATCACATGTGATTATATAACAACATACAGTGTATATACCACATGTGATTATATAACAACATACAGTGTATATATCACATGTGATTATATAACAACATACAGTGTATATACCACATGTGATTATATAACAACATACAGTGTATATATCACATGTGATTATATAACTATAACTGTAACCACTGTAGAAAGCAGAATGTTTCGTGTGAACTGTTTTTTTTAGGGTGTTAGAGTTTAAAATTCATTTTTTAGTGTTAATTTTTCGTTAAAGATGTGCTGTCATGGATGTGTTGCACGATTCACCTGTCGGGGTTGTCTTTTCCTTATGTCAAAAGGGCTAAATCGTCACAAATATTTTAGAACATATAATTATCAGCTATTGTAGTGGATTTTACTGGACACCAACAGTAAAGAAGTTCACTCTCTTTCCAAGCAGTTGTTTGTGCCAGGCCGGAACAGCGTCACCTCTTGGGCATGGTTGACTGTTCTTTGTCCGGCCTAGGAAGGCTGACTGTTTAGTTGTTCTTTCAGACAAGCAATCTGTGAGGTGACGACCCATAGAGGAAAGTAATGGGACGTAAAAATTCCGCTACACTAGCTCACATTCATTTTTTGTTGTTTAAAATTCTTTTCTATTGAAGCTTTATATTGCATGATCTTTTCTTCTGTTAAACAGTTCGTAATTGTTTATTTTTGTTGTTGATTACACCAATCATGGTGAAAATGCCGATCTGGTGTTTTTTTATTCCGTATAAATTTTAGTTCATGACAATTTGAATTCTTTAAATTATTTAAAATGAAAAGAGTTTACTCAACTGTAACATTGATGTAGTTGTTTGAGGTACTGGATGCATAATCACTATGCGGACGTCAGTGTGTGCACATTAGCAGGTTTAATGCTGGTAAACTTGAATGCTGACTTAACTAAAACCATATCGATTAATCTGAAAGTGTTTGCAAACGTGATTTTCTACGTTCTTGGAAGTCTCAGCAGAGTGATTAATTTTTTGATGCATCCTCTTCATGCCAACAAGCCAATTTTTGCAACTCTTATCTATGGCCTTATAAAAATGTATCATCTATAAAAAACTGGTGCTTGCAAGTCCATGTCTATTGCACTTATAACATAGGTGGAATTAACGAGATCACAGCACCTCAAAAAAATGTTTTTTGGTAAAATAATTTCAAACAAATAAATAATGTTCAATTCTACCAATAATCTGTGACACATTTAAAGCTGCCTACTCGCTGGTCCCACCCGTCCTATCAATCAGAGGTACAGCAGAATGAGCGACTGAAGTTTTTGTAATATAACACTTAATCAACATTCCATATAAGGTTTAGGAGACAGTTAAATTTATTTATGCACCTTTTTACACCAAACCCAAAATACTGTAGAGATTTTCTGCATGTGCTAACTGTTATTGTACAGTATCAGAGGAAAGAAAAGGAGCACTGTACAGTGGAGAGGCTAGAGAAACAGAAATTAATTCATAAACCTTTCTAGTTAGAGTAGTAGAGAGGTTTTTCAACACACTTAAGTCACACTCGAGTTAGACTCAACTTGGACTTGCCTTAAACTCGACCAAGGCCAAAAAAACAAAGAAAGTAGAACTTCAGGCTATTTCTGTGGGGGTGAGGATGTCTGAGAGAGAGGTAGAGTGTGGCAGGGGTGTAAGGCAGAAAATGGGGTATAGTGGTGTAGACGGGCTAGTTGACCACCATATTTAACTCAAAGTAACATATATACGTATGGAATTCAAAATAAGTATAACTCACTCTAATGTAATAATATAGAGGAAGAGCTATTGGGTTGTTACTATCTCCATTCTTTTGGTTTTGGTATAAAATCAACTGATTCTTTAGGTATGCACCTTCTAAAGCCTTGGTTTTATAACAGTTTACAAAGAATTGGTGTCCCAAATCGCATCAATCTTTGTGTCAATATTGACATTCCAGATATTAATTGGTGAATTTAATTTTTGATGAAAGTTAAATCAGAATAGTTGCGATGAAATTAGCCTAGTACTTTGAGCTTCATTATTAATTAGTGTTATGTTAACTTTAATATATACATAACTAACATCACAATAACTTTAGATGAAGGAATGAGAAGAAATGTACTGTAGTAGTTTTAGTGTTCACTAAGTCTGCGCACACGTTGTACCACATTCTGACATCCTTATAATAGCCATTAGATGGCCAGAATGACTAGAAACGGTCATACCAAATGGACTAAAACTATACTTATGTCCATACCGACCCTGTAAGGAGCTATACCGACCTATACGGACCTATATCGACCCTGTATGCAGCAGTACCGACCTCACTGGGCCGGCAGGAAGTGAGTCAATGTAGCCTGGGACTCAGGATAGCCTGGGAGGAGCAGGAAGCCATCTAACGGAGATTTCCACCCCTAACCTTACGAAAGATGTGGTACTAAAGCTGGAAAGACCAAGGACCAAAGGAATGACTGTGATTGGTGCATTAGCCTCTAACTCCAACTACTACTACTACACGACGACTATTACCTTTAAGCCTATATTGTTTATCTTATTCGCTATGTATTTATATACCCATATTCATTGGTGCGTGTTGTGACATTATTGTGTGATTGGCTTATCACTTATTGCGCATAGCCATAAAAGGCAGAACGTTGTCTGTAATTGTCAGTTGTAATGTGCCTTTTACTAACTCGTTTTATTCTGGAGGAATAAATGCATATGTACTCAACAGCACTGAGTTATACGTCAGAGCCGAGGGCTCCCTACTGGTTGTAGAGTTGGAATACTTCATCTTGCATTCGTTCGATACATCACCGACCCTGTTGTTTTGACAGGTTAAACTAACAACTGGTGGCAGCACGCTACCAACCTCAGCTAGTGATTTTCAGCCCCCAAAATCCACTACGGATACTTGTTTCAACTAACCTCTGCAATAAGTGAAGTCAGATACCTTTATTACTCAAGTTTAGTGTTAATTGAAGTTAGTGTTGTACCATTTCTCTGGCAGCTAGCAATGAAGTAACACACCAATCAAAAACTAATCAGAGAATGCAATTGTAGAAATTTTTGCAGAGCAATTTTTGCCATAATCTGCTATGGCAACGAGCCAATAAGAGTATTCATGCTCTCTTTACGCCGAACAAATTAGCTGCGATAAAATTATTTCAAAGTTATTGCACAATAAAAGTAATAAAAACAATAAAAATTAAAATTATTCTAATTGATAAATATGACCTCAACTATTTTTAGAGACTTGAAATTTTGTTGTTCAAAAAAAAATCCATTAGTGAATAGACCAGTTTAGATGTGTTGTATTTCCTGTGTAGCTACTTCTATAAATCATTTCTAGTAAACAAAACCCTTTTGTTTACTAAGTTTTTCATTTGAAACTTATTAAGTTAAGTAATTTTACTACATGTAAATCATTAAAATATGAAAAAAAAATCTTTCATTGAAACACTGAAAACCATTGGGAGCGGGATAAAAAATGTTGAGCAAATATTTTGAATGATAGAAATTCATTTATTGAAGTTCGATTGTTTGTTCCATCAAAGGATTTACTAGAAAAATTTAGAACATTTAGAATTTCACTAAAGCAGTTTAGCAGTGCGTAAGAGTTATCATTCTTATTTAGATTCTACAATTTTTTTTACTTCTGTGCATTATTCTGTTTCACAGTCTACTAACTGTTTTTGTAGACTAACTTGCGCATTTTATAAGTCTATAATTGCCAATAACAGCTATTTTAGTACATAAAACGAGTAGTTTATGAGATAAAACTCTAAGCCTACACAGATAAATATTGGGAGTTAGTTTGAACTTAATGGTATACTATGGTGTCGTGATGTGTTACATAGACATAGCAGTAGTTGTTCAAAACGAAGATAAATGTCCATACAGTTGCATAGGCAGCTAACATAACCCTTATTAAATAACAACAATGAACTCATGGATTTCATGGTCCAATCAGAATGTTTCTCATAAAACAATGCTAGATCCTATTAGTTAATTGTTTGTTTGTTAAAGTTTTATCATTACTTGCTGCTGTGTGACACCACAGTAGATCCAACCAATAGGATTGCATATAAGATAAGTCTATGGTTAATTGATACGTATATCGATAATTAATTATCATTCTTGTTGAGACACTCGGGAAGCTGTCAAACAAACGACACAATTATTGAGTCCTTTGTTTAAAATTAACGTTAAGCAATGTCCGAGTTGTTTTTAATCTCTTATTTCAAAAAAACAAATAATATCCTACATTGGAGTGTCAACAAGCGTTCATGTAAACAAACAGACAGCCAGCACTCCTGATTGGTCATTTTGTTATACACCAACATGCTTCATTAATAATAGTTTCGAATACGGATTGACAAACGAACTCAAAGAGTATACAAAATCTTCCATGAAATAAAGTGCAAATCTATCATTACAATTTTCAAAATAACCTACAAGATCATTCGAATTAAACTCTACTAGAGCAGTTTTGGTCAACAGCAAAGAGCTTGGAAATTAGTTGTTTCATTATTGTAGCCCGACATGTATTTTATTTCTCATTGTGTTTTTCTTACTAAAAAAATTTTTTTGGTCGAAAAAGTTTTGAGATAAATATTTCCAACACTTGACCTAATTTACAACAAGATTGAACCCATCCTCAATAATGAGACACTGCAATGCTTAATATGTTTATAACAAAGAAATTAACTTGAGACAGATATGTGTAGTTTGAAAAGCTGAGAACTTTTTGGAGCAGACTAGAAATGTTGATCAACTATTTTGAATAGAAGGGATTGGCCAGCTGAAGTTACAATATATATACTATCTTTGGGTTCACTAGTAAAATTTGGAATATACATAATTTTATTAAATCTTTGTTTGCAATACCTAAAAGTTTCTCCATAAAACATATTTCTCACTTTAGTAGACCATTGTGTTTCACAATCTACAAATTGTGCTCAAAGATGCTGTTTGTCAATCTGTAATCATAGCATTAATGGGTGAAGTTGGCTGCTTTTTTGTTTGCTTGTCGACTCTAATGCAAGATTTTAATTTTCTTCTAAAACAATATCTTAAAAACAATTTGGAAATTTCATAACCTTAATTGCGGGTATCGAACCCAATCATTACGCCATGTTTGTTTGACAACTTCCCGAATCTCTTGATATAAATGCCAGTTAATTATGGATATAATGTACTTATCTCTCATACAGTCCCAATGGTTGCAGTTACTAGAGTGTCATACAGAAGCTAAACAGTGATAGACTTGAACCTAGCAAACAATTCAATAACAGTATCTTACAATTTCTTATGAGGAAATATTCTGATTGGACACAAGAGGTTTATTTTGTCGAATACTTGGCTATGAACAAGGAATATTGTAATGGTTTTCCCCGTATACAGAGTAGACCGTTACTGGTACATGCAAGAGTGCTATATAATCTGGTTTGCTTCTACTTGAGTGGTAGCGTGGCAGTAGAAGTGGCAAGGCTTTAGTGGTCTATCCCGCGCTGGATATCACTGGATGCTGCTATTAATGCAGGCACAACTGTGTTCAGGCAACCGGCCTCACAGATATCACAAGGTTGGAAGTAACAATGTTTTATTGCCACTCACGCAAAAAAAAGCGTCTAATTGTACCGCACAAAAGTGAATGACAGACACGAGTGTAGAATAAGAACGGTGGTAACTATAGGCAAGGGTCGAGTGAACACTCAACATAAAACTGGTCAGAACAGTTCGCTTGCTAGTCCTTCCTGGGTTTTTTACTATCGATGCGTCTTGTCCAAGAGCTGTCTAAGAACTCCTCTCTAGAACTGAGCTGGGCGGAATGCACGAGTATTTATATGAGGTAAAAAATCAACTAATAGCATATGCATATGATTGGTTAAATACAAGACCCCCAGCGAGGCACAAAAAGCCATAACAGGCTTGCACACTAAGAATGAGTAATAGCTATAAATAGAGACAATGTAAAAGAAACACTAGTGGCGGGAAATCCTTCCTTCCCCCGAGCCCTCAGGCCAGTACTCACGGAGGAAGATCCAGTGGACTTACTCGATTTTCCTCCAGCAGCCGGACGACCTCCGCCACGGACTACGGATCCTACACCTCCCCCTACTACGGAAGCTTCCGTGATGAATACCAGGAGCCGGCCACAACGGAACGTAGGGCCCCCAACCAGATACGGGGAAGCATACTGCCACCTAATACTTGCCGGCAAAGATTCCGATCAGCAATACGAAGAACACTTTTCTGCCCTTCCCCGCCAAATTCAGCAAAACGGTTGGCCTTCCCTCGACCTACCTGTCTTGACCCAGTCAACAGCGTTGTCGAGATGCCAGCTCGACCTCACGCTTAGCTATATATCTAATCAGGGTACAGGTGTTACCCCCACACACACATATTATTCTCGATGTGTTATTATTAAAGCCAGGCAGTGACTTTAATGGAGAGAGTTATGTGGTAGATTTTGGTGAAAGATAATAGTGAACAGGGCGTTTGCCACACCACTTCTCCACTCTATGCGCTGGCAATGCGCCTACAGCCTTCGGTAAGATGCTGTGCAAAGCCATACTGTGCCGGTAGCACAGAACACAGAGCCGGTACCGGGCCAGTAGTGACCTCTACAAGGTCGGTAGTGACCTATGCAGGGCCGGTATGCTGACACAACGCTGGTACAAGATTGTTGCCATAGCTGAGGAACTTAGAAATTAGCCAGGACTTACCACCAAGCCAGGAACCAAAGCTACCTACCCTAACATCTGCGGTAACCAGGACCACAAGCTAACTGGAGCCTTGGGACCTTATAAGACAACCTGATTGGCCAGCAGGAGATAGGACTCCGCCCTTAGCCATTTGGCACCTCCCTTATTTACTCCCTATTGATTACCTGATTGGTTGACTATTTATATGAGCATTTACATTGGTCTAATCACTTCCTGTACTATTATTGTTATATGCTTGATACTTGTGAGCTCTCCTATAAAAGGAGAGACATTTTATATATTTATTGCATTCATTCCTATGTTGCCATGGCATTCACTCTTATATTGCCAATCCTAGAGGAATAATTACCCTCAGGACTATCATAGAGAATATAGCCACTTATACAAACACTACGCTGTACTGTTTGTTTGAGCCATGGGCTCTTGCCTTACCGGGTAATTCGGTTACCCTGCACAATTGTCACTGTCATTCAGCACAGTGTCCCCTCTGGAGAGAGGTACAATACTCGAGACAAGTGGATGTCCGTCTACAATATTATATATTTAAGTGATATTATATATTTAACTGATATTATATATTTAAGTGATATTATATATTTAAGTGATATTATATATTTAAGTGATATTATATATTTAACTGATGTTATATATTTAAGTGATATTATATATTTAAGTGATATTATATATTTAAGTGATATTATATATTTAAGTGATATTATATATTTAAGTGATATTATATATTTAAGTGGTGTTGCACACAGTTTCCAATGAAACATTAAAGTCATATTTTTTTCTGATTAAAAAGGCTCAAGCACCCTGAGGGCGTCTAGTGCTGAGTCCGTTGAATCAACAATACTGATCACAATGGCAATTTAGGCTAAATGAGTGCAAAGAACTTTGGCTGTCGCGAATCTAGCAAAACAGGTAGCCACGGAAAAATAAAGTTATTAAGTTGTTTTCTCTTGCAACAGTTATATGTCGTACAAGTTGTACAATCAAAACTTATTAGTAATAAAATATTATTTTTTCATTATGGTTATAATAAATGATTATTTCTAGTAAAACAATCCAAACAAAACAACAATTGCTTTTGGCAGTGTTGATGTATTGCTGCTGTGGCACACAGATAATCAACTCAATAAAGTATTATAGTTATTATGGCCTTGCATCAATGATTGTGCATGATGACTACTCATTGTTTTCGTTGCTGTATATAAAACCGAAAAATTGATTGCCATAAACTGGCTCTGTTGCATCAATAAAGAAAATACAACTCCAAATTTTGCAAAATTTTCTGTGTATATTACTAATAATTTTCCAAGCATCACAGTTATTAGCAAGTCAAGGAACCATCTTTGATTTAAACTTTAAACTATTAGCTTCCAAGCTCATTTTTTTACCTCTACCTTTGCAAAAAGGTTGTTTGCACATAAACATTGCCATGGTAACTGCACTTTGATGTGGTACTATATAGATAAAAATGCAACCACAAGCAATTGTACGTATCACCAAGACCAATTGAGTGAAACAAAACAGTCATTTATCTGAATAATAACAGCTTTTATTTTGTTATCAGCTTCTGGCTTAACCCAAACTAGCTGCCGCTTGTGTAATAATGTGAAGGATTTTGTCACCACCTTCACCAACACAACTAATTACAAATAAACGACTTCAACGAAGCAAGTGCACCACCTTTCAAACACGAACTCTCCTGAACTTGCACGACTTCCAAACTCAGAACCACAGCTCCCAGCTGTAACAGGATCTACTGCTCCTCCTGCTCTGTTACTTCTTCTCTCCATCAATCAACAATCAATCTTCCTTCTACTAACCAACAGGCTAGACCCATGGCACAATTTTATCCAATATAATAGGTTTATTACTGAGGTGGTCTTGTAAGGACCCTGAGTAATAACCATGCACAAGCCGAGGTGTACTGAAAACCCCCGACCCCTCAAACATTCGGAGGTCAGTCTCCCAACCCTCTAACGTTAAGGGGTCCAAATTTGCCGGGTCTTGTTTTGGTTCGCAAGGATTGACTTTTCTCCTGGTGATCGTTTTGAAAACACTTAGCATTACAACAAGAAATGGAGACCTAGCCCAACTACCTGTTTTTGCTTCTTTTGTGGATTCACATTGACCGACCCTGGTGATTAAACAATAAAGTTATCAGTAAACTAACAAGGCACATCATTTGCTCATGAACATATGGTTGACCAATCAAATAACGGGATATTCGTGCTTTGGAAAGAAGTGGAGAGGCAGCTCTACCAAAGAGGGTAACGTAGAGAAATATTTCTTCACATTATTAAACAACATGCAAATAAAGCTGCTATACAACAGCTAACAACTGTCTGCGTGTGGCTTGGTGGTTTAAATTATTATTACTACGGCAACTAGAATAGGTTCGTTTGACCTTACGGGTGCGGTGTAGAAGGGGGTAGAACTAGATCCTTGAGCCTGAGCTGCTGGCATCCCTGCATTGTCCATTTCTAGTAGCATAGGGGAGAAAGCTCCTGATTAGAGAGGGAATGGGTGTAGGGGACTGGGGAAAGGGGCAGAAGTCCAAGAAGATTAGAAGGGTTACGATTAGGGGTGTAGCCGCCATTTCAGGGGTTTTTCACGGCTAAATCCTCCACAATAATTTTAGCAACCAGGTTCATAGTTTAAAATTGCCTTGACTTTGACCTTGACCCCGCTGCAGATTGAGTCCGGAATTCTTTAACCAATCTGGAGGCATTGCCTTCTGCAACTTTTGTAGTACCACCCCTTGCACCGGGAGTTGTAGAGACAATCTTGTTTATGCACCTAATGACACAGTCAGTTACGTTTGGCACCAAATTTTTATCTAATATCTCTTCGATATAATCGTGTTCCTCAACCAATGAGCTGGCCAACTGAAGTACAGAAACTATATATATGGTATGTCAGAGGACACCTTTTGATTTTATTGGATACTGTAATGAGCTAACAACCAAATGGATGTGGAATTGGTTATGTGCACTGATCTTGAGGTAGTGTGCACATGCACAGCACAAAAGCAGTAGCATTGTAGCATTGGATATGTGAGTCAACTCATCAAGGATATTGAAATGTAAACTTGGTTATAGGTGGTTGTACTTATGGATGTGCATGTATCACAGTATAATGCATAGAATCAAACATTCAATTAGCGTTTGTGTTTTATTTTAAACATACAACTCACTTGTTTGCAGCAGCACTAGAAAACTTAATTATTCTAACTGGATACCTAAACAATATTTAATATATTTTGATTAAACCCTGCTTAACATAAAACCAAGATACAAAAACATGCACAACAATTTGACTATATTTAAAGAGCAAAGTAAAGTTTACATAGAGAATGCCTTGCAAAACGAGATTTTGGTCAATATAGATGCTTTCATAGCTGGTCACAAAAGTTCTAACTATTTCTCTAGCAAGTAAACCTATCATAATACACTCTAAACCTGACAGCTCTATATGTATTCCTCACTCTACCATTGTGTGTACAAGTACCATTACTCATTAGATACAATGGAGATACACTACGGGCACCTATAATATCAACACACACTCTGTTGTTGCATTCATAACAGTTTGAAGATGCAACGTAAAACCTTTGACAAGGAACGTAAGTTTCTACGGAGTATGACTCATATATTCCATCAGAAGAAAGGGAATAGACAGGAGAACTGTCTGGAATTGATCTGTCTACTTCATATGTGACAATATACCTACAGTCATAAATATCACAGCAAAGGTTAAAAGACTCATCTTCATACTTCTTGTCACAGTGGTGAGACATCACTAGCGGTTTCCTGTTTGCTTTTACAACTAAATTGCGATGAAAGCAATCACCGAGTGTTGAAACAGTAAAAAGGGATACTGAGTGTCTAAATATGTTAATTTTTTGTTTAAGCGTGTTGTAATATATTGTATTATTACATTATTATATATTATTATTAATCATGAGTGACAAATAGAAAAGTGTGTTGCTGTACAAAAATGTCTAATGTTGGTGAAATTAATATATTTTTGAAGCATAAACTGTTGGAAGTTGCTATGAATACTATCATAAACCAACTTATAAAGACAGACAAGTTAATCATTTTTATTCATGATTCTTTTATTTGTGTTAATAGTTATTTGTGCAAAAGAATAATTAAAATTTCAAAATAAAAACCAAAATTTTATTGGTAAGGTGTTCTAACTATGCAAGCATCAGTTGAAATAGGATTTCCAAAAGAAAGAATTACTCACCCGGGTACTTTGTTTGCTGCCAAGGTATTCTGACACCTTTCTGACCTGTTATCTCTAACCACCATGTGGTCAGGTATATCTATCACCGGTGCATATGTAGAATCTAAAGAGAACCTCCCTCTAGCCCATAAATACTGAAATGTTACATTCATCCGATCCATTGAAGAGCAAGTGTTTGGTACTGGATCAGACAGAACAAGACAGCCCATCATTGCAATTGTTATTGCTGCTGCAAAATGCATATTAAAGTGTGACATTTCTGTGACAGATGGATGAAGTTATATGAAACTGTTGCTTGCTACGAAGGTTTGAGTGAAGTGACAGATATTGGATAGCGACCCACTTTTATACATTTCTAGTCTGCCGTAAGTGTAGCATCCAAGTTCCTGATATTTCGCATTTGGCTTACATCAATATTTCCTCTTTTCCGGCTGTGTTTATCTTTCAACTTTCCATTTTATTGGACCGCTCATGTAATTTTTATTGGTTGTTGTGAAATAAACAAACAGGGATGATGTTGAGGTGGCATCACTTCTCTAGCCTGCACAAATTACTCAATTAGCTAGGAAGTTTTTTCATGCCAACTTTGAAGGACTAATTGAAATGGTGCTTTTTATTGGTTAATGTACACTAAAATATAGCTAGTTCTGGATGGTTATCCTAGAGAATGTGGTTCTGGAAATAACCTCTAGAAAAATAAGAATATTATAAGTGCAACAAAACATAATGAAACACTGAAACTCAGCTAATGTCAATATTTATGTGATTCTTTATGCTGAATTTATGTTTGTTGACTTGACAAACGTCAAAAAGGTCTTTGAACCCATTTGAAGGGTTCAAATAATCATTGGCGGACCCAAAAACTTTAGAATAACTTGTCATAGCCAACTTTTCATATTTGATATATAGCAACCGGCTCATTTATACTGTTTGTCTTAAAACAATAGTAAAAGTTTATGTTTAACAGACAGTATAAACAGGTATTAATGTTTTTGTACCTATTTATTTGTTTGTATGGTGTTGTACAGGTAATTATAAAAAAGTGTTTGAATTGGAACAAACTTCAATCTTTAGATTCAAAACTGATACAATCAATCATTTCAACTCGAGGTTAAATTTTGTCTGGAAAACTATACTATGTAAGAATAAAGCCATAAATCTAAACTGAGACACCCACGATGCCAATCTAGTTGTCACTGGCAGCATTCCATTTCTGCTGTCATAAGTACATTCTTATTGGCACAAAGAGAGATTCTTATCACAACAAACCAATAGAACTCCAGGGAATGATACAATATCCTGACAAGTTGACTCGATGAGCAACTCATTCTACCAGCATGTTTTACTGCCATACACTGACTAAGGAAGCCGTGGCATAAAATAAATACTCAGCACCTTATTGGTTGAGCTCATCCAATTCCATTACTCCACCATAATTTCTCAGTTTCACTTTCGAGCATGCTGGTATTTGTTAAGGTTACCAGAGGAACTGGTGGTAGAGTGGTTATGGTCATTAAATTTTATATTATTATGTATTTATTTATTATATATTTGAGATAAATTATTAGAATTTATTTGCATCACAGCTACTAAATGGACTATGGAAATCTAGGTGGTGCGAATATTATTGTTCAAATTTTGCTAAAGTTCATGACTCACTTCTGAAAAATTTTTGAATTTGAAATTTTTTTCTAAGTGCATACACTGCATTACCAAACTTAGATGTTTTCAGTAATCAAATCTAATCGGTACCCCCTTGATAGGGTAAATCTAATCGGTGCCCCCTTGATAGGGTAAATCTAATCGGTACCCCCTTGATAGGGTAAATCTAATTGGTACCCCCATTGATAGGGTAAATCTAATTGGTACCCCCTTGATAGGGTAAATCTAATTGGTACCCCCTTGATAGGGTAAATCTAATTGGTACCCCCTTGATAGGTTAAATCTAATTGGTACCCCCTTAATAGGGTAAACTAATCCACTCCTAACCAAAACTACCAAGTTCCATCTTTAGCACTGGCAAACATTGTGATGTTCAAGTTTGATCATTTCTAATTCTTTCATGCTAATTATCAAAAATTTTTTTGGCGAGGTTTTATGGTTCAAAATAAATTTGATTCAAAGAGGTTTTTCACTTTGTATTCATCTGTTGCAATGCAGTTTGTTAACCGATCTCACTAGTTGGAAACAGTTGGTTACTAACATTGTCTCTCACAAATGTACTTTACAAAAAAATGGTGTTTGGCAAAGTTTAAGTATTTCTTGAAGTTTCAAATCAGTCCATTGAAGCACATAATTATCCCTAACTGAGGTTGATCAGTAGGTTTACACTGAAACATTATGGCAAAAGATACTTTCAAATTGGGTGTACAGAAATCTAATCAATTAGCCATTTGATATTATTAGCTAGCAGTTAATTTTATTCTTCTTTGCTCTCCGCTCACCCTTTATTTTTGCGTGAAGGCCAAATAATACTCATGCAACCGCAGTAGGTATAGCAGTGGTACGATTCATGTATGTAAACTGTGAAGAAATTGAAAGCTTGAAAACTAAAGTTGGGTTTTAACCCACTAGTAATGCCCCCACAACCCCTAGCTTACCCCCTTCTTCTACAGCTCACCTAAACCCACTTCCTCCCCAGAGTGTTCGGTGAAACTTTGAAACTAGGAAAATGAGAGTTGTCTGCCCTGTTTCATAATAAAATTTTAGATTTTTCCTTGTTTCTGTTATTATACACAGTTCAACCTATTACTGCTTTGATTATATGTCTCTGCTCCCTAGTAAGCCTCACCCATCACAAATGACATCAACTATTGAAGACTTCAGCTACAGCACCAGAAATAGCAGAGAGCCATTTATAAGTCAACCAACCCTTCTCTGAGTTCTCTCCCCTAGCCGTACCCCTTGACTTCCTGTCAATCCTCGTGACACTTCTCACCTTTACCTGCGATCTTTTGTACACATGAGTTTGCACAGAGCAGGGCTCAACTAAATCTAAGCTTAATTTGTTTGAAAACCAAAAATGGGGAGTTGTCTTTTCTTAGTTCAGTTGAAAGAAAATGAACTAATCACCAATTTAATCACAATATCTACCAGATGTTGGTATTGGACAGCTATAAGTTGGCTCATTGGGGCAGCAATAACTGTCCGTAAAAAGTAACAGTTTATCGATATGAGTGTCTCATCAACTGTTCTAAATCATTTACATACGCATCTCTCTTGCAGCTGATATAAAATGCTTTTACTTACTTACATTATCTATGAATAGTAGAATTCTTGCAGATTATGTCAAGTATAACTTATGTATTGCTAAAGAGAAATCAGTAAATAAACTATTTATTCATGTAAACTCTGCGTAGCGTGTCTGGATCGTGGACCCCGTGGAGGTTGCTAACGTGGACCCCAAACTGTTAGAGTAGGAGATGATGTGTGCAAGGAGTGCATATCGACTGGATGCCATTGTGCCAGTGGTAGAGGATACAAACCTACTACAAGATTATATCACAACTCATTGGGTTGTTACTGATACTTGGTAGAAACCAGTGGGTCAGTTTTTTCTGTTGGTGCCGATCAATGTTAAGTTGCTAAGAAAGACTTATTTCTAAATGATCTCTCTGTTTAAAGGCTGCTTTTTCACAGTCATTTTGTACATCAGTAATATTTTCCTCATGATACTGTGTAGTACTGCAATGATGCATACAATCTATGTTGATCAGTTCCCGGTTAGATGATGCAAGTTTCTTTATATCAAATAACATCTCAAATATCAATCAACAATGAGCTAATGTTATGTTATAATACTTTTATTGCCAACAAAAGGAGTGAAAGAAACACAAGTTTTATTGTGCAAGAATAATCATGGAAAGAACATAAAAAGACTAGTACATGTAGAGCGTGATAGATAAGAAGAGGATAACTCCAAATAGGGAGTTTGAAACTTTACCGCTGCATCAGCTGTTTTGAGGTTGGAGTAGTCTTATCTCTCGTGAATATTTTAGTATCTTGAATGGTGGAATTGATTGATGGAGATTTTTTCAAAGTTCACTTAAAAGCAAACACTGGGGACAGAACACAGACCTTAAAATAGTATTCATGGGCATTGATAATCAATTAAGACTTACAGGCTACAAACTCTTTTGCATTTCCCACATTACACCAAATGTTAGGATTTGTGTAACTTTATAAGTAGTTGACAGAAAAACTAGAAAAAATTAGAAAACCCAACTATTTGCTGAGACATTATTAAGTATTTCATGCTTATACATAATACCGTATTATTTATCTGAGCTGTTTTAGTGTTGCTCAAGTGTTTGTTTCCTATAGCTTATGTAAGACTGTGATGTAAAGTGATACCTAAAAGGGTGTTATTTAGTTATTGTCCCACAAACTTGTATAAACACTCGAGTGTCGGTGTGCAGCACTCAGTTATATGAGAAACTTTTGTTGTTGTTATAAATTTTTTCTTGGTCAATGAAGCAGAAGTTTTTCTGCAACTGCCGACAAACACAGCATACCTGAGTGGTGTTTAAACCTGGGACCCTTCGACAGCACTACCTAGCCAAGTGGCCAGACGCAATAACAGTTTCACTCACTAAACATTTCTAACAAAGGAGCTTCACTGCCAAATGGTAACTGTGTGCTGGACTACTGAACACAAGGCTCTCCTAGGGCAAAGCTCACCAATACTCAATACACTCAGGCATCCATTTATTGGTTGTTGGTATCGAGTTCAAAATCTAATATAGATCATTTCAGCGGCTATCACTGCTCTCTTACTAATAATATTTCACGCTCTAGTCGTGGTAGATTTCAGATGTCTCCATGTTGTTCACCAAAAGTCTATCAATAGAGCAAAAGCCCCCTACTTGAATGGATTGTACAATTAGTTGCTATGTAGTATATTTCTCATTGTTTTTAGCAAGCCAATGCAGAAGAACATGAGTTAACAGTGGAGAAGCGTTCCATAGGATAAACATAAAAAACTGCCCTACATGTAAGAGCAACAATAATGTCAGCAAGGTACACAGGACTAATAACCAATTAGATGGAACTTCTATGAAGACTAGCCAATGATAATTATATAAAACTTACATCAACAGTAGCACATGGCCAATTTGAATAAAGGTTTCCTTTGCTGGGTTCAATAGTAGAGTTGAGGAGTGACTTGCCAAGTGTCCAGTGCCCTTTTGATTGTGTTCTTCAGATTGATCTTGTGATTGGTGATCAATTAGTAGCAACGTATTACTATCCCATCCCCTCAGGCTATTGCATGAATTTTCTACCATAATTTTGTGTTAAGAACTTCTATGTCTTTATACTGGCTCTGTGTAATTACATTTTAGTTCTTGGGAGGTGTTTTACTCAATATGTTAGCTATAGAGGCTGTTAGGAGGTGTGCCACTTGAACTGTTTGGCTGAGGAGAAAATAGGAGTTTTATTGTTATGGGTGAGGAAGTTACATAAATACCACTTATACACCACAAAGGCGATTGAGGTGCCCTGCATGAGATTAGTTATTGTAGATGATTGGGTGTTTACAGTTGTGCAAAGTCCATGTAACCGATCGAGGGGCAAGATGGTTGTGTAAGATTGTTAGAGGCAGGTCTGTGTATGAGGTATAGAGGCAGGTCTGTGTAAGAAGTATAGAGGCAGGTCTGTGTAAGAGGTATAGAGGCAGGTTTGTGGAAGAAAGATAGAGGCAGGTATTTGTAAGAGGGATAGAGGCAGGCCTGTGTAAGAGGAATAGAGGCAGGTCTGTGTACGAGGGATAGAGACAGGTCTGTATAAGAGGGATAGAGACAGGTCTGTGTAAGAGGTATAGAGACAGGTCTGTGTAAGAGGTATAGAGTGAGTTCTGTGTAAGAGGTATAGAGACAGGTATGTGTAAGAGATATAGAGGCAGGTCTGTGCAAGAGGTATAGAGTGAGGTCTGTGTAAGAGGTATAGAGACAGGGCTGTGTAGGAGGTATAGAGGCAGGTCTGTGTAAGAGGGATAGAGACAGGTCTGTGTAAGAGGGATAGAGACAGGTCTGTGTAAGAGGTATAGAGACAGGTTTGTGTAAGAGGTGTAGAGGCAGGTCTGTGTAAGAGGGATAGAGACAGGTCTGTGTAAGAGGTATAAGGACAGGTCTGTGTAAGAGGGATAGAGACAGGTCTGTGTAAGAGGTATAGAGTGAGGTCTGTGTAAGAGGTATAGAGGCAGGTCTGTGTAAGAGGTAAAGAGACAGGTCTGTGTAAGAGGGTTAGAGGCAGGTCTGTGTAAGAGGGTTAGAGGCAGGTCTGTGTAAGAGGTATAGAGACAGGTCTGTGTAAGAGATGGGGGGACAGGTCTGTGTAGGAAGTATAGAGACAGGTCTGTGTAAGATGGATAGAGACAGGCCTGTGTAAGAGGTATAGGGACAGGTCTGTGTAAGAGGTATAGGGACAGGCCTGTGTAGTAGAGATAGGGAAAGTTATGTGTACGAGGGATTGAGACAATTCTGTGTAAGAGATAGAGGGACAGGTCTGTGTATGAGGGATAGCGACAGGTTTGTGTCAGAGGTATAGGGATAGGTCTGTGCAAGAGTTATAGAGACAAGTCTGTATAGGAGGGATAGAGACAGGTCTGGGTAAAAGATAGACGGACAGGTCTGTGTAAGAGGTATGGAAACAGGTCTGTGTAAGAGGGTTAGAGGCAGGTCTGTGTAAGAGGTATAGAGGTATGTCTGTGTAAGATTGTTAGAGGCAGGTCTGTGTAAGAGGGTTAGAGGCAGGTCTGTGTACGAAGTATAGAGACAGGTCTGTGTAAGAGGTATAGAGGCAGGTCTGTGTAAGAGGTATAGAGGCAGGTCTGTGTAAGAGGTATAGAGGCAGGTCTGTGTAAGAGGGATATAGGCAGGTCATTGTAAAGGGCATAAGGCGAGGACAATAGAGGATAAAATATTTGCTGGGCATTGTCAGTAAAAACCTCGAAATATTCCTAAAATAATGTTGTTCATCAAGTTTTGAGTTAATTGACTTTTTCTGTAGAACAAAAAAATTTTACTGCTGGAAAATTTCGCATAAAAACTTTTGTTATTTTAGACTTCAAGCAATTTGGTTTTCACATTTTACAAACATTATTTTCGCAAAAGTTCCTACAAATGACTGGGTGACCAATATTCATACAATTTGGAAAAAGCTACTAGCCCAATTAAAGTTTTTAAAAATGTTTAATACCCATATTGGTGAATTTAATTAATGGTAATTGTGATAGTTGGCTTTCATTTGGGGCAATGAGAAATATATAATTGACTTACTATATCTCTTTGTTGTTACTCTTTTATTATCATTTTTTGTACATTAACAGTTTTTGCTGCCATTAAACTTCTCACAGGTAGTCAGGACCATGCATAGCACATTCTTGACTTTGAATGCATTTAGAGTAGTGGATTATGTGTCTGGCTGAAGGGCTAAGCACTGATGCTGCAGGGCCTGCTCTTAAACATCAGTCAGTATGAGCTACTATTTGGCAGTTTTGGAAAACTAGTACCTGACCCGACACGAAAAGTTGCTTGCCGACAAAAGATAACATATCATGGCTGTTTGGTTGTAATGTCTTTTCGGAATGGCTGCAAACGGAGACACACATTACATCTCACACGTAGGCATCTGTTTGTAATTTTAAGTTCAGAAACACTCACAGTTTATACAGCAGGCCTTTTGGCAGCTATCCAAATGCAATAAATGATGACAGACCCATAAATCAGTAAAGGAAAGGATCAACATTTTTGATGTTTGGTTACAGCCTACACAAATGCATTAGTGAGCCTGTTTCTGTATTAACAAGTGACATCAAGTCTGCATTCCTTGTTAAAGGGTTTCCTTATTGCATTCAGTGTCCACACTGAACTAAATGAAACAAGTAATTAATTTTAGGTGGAGTTCAACTTAACTTTTCAAAGCAATGCAAGTCATAAAAGGTTGTTTATCTGAGGTGAATAATTAACCAAGCCCTTTTATGGGCATCATCCTTTCACCTGTTTGTGACAAATGACCATCATTTGATTGAAAAAAGGTCAAGACTCATGAGAGATTCATTATTATTTGTAAGAGTAACGACCAAGTTGTTATTTCTTTTTATTGGTACATTACAACGTATTTCTGTTTTTAGCTATATAAATCGTTAATGGTTTCTCAAACTTACGACTTGCTACTAAATGATTCATAGCAACAGCTGTATTGATGTAGAAGTAGACTTTTCTCAGTACAATTTAGGATATTTTCAAATGCTAAACATTACTCTCAATTTTTGTGATATTTTAACTTGTTATGAGTGATGCAAGACATCGGTTCATTACCTTAATTCTCTTGTAAATATATAGAAGTGGCTTATTAGGAAACAGTAGATCTTCAAAGAAAACAGTCATAATTCAGGCCTGGGAGATGGGTTTGAGATTATGGTAAGTGGTTTGAGATTAACTTGCGCAGTCCAAATTACATTGGTTGGTATCGCAATAATGTTAATGCAGGATTTAATTCAAATTTGCGTAGAAGTTTTTCATATTCTTGCAGTAGCTCTTTAAACACTAACTCTTTTCTCGGCAAAGTTTTTTATGACTATTATGTAATCTTTATGCAATCGGCTGGTATTTAATTTGTTTACCACTTCCCCTACGTTGCCTCGCCATAAACTCCCCTACGTTGCCTCACCATAAACTCCCCTACGTTGCCTCGCCATAAACTCGAGTGACAAAAAGTGTTCAGAGTCAGTAAGTTCTTTTAAAACATTTTCTGTGATATTTCACCTTCAACATGCTACAAGTATTACATAATTTTCGTAGCAATGTATTATATTAATGATATAGTATTGTATTATATTAATGACAAAGTATTGTATTATATTAATGACATAGTATCGTATTATATTAATGACATAGTATTGTATTATATTAATGACATAGTATTGTATTATATTAATGACACAGTATTGTATTATATTAATGACATAGTATTGTATTATATTAATGACATAGTATTGTATTATATTAATGACACAGTATTGTATTATATTAATGACATAGTATTGTATTATATTAATGACATAGTATTGTATTATATTAATGACATAGTATTGTATTATATTAATGACATAGTATTGTATTATATTAATGACATAGTATTGTATTATATTAATGATATAGTATTGTATTATATTAATGGCATAGTATTGTATTATATTAATGACATAGTATTGTATTATATTAATGACATAGTATTGTATTATATTAATGATATAGTATTGTATTATATTAATGACATAGTATTGTATTATATTAATGACATAGTATTGTATTATATTAATGATATAGTATTGTATTATATTAATGACATAGTATTGTATTATATTAATGCTATAGTATTGTATTATATTAATGACATAGTATTGTATTATATTAATGATATAGTATTGTATTATATTAATGACATAGTATTGTATTATATTAATGACATAGTATTGTATTATATTAATGACATAGTATTGTATTATATTAATGACATAGTATTGTATTATATTAATGACACAGTATCGTATTATATTAATGATATAGTATTGTATTATATTAATGACATAGTATCGTATTATATTAATGACATAGTATTGTATTATATTAATGGCATAGTATTGTATTATATTAATGATATAGTATTGTATTATATTAATGACATAGTATTGTATTATATTAATGATATAGTATTGTATTATATTAATGACATAGTATTGTATTATATTAATGCTATAGTATTGTATTATATTAATGACATAGTATTGTATTATATTAATGATATAGTATTGTATTACATTAATGACATAGTATTGTATTATATTAATGACATAATATTGTATTATATTAATGACATAGTATTGTATTATATTAATGATATAGTATTGTATTATATTAATGATATAGTATTGTATTATATTAATGATATAGTATTGTATTATATTAATGACATAGTATTGTATTATATTAATGCTATAGTATTGTATTATATTAATGACATAGTATTGTATTATATTAATGACACAGTATCGTATTATATTAAAGACATAGTATTGTATTATATTAATGATATAGTATTGTATTATATTAATGCTATAGTATTGTATTATATTAATGACATAGTATTGTATTATATTAATGACACAGTATCGTATTATATTAATGACATAGTATTGTATTATATTAATGACATAGTATTGTATTATATTAATGACATAGTATCGTATTATATTAATGACATAGTATTGTATTATATTAATGATATAGTATTGTATTACATTAATGCTATAGTATTGTATTATATTAATGACATAGTATTGTATTATATTAATGACACAGTATCGTATTATATTAATGACATAGTATTGTATTATATTAATGATATAGTATTGTATTATATTAATGACACAGTATTGTATTATATTAATGACACAGTATCGTATTATATTAATGACATAGTATTGTATTATATTAATGACATAGTATTGTATTATATTAATGACATAGTATCGTATTATATTAATGACATAGTATTGTATTATATTAATGACATAGTATTGTATTATATTAATGACATAGTATTGTATTATATTAATGACATAGTATTGTATTATATTAATGCTATAGTATTGTATTACATTAATGACATAGTAATGTATTATATTAATGCTATAGTATTGTATTACATTAATGACATAGTAATGTATTATATTAATGCTATAGTATTGTATTATATTAATGACATAGTATTGTATTATATTAATGACACAGTATCGTATTACATTAATGACATAGTAATGTATTATATTAATGCTATAGTATTGTATTACATTAATGACATAGTAATGTATTATATTAATGCTATAGTATTGTATTATATTAATGACATAGTATTGTATTATATTAATGACACAGTATCGTATTATATTAATGACATAGTAATGTATTATATTAATGATATAGTATTGTATTATATTAATGACATAGTATTGTATTATATTAATGATATAGTATTGTATTATATTAATGACATAGTATTGTATTATATTAATGACATAGTATTGTATTATATTAATGACATAGTATTGTATTATATTAATGACACAGTATTGTATTATATTAATGACATAGTATTGTATTATATTAATGATATAGTATTGTATTATATTAATGCTATAGTATTGTATTATATTAATGACATAGTATTGTATTATATTAATGACACAGTATCGTATTATATTAATGACATAGTATTGTATTATATTAATGATATAGTATTGTATTATATTAATGCTATAGTATTGTATTACATTAATGACATAGTAATGTATTATATTAATGATATAGTATTGTATTATATTAATGACATAGTATTGTATTATATTAATGATATAGTATTGTATTATATTAATGACATAGTATTGTATTATATTAATGACATAGTATTGTATTATATTAATGACATAGTATTGTATTATATTAATGACACAGTATTGTATTATATTAATGACATAGTATTGTATTATATTAATGACATAGTATTGAATTATATTAATGACATAGTATTGTATTATATTAATGATATAGTATTGTATTATATTAATGATATAGTATTGTATTATATTAATGCTATAGTATTGTATTATATTAATGACATAGTATTGTATTATATTAATGATATAGTATTGTATTATATTAATGACATAGTATTGTATTATATTAATGATATAGTATTGTATTATATTAATGACATAGTATTGTATTATATTAATGACACAGTATCGTATTATATTAATGACATAGTATTGTATTATATTAATGATATAGTATTGTATTATATTAATGACATAGTATTGTATTATATTAATGATATAGTATTGTATTATATTAATGATATAGTATTGTATTATATTAATGGCATAGTATTGTATTATATTAATGACATAGTATTGTATTATATTAATGACATAGTATCGTATTATATTAATGACACAGTATTGTATTATATTAATGACACAGTATCGTATTATATTAATGACACAGTATTGTATTATATTAATGACATAGTATTGTATTATATTAATGACACAGTATTGTATTATATTAATGATATAGTAATGTATTATATTAATGACACAGTATTGTATTATATTAATGATATAGTATTGTATTATATTAATGACATAGTATTGTATTATATTAATGACATAGTATTGTATTATATTAATGACATAGTATTGTATTATATTAATGACACAGTATTGTATTATATTAATGACATAGTATTGTATTATATTAATGATATAGTATTGTATTATATTAATGACATAGTATTGTATTATATTAATGATATAGTATTGTATTATATTAATGACACAGTATTGCATTATATTAATGACATAGTATCGTATTATATTAATGACATATTATTGTATTATATTAATGACATAGTATTGTATTATATCAATGACATAGTATTGTATTATATTAATGACATATTATTGTATTATATTAATGACATAGTATTGTATTATATTAATGACATAGTATTGAATTATATTAATGACATAATATTGTATTATATTAATGATATAGTATTGTATTATATTAATGACATAGTATTGTACCATATTAATGACATAGTATTGTATTATATTGATGACAAGTAGGTTTCGGTGTTGGTTTAGATGTTCATTTGTTTTGTCTTCCCAATTAAAAAAGAACTACCCAATGACCGAACTACCACTGGAGAAAAATTAATGTGCACATAAAACTTGCTGTGTATTGATATTTTAATAGATTGGTTAAAGAGCAGGTGAATGGTATTCTTTCAAGTCAGTTTATAGACATTAAACAGTTTTCATGTTGAAACACTCTAGTCTAGTGATTACTGTAAAGCTTCCTTGATTACGATATTTGATAAGAGATGTTTCAATTTTACTTTTCTCTTTGTACAGTTGGAACTCAAACGTAACAGCTGCAAGTAGATCCCTGTATGATAACAAGCAATGTAAACAGAAATCTTTGAAATAGTCAACCAATCACAACCGACATAGCACCATAAACTGTGTCATTTAGATTGCTCAACAAATCCTCGGTTTAAACTCAACCAATAGCATTCAAGCTCTGCATTCCATGACGTGACGTATGCTAATGAATATGTCAGCTTTTGTATATAAGTTTAGAGACGTCTCAATATTATCATTGAAAGTACTCAGGGTCTACCTAATAAGACTTGAAGTTCACTCTTTGATATAATAATGTCTCAGACAACCAGGCAACTGTCGGCGGCAGTAGTACTTGCTATGATGGGATGTCTAGTTCTGTCTGATCCAGTACCAAACACTTGTACATCACTGGATCTGATGGACGTGCGGTTGCAGTTCTCTCTTGCAAGAGAAAAATCTGTGTTGGTTCGTTCATATGCACCAGTTGTAGAAATCCTAGACTATCTGATGGTCGAGAAAAATGGCTCAGCAGGTTGTCTAAGTAAGAGTGCAACCGGAAGTACTGTACCAGGGTGAGTAAGCAGTTAAATTAAACTTAAATTTGTTTGTGATTGATGGTAGGTTGGGAGTTACATTAACTGAAGGAAGGTTTTGGAACCTGAAGGTGTTGTCAATTGTTTCACATTTGGAGTTGTCTTCAATTCATGGATCGAGAACGCTTCACCTATCATGATTACCACAATCATAAAAACAGTTCGGACGTACCTCAATCTAATCTTTTTACTGATTTCAAACCTACACTTGTGTACAATCACTTTCAGCTTTTATATTTGGTCATGTAGTTTTTAATTCAGATTTCGTGATCATTGTTGATGTGCAGAAGATTAATGACACAGGAAGCACAACTCCAGCAAGTATTTTTATTTTGTCAGCTAAAATAAATATAAAATAATTGAAAACAGATTACTAGCACAACGTACTAGGTGCACTATAGCTAAACAGTTCCACAATAATTGAAGATTCTTGATTTATTTGTTGCAGTACGAACTAAGCTAATCATGTAATAAAGTATGTATTGGAATATGTTTTGGCTTTCGTTTTGTTTGAACAACTTTAAAAATTAAGTTTGTTGTTTTTCAAAAACAAATAGATTTGAAATGTTATTTTATTATTTTATTTCAATTTCAGAGATGAATGACAATCAAAGAGAAGAAAACTCCAATGGTAAATGTACTGATTGCTGTACATGGTGGTCACTAATCAAAAGTTGTCATACGAATGTATTGAAGCAGCGGTGATGTCTAATGACTAATTCTTTGAAGCCATACTTTCACACATCCAAGTCAATTGTTTGCTGCTTTGCTCTAATGCTACATGTACATCTACCGATTACGTACCAATTAGCCCTTACCAATTGGAGATGACGTCAAAGAGTTTCCCTTATTTTTTTCTCTACTTGCCATTCTCTCGCAATACCGGTGAAATTCTCTACATTTTTTCCATCGTTAGCCATAAAGTGATTTCAAACAACAAAGACAGGATGCTAGAAAAAGGATTCTTCATTTAAAAATAATTGCACTTGAGAAACAAATTAGTTGGTAACATCAAAACCACAAACAGTGATATGATTGGTCAAATCACGAATTGTCTACCAATTTTTTGACCACGAGCAAAGCCTACCGATAGCCTCAAATAAAATGCTACCGATTATTTCGTTACGTCACACCGGAAACACATACAAGGAAATCCTCAATCAGTAAGGCAAATTGGGAGCTAATCGGTAGATGTACATGAAGTATAAGACTTGTATGTGTAGTTGTGTCTTATCAGTCTTTACAAATAAATATATGTTGTAAACGAGAGCACAACTCCAAAATGGTTCAGTGTAAAATTATGCCCAAAGATATTAATTAGCTCCAAGTTGAATACAGTACAAGACCTACTAATAGCTTCAAGTGGGTTCTTTGCTAGTAACATGTGTAACCACTTTCTATGTTTATTGCAGATATGTTGTTAGCTATGGATTAAACGAGTCAGCTCCATCTACCCCACCTCTTTATTCCATCTTAGATGGTGGAAGTTATTCATCACATGCTGTAGATACATATGTACCTTGCCCAAGGTTTTATGTTCCATCTACGAGGTGTCATCAATGCAATAACGGAGAATGTGTGAACTACGCCGCAGCCCAAAGTGTATCTCCATTGTATCTAATGAGCAATGGTACCTGCACACACAATGGTAGAGTAAAGAATACATATAGAGCTGTCAGGTTTAGAGTCTATGATAATACTTTTTATTGCTAAGTTTAGACTTTTGGAAACCAATGTTTATTTATAGCCATATTGTTAGATAATGTTTACATTGTTTGTAAGTTTGTTTTGTTTCCAGTGACAACATTTTTGCTTTTTTGCTTTCCACTTATAACCTAGTGTTGTTCACTTTATTTTTTAATTATGCAATATTTCTTCTTTTGCTTTATGTTTGAAATTTGTTTTTTTAAGTTTGAAACTTCACAAGCTGTTGAGCAAAAACATTGGCTATACTTTGTATCTTCCTTCTACTAAGCTCTCTTGTTATTACAAAGTTAGTTATATTGCTGTTCTTTTCCGAAATAGAAATAGAATTTGATTAATTCTGTTTGCATTGATTATATAAAAACAGCTAAGCTACAACGACTGTGATTGATACTGTAATAAACACCATGGCAGAGCTTTGCACCTGTTTTACTTCTGATTACTGTATTGCTTATATAATTGTATTTACTGATCAATGGGAAACTGATCCTGATCTACCATGAGCAGTAACATGTTTAAATATAGATGTTACGTTGTGTGAACAACTTCTAATTGTTTTGATCAATACCAGTCGTGGTAAGATAACTACTAACAGTCAGCCAACTCAGAATTGTTTCCATGTAATGGTTCAAAATTTGGTTCTGAATGTTAAGAAGTCATTTTATTTAGGTTAATTATGGTGTGCCCTTATCCTATCACTTAGCGTATTACTGTACTAGTAGTCCAGTTACTAGCTAACTTTTTTATTTACAAGCCAGCACTAACTCACTTCAGCAACAATTCGAAAACTGGCTACATTAAAAAGTCCAGTTACTAGCAGAAATGTTGCGACCAGTTCAAACATATATGTGTAACTAAATCCTATAAGAACTGATCAATTAATTTAATTGATAATTATTATAGTTAATGAAATTTATTGATTTACTAACCCAGTTAATTGCTAAATGGATAAATAACAGTAACAACATCAAAATCTTGCTGTTAATATACGAATAACACTTGAGAAATATGTTTTTTCTTTGTACTCAAAAAATAAACCAACATATTTATTTGTCATGGCGAAAACACACATAGTTCGCCATGATATTGCCATTTGCCTGGCAGCAAAAACAACAACAAGAATGCAGACAGTCTGCCTACGAACAAAAAATTGTACATCAAAAATCAAAAAATGAAGAATCGTATAATTATTAACTGCATTTAGATGAGGTATTTTGTAGTAGAACACAATCCTAAATGCACAACCATGTAAAAGAAGTTGTCATCTCTTTGGTGAGATGAATCAATATACAATATTAAAATTATTCAGCCAATTAAAGTTCTAAAAAGCTGACCACCAAATGAAAACCCATCGTATGATTAGCTGTACCAAAATAAACATAGAGATTTATAAATCATGTTTTTGTTTCTTTGAATGTACATACTTGAGTATAGAAATTATTAGTCTTACACTGGCCAATAGGCACTCCTAGCCTCTAGTAAACTGTTCCAGCAAATCATTTGTGTTTGTTTCTCATTTTGAGAGGTTATCAGTTGTACCATTGGTGTGAAAAAAGTATTTGGACAGATACAGTTGAAGCATATCAATCAGTGTTTAATGGATCAACATGACAATGTTTTCACGAACTGAATGATGAACATGAGAGGAAAGCTATAATACCAAAGAAAACCAACTTATAAATGCCAAGTTTAGTTATCATTGTCAGGTGTTATATAGAGTCAAAAGTTTCATTTTATATATCAAGACTATACACCCACAGTAAAACTGTTGACCAAATCTTACCAGTCCGTCTTTATCAGGTTGTAAAATATTTATATTAGCAATAATAATCATCAATAGAGAATGCAAGTGAGCTGGAGCATAAAAGTAAAAAGTCATATTTGCTCTGTATAGACTACTCATGCTACACTTGCTGATGTGTTATAAGTCTTATCAATGTCTACCGTTTTATTGTTCTAGCAATAATATGTTTTATTGTCAGAAAGTAAACGAGTCATCAGCTATTAAATTTCTGATATTTTAGGTATATAAAGATCATTATGTTAGGTAATTCAGGAATAATATAGTTAAACATCAAATAATCGTACAAAAATGTTGTTTTCTTTGAAAAATAGTTCATAAGCAACTATTAATATTCTGCAAACAACTCATGTAAAATAAACCAGTTTCATTTAGTATGATTGTTTACTTCCTCATTGTATGCACTGAGTTATAGCTCGTTGGCTTGTCTAACATATGTGTGCGTTGTACATACTAGATATATTATACAATACCTGCATTACTCAGTATTTATATGATACTCATGATTTTTTTTACAGGAAACCATGTTTGTTTAGTTGGTAGTTTATGATGCTAAAGACAACAAGTATGTATTTGAGAAAGTTGGTTGCTTCTCTATCTAATTATTTTTGTTTTATTTAGCTCTCAGCCTTTTGCTTTAGACAAAACTACAAAATCTAAACTCAAGCAATTAAATTGATCTACAGCCATAGTTAAACACAAGAAATCACTGTTTATGCATAGAGTGTCACATTTGGACACTGCAGTGGTACTTTTTATATGGCTATTTTGTTTTGTGCAACCTAGTAACAATCAGTTGTACACCATTGAATCTTATGACCACAGCAGCTCAATTTTAAAATTCTGAACAATTATTTGAACTGAGCTGTTTATCTGCACAAGCTGTAGATATCAGGTAGTTAGAGATAACCTAAGGTTTTTTTGTCAGAAAAAGAGAGCAGGATACTAAAAAGTATAAATTAATTCTTTCTTTATTTTCAACTTCAAACTTGGGAATTTTTCTTAGGTTAAGCTTAAACCCCTAAAACATTATCTATTATTAGTTGTATTTATTATCAAAACTATTTATTTATTATTGTTATAACTATTGTTTGCTATCAATAGCAATCAATATTTGCTTTCAGATACACAGTTATATACAAAATTGACAGATCAGTCCCATTCTGCTCAGCTCTGTATTCCATGTTAGATGATAGGAGTTATCAACCCCATGCAGCAAAAACATATGTACCTTGTCCAAGATTGTAATTAGTATCCATAGTTTGACACAGTTTTCTAAAAGGAAAAATAAAAAATTTCTTGGTTGAGATTTTGAATAAAAGAATCTTGTTAGGTGAGCTAATCTACAAAAACTTACTTATATATTACCTTCACAAGAACAGAGATGTTTTGGTAGTGAGTTTTGTCAATAAAACTTGACAGTGTTGTGTGAGCATCCCACAACCCTGCAATGGAGTTTTCTGTACTTTGTTTTTGCTCGTGTAAGCAGCCGGTTGTTTACCTTTATGTACCTTTATTTACTGTAATTTCCTGAAACCTGTACTGTTGTTGTGAGTCTGTAAAAGTGATTTTACTAATATAACCACACAATTTACAAGTTTTAAATTTTGTTACAAAGTTTCAAACCAATAGATATGTGTTACAATACATGTGGTACACCAAGTTTTTATAGCCACTGTTACTAAAGTTGTATATAACAGATGAATGGGTCAAGAAGAAAAGAAGAAGTCTTGTAAAAATAAGAGTATTTATTTTAGAAAAAAAAACAGACGTCGATGCTAAATACTGACCATACCAGCTTTACAACTGTAAAATCTCATTTAGGATAAAAATGTCTAATGCAAAGTTGTGTTTATTTGTTTCATAAATAACTATTACTTTAATTTCAAACACGGATTTTGTAACTATACTTTTAGCTTTTATACACCCCAAAGTTGCCTCCAAAAAGATTGCATGGAAAAACCAATAAAATGGTGGCCATGAGTATACACAGAAATCACTTACATCTAACTACGGTTTATGCTCTTAACACTGACACATTTTCTAACACTTAATAGCGTTATATATGTTGTGTTTGATGGGTTTGAATATATATAACACATTTAGTACTATTTTATCATCGCAGTGTTTTGGTGAGTGATTGTTTCCATTCACTAACTCAATGCTAGGGTGATAAGTGTTGCTTCACAGAAGTGTTATGCAATCATTATCTCTGGTGTTAGTATAAATACCTTAGCCTTGGTGTGTTGTACTCTGTTACAGCATAAACCATCTGGTTTTTCTCTACCACAAAAGAATGTATAATTTACAGATCAGATAGCAACCGAACTTTTATATTTTCCAATAAACTAGATAAAGGTATTTATCTACGGCTTGCCATTAAAAGCATAACTTTTATTCACAAATCTTTCAGTGTTTAAACGCAAAATATCTTTTTGCTTCTATGGGACAGCTGGCAACTTTTAACGCTTATTTCTTAATACTCTAAAAACACATAGATATCGTGATCTGCTGTAAAAACTGCCTTTGGTAATTGCCGTCAAAGTCATGCAGTTCTGAGCAGCTAAAAGTATGCTTCCTCGGCTTATATAACAGGAAAGTGTTGAGACAATACCCAAAGTCTGTTTATTTCAGAAATAATGAAACAACTCTACCAACAAGCTTATCAGTATAAGATACTAAATACTTTGTAACTGATACATCCATAGAGTTATTCACGTGTGATTCATTGATGTTAATCTTACATAAGGCAATAAAACCATCAGCTATGGGTCCACCCTCTTAATTTTAGCCAAATTTCCCCTGTCCAATAGTACATTGAACAGGGGAAATTTTGCTAAAAGTAAGACAATTTCCTTGTCTCTAGATGATAACAGAAATCTGTTCAAAGCTTCTCAAGCAAAGCACACCCATGAAATCATGTTCTAACAAGTGTTTATGACAGGGTCATTTCTGGTTTCACGTTACTAAATAATAAAGCATGTTTTGACCTACTTAGCTGTTTTATGCTTATTGGTGTAACTAAATGTTTGTTTTTTATACCATAGAAGAATAATTTTGACTTCCTAATATAAGTTTTCAATTGTCTCTCGTAACAATCATTTTATGTGACAAATGGATTGTGAGTCTCGTTTTAGAAAGAAAAAGTTTCATTAACAAATCAAACACTGAAAGTTTGTAAAATAGGAAAAACTGATTTTCACATTGTGATCCAAAAAGATTGCGTCGGTAGCCAGGAGTATATGTTTGCTAGATCTGATTAAAATATCTAACATTGGTATTAATGTATACAAATATTTTCTACCATAAGTATAATATGAATATGGTATTTTGTAACTATAGTATATAACATATTTACATTACAATGTAATGTATATATTACTATATCATAATATTGTGTATTTGAAAATCTGATGTTTCAGTGCAGTCGTTAGCCATTGAATTGTGAATGACTACTAGGTTTTTAATTTATACAAAAAGTTATCAAGTGTAGGAAAGTGCCCTTCAGCTCTTCAGGCCGTACTTGAGCAAGTTGCTTAGAATCCAAAATTTCTAACGTTTTCTTGTCAAAGCCTCAACTACAAAACTGGTTAAAATAGACTCTTTTTAGCCTCTCAAATTTGGTACCTTTAGCTTTTCTTACCTCGGCATTCAGAAGTTTGAGTTGCAATAAGAATGTGGCTTATGTAGAACAGATGAATGGTTTTGGTTAGAAATTCACTAACAGTAATAAATTTAAAGATTTATTTGTAAAGCATAATTTGTATTTTTGTTTGATAGGGACAGCGAAAAGGTGCAATTGCACTTAAAATTGTTTATCAAAAGATTTTCTCTCTCACCCTTCTGACATTGAATGAATTGGTTACCATAATAAAGCAAAATGTTTTATTCTGATACGCTACCCCTAAAGTTATTAAACTGCAGTTTTCCAATATCAGTAGAGGAGTTATCGATAACCAGATATGTTCACAAGTCACCCTGTGCAGCTCTAACTACACAATATCTGTAGAGGAGTTATCGATAACCAGATATGTTCACAAGTCACCCTGTGCAGCTCTAACTATACAATATCAGTAGAGTTATCGATAACCAGATATGTTCACCAGTCACCCTGTGCAGCCCTAACTATACAATATCAGTAGAGTTATCGATAACCAGATATGTTCACCAGTCACCCTGTGCAGCTCTAACTATACAATATCATAGAAAAGTATTTAAAAGTTTTTGTGCAGTGACATTATTAAGTTTTGAAAGCTTTGCAAATATCAAAAAAACTATTCTAAAGGATTTTTTTAATACTTTTTGTAAATGACACTTTCAGTTTCAAGCTGCACAGTAAAAGTTCTACTTGTGCTCTACCTAGAAGCTTTCGTCTAAAGATTTTTGTAGAAAAACTATGATACAAGGTATTCAATTTGAACCACTATAAGCCACAGTTAGCAACACAAGTTCTCAATGTAACTAAAACAATAGTCTAACAGGTAGAACAATTACCAAATGAAGAGAAACTAGTATCACTCTAAGACACAAGTACTGATAGTCGAAGTTTTCTCAAACCGTGAAGGCACTAAAGCCCGTCATACCATTTCTCATGCTACCGAAAATTGCTATCACAAATATGTAGCCTAATCTGTGGGGATTACATAAGACATGCAGGCAAATATTTGTGTAGCTTTTATACAATAGTTAGTGCATACAGTCTTTGCAGCGGGCCTCCTGGCAACTATCCAACTGGACAAACTTTACGAAAGAGTCATAAAACAATTCATGAAAGACTGATGCTTAGCCATGCTTTGCTACATCTCACCAAAGTTTGGTTTGTTCTGTCAATTGTGCTCAAAACCAAGCCAGATCTAGATTATTTGAGAAATGCCCCTCAAATCTTTCCTTATTGTAGACAGGATTAGGAGGAAACATGGAGTGTGCAACCAGTTGTATTAGAAGTTCAGCTTAACTCATCAAAGCGCTACAAGTCATAAAATGTTGCTTATCCAAGGTAATGCTATGATGTAATTTCATCATGCAATGAACCTGCACCATTTATGGCCTTTCATCCAGGTTTTTGTAATGCAAAGCTCATCATCTTATTTGTGGATGTAAACTCAAAGCTTTATTGGCGTCTTTTGAAAATTTTTTTTAGTATTAACAGAAACATCGTTGGCCATTAATGATGCATTAATGTGCAATATATCATGAAATATGAAATACTCCTTTCCATAAGGAAATTTTGTAAATGCCAAAAATAATTTAATAAAAGGAAAGACTTTGACGCTGCATAGCTGGAGCTAGTTTATATTTGAGCATTAAATCAAGTTTTATCATTAATATAAATGCTGGAAAGTTGCTAAGTTGACAATATTAAGATGACTTATCTTTAAACAGATAACGTACATCTACAGGTATTGGAATTGCTACAATTACTTTACAAAGTTGCTAAGTGTTGGTACATTTAAATTTTATTTGTTGACGAAGGGATGGTAAGAAAACTGAAGCATTATTTGACCCATATAAAAGCAAGCGTTAAAAATGGAGAGCTTAAAAAATCTGAATAATAGACTGCAATAAACTTACAACCAAGCACAATGTGCCCCTGCAGATAGCTAAATGATTCAAGTAAAAGTATTTTACAGTCGATGAAAATCCATCTAGTTTTGCCGAGTACAAGTTATTTCACTTCTAATGGGTGTAATTAAGTTGGTATATTTATTCACAGAATACGAAATGTGTCGTTAATTGCCTATTATGTAATCTAACATCCATACATCTCATTAGTTTGTGTCAAGTCTGTTTGACATTTCCTTAAAATTTGCTGACCATTTACTATGTTTCCATATCATGACAAAATGTCGCCAAATCTCTGTGGTTTGCTACCACAAATAACTGGCGACAAGGGCATATATTTCCACGACTCAAAGTTTATCGCCGTTGGTTAAACCACGCCCACAGAGGCAGTTGCAGTCAGTGTGCTATTAAGTGCAGTTTAGACAACTACTAGCGTTGCAGGCTGTTTTTATTATTTTCTTATATTGTGGAATAAACATATAAAAAATATATCACAGAGTTGTTGGCTAGCTAGGGGAGCTGTGTGATGACAAAATATTTTAGTAGCACATTGCCATTGAGTCAAAAAATTATATTATTATTATTATTAGTTGGTAATAAATAATAATAAAAAAAACCACCAACCAAGTGAATTTTTGCTAAAAAAAATACTACCATTTGTTTCTCTTTACTGCAATAATTAGTTACCAGCATCTAAGATTCTTCCGTTTGAAATCAGTTGTATTGTTTCATAAATAACAGTGTAATAAACCACAAATGATCATCGTTAGTGAAATGTAAACACACACAAGCCGACGATGCCATGTGGTTACAATGGATAATTTGTGGCTTCCTGTTTTATTACGCATGCCTGGTTTTATCGCCTTTGGCGACATTAGCGTTTCCAATAGCAATAAGCATCTGGAATTTAGCTTATCGCCAATTTTTCGCTTTCAGAGAGCGACAAATGTTTGTCGACAAGTCTCACGACAAATTTATCGACAATGGTGTTTCCAATTGGAATTTCCCTTTATCGCCGGCAGTATCGCCAATTTGTCATGATATGGAAACATAGTAAAATTAAGTTACCAAACAGTTTCTATACAGCCAATAGTTTTTCAATGGATCTTTTTGTTTGTCATTCCCAGAGTATTTACAGGCATTGAGTAATAGTAATTCTTTGTATTCTATAAGTTTATTCCCTGCCCACATTTAAGATTTGACTGAAGTTTGACAATTGCGTCAGATAAAAAACACTTACTAGCATTGAACAACATAGTAATTGTACTTTTGTTATAAATATTTATAAAACTCGGATAAAACTTTTGTATGTCAAAACCACAATTTGAAACTGGTTTTAGAGACTGAGTAAAGCTCATTATTTTGTGAGTAATTGTTCCAAAATATCAAACAGCTGAGAATCCACTCAAACACAATAGTAGTTGCTGGTAAAGTTTAAAACTAGCTACTAGTAATGCATTTGTTAAAAGGCTACAATATTAAATAAAGTCCAAAAACAATATCTGTACTCTATGCAGTTGATTCTGTTTACCTGTGTGTGAGACATTACCAACTCTCAGCTCATATATATTTCACTGCTGGTTGGAACAAACTCAATTTGTGTTAGTGTTGAGAGAAGTTCTTTCTCACGATAGCTTGGAGAAGTTTGAACAAAAATATGGTTCTAATACAAAAAAGCTAAGCTAAAAGATACGATTGATGACTTAATCAGACAATCAAAAGACTGAATTTTTATCTCCAGAAACAGAATTTTTGATTTTTTGATTGTCACTATTTACAAATGATATAAGAAATGAATTTGTTGTCCCTTACTTTACCACTGAAGTGCTCTGGCACGTTTTGCCTGTGTTTAGTATTAAACAAGTAGCTTTTTAGTTTTCCACTGTTTATGGATTTTATTAAAAACCAAGGAAAATCAGGTTGATTTTGACAGAAAGTTTATTCGTGTTTTTTGTTTATCTGTTCAATCCAAAATATTTGGAAATAAAATTTTAAAAACTCACTTTTTTCTGTTGGGTCTGCTACCCTACGGCTCAGGAAAAAACAGTCAAAGCTTATATTTTAGTAAGAACTTGCTAATAGCCATTATGTAGAAAAATGTTGTGGACATATGTTACTATTTTAATAATTTTATTTTTTATCTACTAGCTCTATGTATATGACGTAATCTTGTTTTCTATTTGATTGAACTGATTGTCAGTTTCTGATCAGTTCAAAAAACATAAATATTCTTTTACTTTAGTAACACTCTTAATGATGAAGTTGTTGTGAGTCTGCAAACAAAGTGCGTGCTCAATCATACGTTAGCAATTTTTACCGCTTGGACTTTAAATTATCAAAGGTGAGCTCACTACTTCGTGATAACAGGAAATACATAGGGGAACTTTTAAATATTTAGCAGAACATAACCGACATAGCACCATAAACTGTGTCATTTAGTCTGCTCAGCAAATTCTTCGTTTTATCTCAACCAATAGCAAACAGGCTCTGAACTTATGTGTATACGCGCACGAATATATCACAATTCATATATAAGTGCAAAAAACTTGGTATAGGATCATTTAAGGTTTACAAAACTCATTTGATCCAACATACAGTCATTAACTTCATATAAAAATAAATTAATATCAGAAGAAATGAATATGCAACTGAAGGCAGCAGTAGTATTTGCTATGATGGGTTGTCTTGTCCTGTCTGATCCAGTACCAAACACTTGTACAACAATGGATCTGGTGGGTGTACAGTTTCAGTTCTTACATGCAAGAGGAAGATATGCATTGGATTCTTCATACGCACCAGTTGTAGAAGTCCTTGACTATCTGAGGGTTGAGACAAATGGCTCAGTAAACTGTCTAAGTAAGAGTGCAACAGGAAGTACTGTACCAGGGTGAGTGCTTGATCAGTTTATCATTGCTATTTTAGTTTTGCATGAATTTCCAGTATTTGTGATCAAATAATATTTTACAGTAAATTAATTACTTTGTTCAGTTATTCAATTACTATTTTTGACGGCAGTATAATGACACAAGTTTATCCGTTTATTACAGATACCCTGTTAGCTACAAGTTCAACACATCGATCCCGTTTAGCTCACCTCTCTATTCCGAGTCCGATGATAGAACTTATTCATCACATGCAGTAGATACATTTGTACCTTGTCCAAGGTTTTATGTTCCATCTACAAGGTGTCATCAATGCAATAACGGAGAATGTGTGAACTACGCCGTATCCCAAAGTGTATCTCCATTGTATCTAATGAGCAATGGTACATGTACACACAATGGTAGAGTGAAGAATACATATAGAGCTGTCAGGTTTAGAGTGTATGATAACACTTTTTCTTGTTAGCTCTCAGCTTCTGAAAATGACAATCTAATTCTGATAGTAACCAATGCTAAATGGATTAGTTTTTATCACACTAGCGCCTGAAATACTGTGCACTTGGTTGAAACAAAATATGTTTTCTTGATATTGATGTTTTCTTTCCAAACCTGTCTGTGTTTTTGCGCCAGCAATGTTTAATTCACCTTCCTCTTTTGCAATATATTTTCTTTTCTACAGAAAAATTACCATCTTTTATCCTACAACAGGTATTTTACTTTCCTCATGGCTATTCTTTCCTTTTAAATAAATATAGCATTGTATATGAACATAACGCAAAGTGTACAATGTTTCATCAGGGTAGAACCATTAAACCATTCTGGATACTTTAGCATTCCTCCAAAACAAATAAATCTCTCAGCACCAGGTTTATCAGTTTTATAGCAGCAGAGAAGAGATGTAAATTGTGTATTAACCTTCAGTATTCGGACACCAGTATTTAGAGACAATACAACCACTTCTTATAGTTATATCTAGTAACAATTTTGTGCGTGTTAAGTAAAGTGGAGTAATAAAGTCATTGCTTGCACTTTCAATCTCTTAGAATCTGTTTGGCCGTTTGCCAAATACCGTTGTGTCTGCTAACAAGCAGCATCCTGTCTTCTCTAACTCAGAGAGACATTCTAGCCTTACACTCTGTAGCCAAAGCTACCACTAAAACACAGAGTCAGCCATTGTAACCTCGTATCTTGAAGTACCAGTGACTGTATTTCTCTCTTAACACGGGGAAAACCGTTACATTATTTCATTTACCCTTTAGCTGCAGCTGCATTCAAAGAGTCTATGATAATAATTATTTGGCAGCCACTACAACCAAAAATTTATTATTATTGTCAGAAGTTGAGCCCAGAATGATTCATTTCTAAGTATTTTACTGGACTTTTTTATATATAGATCATTTCTATGTCTTGCATGATAACCAGCAACTCTTTGAATAGCTCACTTTCTATCCTTGACCAAAACTTGATGGCCTAACTACTTGACTGTGTATACGACAGTTTCATACCTGTATATTGCCATCAGACAATGTCCAAGTTGGTATATCTACAAATCCATTTATATTTGTGCCATGTTTACCTCTATTCACTATCAATTTAGCCTAAAACTATTTGAAAACTTTCACAACTTTAGCAGTCCTTGTAGGTCCTGTTGATCCAACTGTTGCGTGGAAAAAGTTTAAGGATTTTAAATACTCAATGTTCAAAAAACCTTTGAAACTTCAACCGGTTGAAATCAATGGACAGATAAACATAATCAAACAAGTTTTTGTCATTCGTCTGTATGATTTGTAGATCACAACTACAGCTGAACTCTAATGCTTTATGTACATATAGCGATCGATCGTGCTAGCGATTTTGCTCAGCGATTGGGGAAGTCCCTCCGCAACTTGCGCAATTTTTCACTACTACCCATTCTTCAGCGAATCCGGTCAAACTTGCTGCTACAAAGCATAGCCTTCAATTTATTATAGGATCGTTGATAGATCGGAGCGATGAATATGACGAGACTATATTGGAAACAAGGATAAAGTTTTTTTACGTTGTGATGGGCTGATCAAGAAATCCGCTAGCAATTTTTTGCTTTTGATCAAAACCTCGCGACAACCTCAAATAAAATGCCAGCGATTGCTTAGCAATTTTGCAGGAAACAGAAGTTGCAAAATCACGCAATCGCTAAGGAAATCGCTTAGTAATCGCTATATGTACATGGGGTATTAAGGTGTATTCGCGAGCTGGATCGATGAACATCTGCTATTAGTCATGTTTGCGATTCACATCAGTGGCCCGCGAACACATCGATTCAGGCGTTTAAATTTTTTTCTATAATAACAAAGAGGATATGGGAAGAGTATACACTCATGCATTTCCTCGACATATAAAAATTGTCTGCTCCTGTTTCTGGCTCAAATAATGCAAGCACCCTATATTGCAGTGTATTCAATAACGCAGGTTTAATGATAGATTAATCATGGGAAAATAAAAGCTTGCATTAAGAATTTCTACAGCTTATATCAAATTAAACTGTGCTTCTTCCATTTATGTATTATGAGACACAGCCAACAAAAAACAAGCATAACATAGAGAAACTATTTTATGGTCTAAAAACTTTTGAGACAATAAAACTAGTACACATATTAAGGTGTGCCTAACAATAAACTTTGTATTCAATATCTAAGCACATGCATGTAACCAAAACAGCCCAAAAATCACCACAGATTTACAATGAATGCAGTGAATAATACCAAAAAAGTTATATGTAACAGTAGAGACATTTTACAGACTCATGAAGAAAATGAAAAAGCCTGTTTTTGATCCAAAAACCATGTTTTTTGGAAACCTTTCAACAAGTTCAAAATAGTTCCGATATTTTTAGAACAGCTTAGACTAATTTCAAATGGTTCATACGATTTGCGAATAGCTCATACTGTAACGACAGTTCTTTGAAGTAAACATTCAACAATCTCCTGGCTATTTATTCAAGCAAGCAAGCACGCTGGCCTTAATTGATCATCTGAGTTTCATATAAATTTGTTGTAACTGAATGGCAACACAATGTGTTCTTGCAACAGCTACCGACCCTGCCAAGTAAGTTTATATATCAATTGTTATATTCTCTGCGTTCTCTCATTACATTTGTTACTTACTAGATGTTTATGTTTTCACCAACTAGTTTCATTTCTTTTAACTTGTCTACGTACACTGCATATCATATCAGTTGGTGTGGTAGTTTTACCAACAGTAAATAACAATGATAATTACATCATTAATGACACCATAGTCGGCAGTAAAAATGATAATAATAATAACAGTTCTATTACATAATACCTATTATATTTAGGTGATAATAGTCATTATTAAAATAGTTTTATATATTGAAAATAGAGTAATGTAGCGTACTTTCTCACTAAATTATACACGCCTATGGAGTGTACGTGAAGGAATTGGAACGAACGCCGACAGGAATGAACGGTGACAGGAATGAATGTCGACATACCTGGAACTTGTTCTAATGCTTTCACTGCGGTGCGCTCGGATTTGGTGGCATTACATTATCCAACACCAGCCACAACACAGTTTAAGCATAAACCTTGGGGTCTGAAGAGTTGTCTTCCTTGTCACCGCCGATTACAACTTGGAGTTGCATGCTCTCTTTGACCAAAATAGTTTTATTGGTCAATAAAGCAGCAATATTATAAGACTGATTGGTCACGTGACCTCATATAAGCGATGGTGGTGTTCTACAAACACATATGAGAACTCACAGTGGAGAGAAACCATTTGCATGCACTCAGTGTGATTATAGGACTGTAACTATGCAAGCACATGACAGTTGATAAATGTAATACTCGTATACCCAGCTAACTGCAATTGTCATTGGGCCATAAATTACACATTTCAGTGGAAAGGCAGTTTTTACCGATTGGTGACTAATAGTTCAATTATACCAAACATGGTGAAAACGTTCTCAATAGATTTGTTACACTTCATGTATAAATAGCTGACCGATTTTATTAGGAACAAGATATATACATGTATTACGTATGTCTGTGTGTATATTACAGCAATGAGTGTGTCCATTTGTAAATAATTATTATAATAGACATTTCTGTGCATGACACGTTTATTTTCCTGTTATTTCGTGGTTTGTTTGTTTAGACATTTGTAGTATGATTAAATCTTTGGTTTGTTATACTAGGTTTGCTATTGTACACTTGTTACTGTTATCTACCAAATGGTTTCTTTTTATTGTGCAGGTTGTTTCCCATTTTTCATTACCCATTTTGTAAGCATATTGCAGTTTCTATTCACATGGGAAATTGAACGTTATTGCTCAAAAACTGTGTTTGTATTATTTAGCAAACAGTTTATTTGCAAATGCAGTATTGCTGAGAATAATGGTGTTGATAAAATTGGCAAAGTCAAATGAAACTGGTTATTCAATAACATGAGCATGCATTTTTATTACATGGAATGATAACTGCTACCCAGTCAATCAGCCATGAATTGGATGTCGGTCAGCATACATTATGGTTATGAATTAAATATAACTTGACGAATTTTTTGTGGCACTTCATGCTTAGATATAGCTCTATCATGGTGGTTCCCATTGTTTTTCTTACAAAACGAATATTACATAGAAAGGTTTCTATCTCAGAACAAGTATTGGAAAACATTTTTTTGGAAAGCTACATTACCGTGGCATTGTAGTGAAATTTGGTGTTTAAATATTCTGGCGATACATTTCAACCTTTGTCATATACCCCTATGTCACCTCTTTGTTCGCTTCCCACAATACCACCGCCCCATAGAAGTAGTCAGCAAGTTTCCTCTCTCTTCCTTACTTATTTCAGCAATCCTAACCCAATAACCAAACAGTGCTCTGCACCACCTCATCCTCTAAGCCTCCAACCCTTCCCTGTAAAACTCCTACAGTCTAGACACCCTTTCCCTCTCCTCATTCATCACGTTTCCAGCCCCTAACATAATTAGAAGTCACCGTTCCCCCTGCTAAATGTTTGTAGAAATTGTCACTGGTTCTACACGAATTGTGTCTCGTTGTGGGCACAACTCTCGAGAAATATACGGATGGAAGAGGAAGACACCCAAACTAAGAAGGCTGATAACAGATGTACCGAATGCGACTGGGCAAGACAATATCAAATAAGCGATTGCATTATGGGAAGGCATTATAGAAAAGCACTAATGCGCTCACTTGATAAAAAACCCATCAGATGGTGCTACTTGCAACTGGGCCCTAAACTGCAGGTACACATAGCTATTAGATTAGTGGTTGCTAAATTTCATGCTTTTTGTTTCTGGAGTAATCGATAGCATTTTAATAGACGTTATCGCTAGGCTTTGATCCATATCAAAAAGTCAATAGCTGATTTGTTTATCAACCAATCATGGGGTAAATGACATTCTGCCGTTTCCAATAGCATGCCACTTGCCTTGCCTTGTTCTGTCAGCAACCACGTAATAATGTGTGGGCTCCAGTTTGTTATGCGAGTTTGACTGGAATGGCTTCAGGATGGATGGCAACGAATTATACAACCTCTTACAGGGATTTTCTCTTTCGCTAAAATAAGGGTTGCACGATATGCTGTATGTATGTGGAGCTTGAAGGTTTGGTTTGGGGTGGTCTGGCATCAAAAAGCAAACACAACCATCAATCAGATTCTCCAACGTCTTTGTGTACCCAACCCAAATTTTAAGTCCATCCATCACAAGCCATGTGGCAGCTTGTTTTGTACTCCAGCGTTTGAACGCCGGCTGAAAAACATTTCTAATAGTAGCAGTGATATAGTGATGTTCTTGAATTGGCATACCACTGAAGTTTCAGTTATTAGCCAATGAGCATTTAGCTACTGGGCTATATGGTTGGTTACAAATCGCTAGCATTTTAACAGACGTTATCGCTAGGCTTTGATCTAGATCAATAAGTCAATAGCTGATCCGTTTATCAACCAATCACATGGCAAATAATGCAAATAATAATTTCTGTAATTTTTTAAGCCTGTCTTTGTTGGTGCAAGCTTCAAAATAATTAATAACTGATAATAATAATATATATCAATAATAAAAAAAAAAGAAAATAAAAAGTTCAAAGCAAAACAGAGCTAATCAAGCTATGGGCCAAAGAGGGTAATTAATGTATACTACAATCTTTGCACCAGCAACCATTTGGTGGCCGAAGCTGTTCCTTTAACTTAGGCCACCAAACCAGCACAAAAAACCCCGCCCACTAAACCAATCATCCATTTAAAAGTTGCCAAGATAACAATGGGGCATGCAACTCCCAATAAAAACGCACAGCATATTCCAAGCAAAATACACATATGCCCCAATCAACTGTTGACCTAAAACTTAGGCTAGCTTTATTCCGCTTGAGAAATGTTTGTGCACTGACATTTATTTGGGTGTGTTTGTGTTCCGTATAGTTATAGAGTATTGCAGGTTGAAAATCGGAATCCTGCTTGGATAAATCGAACACTAAAAAATCTCCACCAAAATAAAAAGAAACTTAACCATAAAAAAATCAAAATAACAACTACAATTGACACAGTTATCAGATAAAAAAACACCAAAAAATCTCACACTATTGAAAGTATTATGAAATTAAAGAGGATATTTTTCTTATTCTATTGTTACAAAGTTTGTTCCAGTAGCTAGTATTTTACAATTCTGATTGTTTTTTTTTTTAAAAAAAATGTACTCTTAGCTGAAAGTATATGGCATTCCTGTCTCAACTGCAAGCCACAAAAATGTTTGTTCATGCTTAGCACGGTCCATTGTATCATATATAGATATATATAAATGCTTATTATTATATAAAAACAATCTAACAATGATACACAAATAATAGTTATAATAATATTGTGAAACAGTCCAATCTTCAATTGACTTTCACTGATTGATCAGCTGACTGTATCCTCAGCCAATGTTAACATTCATGCAGACAGCTGGTGTCTCTCAGGATATGCAATTGACTCCAGCTGGTCTTATACAGGATCTCACCATTCCACTCTTGTCACTCCCTCATCCATTGTTACATCTTGTGAAATGTGTCTACAATAGAAATTTGAATAATATTAAATGTAACTACAGCTGGTTTTGATTTGTTTTAGATTATCATCTACTTAATATGTATAGCAGCAGCCTTTCCTGACATAATTAATGAATCAGATGCCACCCTTTTGTGGCGAAACATTTTGGTTCCCTATATAAATGGATGTTTTACTATTTTGTCTTGAGTTAGTATTGAGTTAGTTAGTCAGATGTAAGACTGAGCTGTGTGGTTACTGTGAAAGAAATAAATTGTTCTAAGAAGTTTAAGCTTCCAAGTGTTGAATCTTTGTGGTGCCGCCAACAGTAGGGCATCACATTTGGTGTCAGAAGTGGGACACTTTGAATTGGAAATACATATTCAGAAGAGATGTCAGAGGAACATGTAGTAGCAGCAGCAGAGCAGGCGGCTGAGCTGGAAGGAGAAATTAATGGTTTCAAGGAGCAAATGGATGCCCGGTTCGCAGATGTGAGAGACCAGATGGATGACTGCTTTACGGAAGCAGGGAATGCTATGGAGGAGCAGATGAAGGCCATTAGCCTGATAGAAGGAAAAACTGATGCAATGGAGAAAGCACTAATGAAGATGAGTGCACAGATAAACTGGTAGCAGCGAGCAGACGAGCTGGTGATGGTGAGGTAACCTTCAATGTACCACAGCGAAAACAGGTGAGGCGACAGCATTGAATCAGAGGAACATTCCCAAAAGGATTGGGTTTAGCTTGGCTTGGGATTTTCAGGTAAGTCAGTAGACGAAGACTTGGACTCGTCCTTGATACAGTTTTAAACATGCTGTAAACTTCATAATGTACCAAGGAAATGCTACACCTTTATTTGCAACGTATTACAGAGATGCGTGTAAGAATTTGGGCAAGGATGCTCCGCATGAACATACAAAATAATATTTGAGGCAAAAATTAAGCGCAACCAAAGGAGCAGAGCAAGTAGCAATGCAGATTTCTATAGTTAAACAAAAAAACTCATAATCAGTAATTGATTACTCTAATAGGTTTCGGACAAAGGGGACAAAGGTCATAACAACCCCTTTGTTTTATTACACTTTAGACTTGGACTCAAGCCAGAAATCGGAGTGAATGTAATTGCACTGGCTGGTAAAAATCTTGACGAACTTTTGCAGCCATCAATTAGTGTGGAGACGGGTACAGCAGACGAACAGCGCCACACAAAACTCGCCCATAATTTTCTACACAGTGGTGCAGTACGTCTAGTTACTGTAGACGAACAGCGCCATCGGTTGAAATGTGTATGGCGCATCTCATCCACAGCCAACAGCTAGACTGGGCCAAAACACGAGAAGGCAACTCCAAGGAACTTAACTCTTTGCCAATTCCTTTATATTATTTTCTAAGTATCTAGTAATTTACTTTTGCAGCAATATTAAAATTGAAAGAATTACTGATTCAACTTCTAGAGAAATTAATTTTTCATCTATACTTCTAAAAGTATATTTCGATAAAACAAAAAAAAATTTGAATCGCTTTTCAAAGCCTTTTATTAAAAAAAATTTAATTTTTCTGTAATATTTTTTTCCCAATCAAAAAAATTGTTTGCACAGTTGGTAATTATATTGTAAATATTCTTTCATGAAAACCATATAACCAGCTACTGGGCCAATAATGGAAAGCTTTGAAAACAGAAAACAAACGCAACAAAAAATAATTACCAAGGTGAAAACATTTTTTTGTTTTAAATTCACTTCCAATAAGCCGCCACAGTGAACGGGAAAGTTATGGCTATAAATATTTGAGTTGTGCTTTCTTGTTTTACTAAAATTACGGGGGTGATGAATACTGGGAGTAGTAAAGTTCATCTACTTGCCTTTGACTCACGTAACCACAGTCACAAGCAGGGTGGCAATCCTCCACAGAACAGGCGATTTGAGAGTAAGCCTCCAAGAGCTTGTTACAGGTGTGGTGATTATTCACATTTGGCACCTTGTCCAAAGGCACGGGGTGCCAATCGTGAAAATGGGAAGTTTGCTCGTGAGAAATGAACACAACATCACGGTCACACCAACTCATACAGGAGAAATAATTCTGGTTCCAGAAGCTACAGAAATCAGCAGGAGAACGGTAGCTACAATCCACAGGTTCAGTACAATGCTCCACCCAGAGATAACCCCACGTCTTATGATTGTAATGAAATGCCAGCTTGGTTCAAGAATTTTGTATCTCGCCAATCCATCTCTGCAAATGCTAGGCAGATGAACAGGCCAGCAACGTACACCATAAGTCATGACTAAATCGCCCCTACAACACCAGTGAGCAATGATAAACAGGTTATGGACAACTGTACCCTGTTTGAGAATGTTGTATTCGTAGTAGAGGAAGAGAATACCAAGACATTGGATGTATAAAAAGTTCATTTAACAAAAAAGTTTTTATTATAAACTGCAAATGAAAACAAAACACATAAAAAGTGGATGCTCGAGTCAGTCAGCCAAAGAACCCAGCAACGATCGTAATAACGTTTCCGGTGCATCTTGTTTTATATAATCATTATAGGGTTAGTTCCGCCACCCGCACTGTGTTACGACATTGTGATACAGAATATCACGCTGTAGCCTATTGACGATTGAAAATAAACTTTTGGTTGTTAGAAAAAAAACTGTCGGAATGTAAACATCAGTTAACCAGTTACCAAAAATAATGTACCAATGCGTAGAAAACATATTTTTGAATAACTCAAGCACATTTATATTGCAAGATAGCATTTCAGGACTTGACAGATTTTTGATAACGTTTTAGAAGTTTGAGCTCAAATTGCGACATTCACAGTGAATATTGGATGTTTTGCTATAGGCCAAATTTCCCAAAATATGATTTGCTACCTGGTGATGACCCTACTTTTGTAATAGGAGCCTTAGTTAAAAAAATATTCAAATTTGTGTTCAATGTGTTCACATACTGATGAATTTGACCGGTCAAGTGGTACATTACGATACTTTTTGAACTTGGTAGATATTACGCAAACAAAATAAATCGCTGCCAGAAAACGTTATGCGTGTTGAATACTGTAAAAGCCAGTACTTTGTGAAAGTCTAAAGCATTTTACAGGTATATACATAAGTGCAAAACAATTGGGCCAGATATCATTTCTGACTTAAAACATGACAGTTCTGATGCCTCTATAGCTGGACAACAACAGAGTTACTGAATAAATCTTTTGAGTTTGTGCTTACAAGAGGCGATGGAAAGACTGGTCACCAGGGCCTAATACTAGATCAGAATGCTTTATGAACCAATCACTACTAGTAGATCGCTAAGGGGTTTTAATTTTTAAAACTTCTTTTGAACATGGACAATAACAAAGCCTGTGGCCCGGATATAATCATTGGGATCATGCTGAAAATGTTTACCATGACAATTTACAAATCACTATCAAACATTCTTTCTTACTCAAAAACATCAACTCTTCCGTTAGTTTGGAGAACAGTAAGATTTAAACCAATTTAAAAATGGACAGTCAACATACCCCAAATAGTAACTGCCAAGTTTTGTTGACTCGCTTAACATGCAAACTAACGGAACACATAATATCTTCACACGTACATTCTGTATATGATAGAAATAAACTTTTTGCGGACAATCAGAATGGTTACGATAGAAGTCGCTCTCGCGAGACTCAATTGGTATACACAACAGGTCACAATTTATCCTTGTGAGACAAAGGCAAAATCACTGACTTAATCGTATTGAACTTTTCAAAAAACCTTCTGTAAAGCGAACCATAAAAAAATTAGAGGTACTGGCTGGCTTAATAGTTTTCTTGCTGATTGGGTAGAGAGCTTTGTCCAAGACAGGCAGCAACTAGTGTCTATTCAATGCTCATTGGGTAGAGAGCTTTGTCCAAGACAGGCAGCAACTAGTGTCTATTCAATGCTGATTGGGTAGAGAGCTTTGTCCAATACAGACAGCAACTAGTGTCTATTCAATGCTCATTGGGTAGAGAGCTTTGTCCAAGACAGGCAGCAACTAGTGTCTATTCAATGCTGATTGGGTAGAGAGCTTTGTCCAAGACAGAGAGAAACTAGTGTCTATTCAATGCTGATTGGGTAGAGAGCTTTGTCCAAGACAGACAGCAACTAGTGTCTATTCAATGCTCATTGGGTAGAGAGCTTTGTACAAGACAGACAGCAACTAGTGTCTATTCAATGCTGATTGGGTAGAGAGCTTTGTCCAAGACAGGCAGCAACTAGTGTCTTTTCAATGTTGATTGGGTAGAGAGCTTTGTCCAAGACACGCAGCAACTAGTGTCTATTCAATGCTCATTGGGTAGAGAGCTTTGTCCAAGACAGACAGCAACTAGTGTCTATTCAATGCTGATTGGGTAGAGAGCTTTGTACAAGACAGACAGCAACTAGTGTCTATTCAATGCTGATTGGGTAGAGAGCTTTGTCCAAGACAGACAGCAACTAGTGTCTATTCAATGCTCATTAGGTAGAGAGCTTTGTCCAAGACAGACAGCAACTAGTGTCTATTCAATGCTGATTGGGTAGAGAGCTTTGTCCAAGACAGACAGCAACTAGTGTCTATTCAATGCTCATTGGGTAGAGAGCTTTGTCCAAGACAGACAACAACTAGTGTCTATTCAATGCTGATTGGGTAGAGAGCTTTGTACAAGACAGACAGCAACTAGTGTCTATTCAATGCTGATTGGGTAGAGAGCTTTGTCCAAGACAGACAGCAACTAGTGTCTATTCAATGCTCATTAGGTAGAGAGCTTTGTCCAAGACAGACAGCAACTAGTGTCTATTCAATGCTGATTGGGTCGAGAGCTTTGTCCAAGACAGACAGCAACTAGTGTCTATTCAATGCTCATTGGGTAGAGAGCTTTGTACAAGACAGGCAGCAACTAGTCTCTATTCAATGCTGATTGGGTAGAGAGCTTTGTACAAGACAGGCAGCAACCAGTCTCTATTCAATGCTGATTGGGTAGAGAGCCTTGTCCAAGACAGGCAGCAACTAGTGTCTATTCAATGCTGATTGGGTAGAGAGCTTTGTCCAAGACAGACAGCAACTAGTGTCTATTCAATGCTGATTGGGTAGAGAGCTTTGTCCAAGACACGCAGCAACTAGTGTCTATTCAATGCTGATTGGGTAGAGAGCTTTGTCCAAGACAGACAGCAACTAGTGTCTATTCAATGCTGATTGGGTGGAGAGCTTTGTTCAAGACAGACAGCAACTAGTGTCTATTCAATGCTGATTGGGTAGGGAGCTTTGTCCAAGACAGGAAGCAACTAGTGTCTATTCAATGCTGATTGGGTAGAGAGCTTTGTCCAAGACAGACAGCAACTAGTGTCTATTCAATGCTGATTGGGTAGGGAGCTTTGTCCAAGACAGGAAGCAACTAGTGTCTATTCAATGCTGATTGGGTAGAGAGCTTTGTCTAAGACAGACAGCAACTAGTGTCTATTCAATGCTGATTGGGTAGAGAGCTTTGTACAAGACAGGCAGCAACTAGTGTCTATTCAATGCTGATTGGGTAGAGAGCTTTGTCCAAGACAGACAGCAACTAGTGTCTATTCAATGCTCATTGGGTAGAGAGCTTTGTCCAATACAGACAGCAACTAGTGTCTATTCAATGCTGATTGGGTAGAGAGCTTTGTACAAGACAGGCAGCAACTAGTGTCTATTCAATGCTGATTGGGTAGAGAGCTTTGTCCAAGACAGACAGCAACTAGTGTCTATTCAATGCTGATTGGGTAGAGAGCTTTGTACAAGACAGGCAGCAACTAGTGTCTATTCAATGCTCATTGGGTAGAGACCTTTGTCCAAGACATGCAGCAATTAGTGTCTATTCAAAATTTAAATTCAAACCGCAAACCAGTTACATCAGGAGGTCCCCAGGGGTCTGTCCTTGGGCTTCTCCTGTTTCTCGAATGCATCAAAGACCTTCCGCAAGCAGTCAAGTCATATTGCCGACTTTTTGCTGATGACACAATATTATATAACAAGAGTGACAACCCAAATGTTCTCCAGCGTGACATAACTTCACTTCTAGAATGGTCAGCTTGTTGGAAAATGAATTTCAATGTCCCCAAGCGTTCTTTTTTGCAAGCAGGAGTAGATGAAAACTCACAAAGGTTTTTGAATAATCAAATGCATAGGCAGGTGCCATCACAATCCTATTTGGGTATTGAACTGAAGGGTTTTTCATATCAAAAATTTTACAAATAAAGTTACTTGCAATGTTTAGGCATGGGCTAAAAACTGCTGATACAAAGACAAAAAATAGCGAATTTCTCTCTGGTAAGTCCTCACTTGGAGTATGCATCGTAGGTGTGGGACCCCCATCACTCAACAACCATTAAGCAGATTGGGAAAATCTGAAACAAAGCATCGCGCTATAATTTAATGTCAAAGGCCAAATAAAGCTTTATGAAAATTTGTAAAGACACCCAACTCGAGTCCCTTGAGAGTGGGAGAGAAGTGGCCAGAGTTATGCTGTATTTAAAATACCTAAACAAAGAAATACAACTTCAATTTCAACATTAGCATGACAGTGGGCATTCTACCTGACAAAAACCAAACACTTATACCCCATATAAACATTGATCAGTTATTTTTGGGCTCGAAGTATCTGAGAGCTCAGACCATACTGACTCAGTACTAACATCAATTGATTAATTAACCAACTCTTAGTAATTGTGCTCCCATGCATTTACATACTCGTACTTGCACTACGTCTAGTGGGTAGATGGTACAGGTGATGGCATTTTTCTACCTCAAGGCCATGCAAAAACAGTAGCATAAGATCTTGTACCTAGCACGTCAAAGAACCTGTTGGGAAAAATAGAAAATCTCTGGAACACATTATCTAATAAAAACTCTAAATATCGGAAAATAGCCAATCTTTTATATCAAAGAATTCCCAAATTTCCCCTTTTCAAACTTAGTGGTCCCATAGTACCATGTGTTTAAAGTTTGTATACTTCAGCTCAAATCTACCACAGCCGAAAATGGTATTTGGATCGTTGGTTATTTTTCATTTGTGTATGTACATGTTAGCTGCATACTGCTGTATTATGTTGAATAATTGATGAAATTAAGATGGGAAAATAATTATTTGCTGAAGGAGAGTCAGAAACAATTTTTTATCAAAGCTACAGTAGCATATTTCACAGTCCACAATAAAAAAGTATTGCAGGTGTAGCTAAACAATAAATGGTTTTGGTTAAATCAAATTTCATTTACTGGCTATCATAATTTTATTGTGTCCAATTATTAGAAAATGATTTTCCGCTTGACATTCTACTGTTGAATATAAAAATATATTTCCTATTATAATCCTTATTATTATTGTTACCAATAACTTAATTGCCATTCATTTATAATAGTTACATAGGAAGTACGCATATAATTTATACATATACAAGCGTAAATTATTATCATCAGACATATAGGCACATGTGGTGCATTGATTAGTATCAGTCACGCTTGGCTGATCTTCGGGGCAACAAAAAACAATGTAACTTTCAACACAATAAACTGGTTTAAAATTCACTTTTTTAATGTGTTAATCAAATGTAAGCCATTTTTTTAGCGTTAAAGTGTTAGTAGCTCCTTCGAGTTTTCTAAATAAATTAAAAGCTTCTTAGGCGGTGATTAAACCGTTCCCATTCTTAAAATTGACTTACAGTAAATTATTTGGATATTTACTTGAACGCTTAGCTCATTTGGATCATATGTTTTGATATTGTCAAGTTGTCTTCTCTTCAACTCAGACTGGGACAGTTGGAAAAACAACTTCTCCATATTGATTGTAACCCTAACATCTTTTTCACATTGTGTTGCGCTATTATTAATGCCCAGCTCCCAATATAAATAGCAGGCTACAAACAAGTTGCCATCAAATCTACAGTAGCGACCCCGTAGTAGGGTCACTCACTGAAATAACCATGTTTATTTCAGTGGGGTCACTAATCTACTGCATTGCAGTTCCGTGGTAGTCGTTAAACTTAAGGTGTTTATTATTGCTTCTGAGCAGCTGTGAGTACTAGTTGAAATGTCGCTTCCTTGTGTTTATATCTATCATTCACACACCAAAATTTTTTTAAAAGATATTTGACAAAAGGAAACAAAACTGTGTATAGTTTCCACCCCTATTCATTGTCCGTGCAGTGAGTGACAAGAGGCTGCTGTCCTAGTGTAGTGAATGCAGCTGCAATTGTAAATTCTTTTATGATAGGTAGTACATGAGATATATGGCAGAGTTTGTCTCATAAAAAACAACCAAACCAAAAGATGTATCAGTTCTCTAAATTGGTAAGTAATCAGTTGTTACTTTATCTATTGATCACCACGTGGCACTGATATTTTAGATAGATGGGATATTTTTGTGTATCAAATGTTTTGTTTACCCATTGTTTTTTTCATTCTCAAACACCAGATAATTTTTAGTACCAAATAATTCTTCAGCATCTTAGTGTATAATACGATAATAATGGGGATAGTAATGATAAGATTACATACGTCAGGAGTCGTTAGAGTTTCAAGGTAATTGATTCTATTGGCTGAAAATATAGATAGGCTGAGGACCATCGTCAGTGCTCATTAATACAATGTAAAGGTACTCATTCAGAACCTCCAAAGAAGTCTAATTACTATTTGAAAAAGTGAAACAAAAAGTATGTGGTCTCATTACTAGCTAAAATTATTACTCAATAGCCTGGAGTCCTTGTCTGTTGATCAACGAAATTATAATCACAGAATAAATTTTTTTCGCTAAATGAGCGTCATTTATTTATAATGGTGAAACCAAATGGTAATTATCTGTGAATACAAGGCAAGTGTTGAATTAGGCGCAACCTTGTCTTTACCTCATAGTCAAAAATTGAGCATTAAAACTTGTGGTCGTTTTCACACATCAGTACATTTCCAAAAAGTGTACTTTTAAAACATCATAGATTCAAGCAGTTGGATGTGCCATCAGCTGGTAGTAACTAGTATTTTTCATCAGAGTAAAATCTTTAATATGGCAAATGAATTGGCAGATGAAACAACGCTTCATATCATGCAAGAATATGCTGGCGAACCACCATACCAACAATCTCTGGACTCAAGGCAAATGAAAAAAATTTGAAAAATGATTGACCACCAATATACACTTGGCATTATTTGATATATTCCACGAGTTTTTCATCAAAAAAAGCAGTTAAGGTTGTGTATGTATTGTACAGGAACTTACTGTCAGGAGTGGTAGCGACCACCTGTACAGCGGCCCACAGTAATAAGTAAGTACAACAGTGCAGTGTACGCCTTTCCAACTCGCCCTCCACCTATCCCGAGGAGTAGGTGTAGTAGGTCGACCTAGCCGTTCGAATAACCGTTCCAGTATCACTTGCCCGTAGGTCAAGTGCAGTGTGAGTCGAGATCGACTGACCACTTTCTACTGACTGTTTATCCTAGTTGCTAGTCGACTGGTTTCAGTGCAAGCCCTCTGTCCACTTTATTGTATGAGTGCTGAACTTAGCAAGTTCCTTCGCCAGTGTAATTAGTGCAAGTACTTACTTGTATTATCTCTGTCAAGCTACCTGTGCTTTAGCATAAGTGCGCTTATGCTAGTAGATCAAACAAGCAAGTGAGAGTGTAGGCAGTAACTCTGATTTATTTGGTACAAGACACGACTATTTATGCACAAAAAGTTATGTAATAATGATCGACATACAGTAGACAAAAGCAGGCCACGCCTGGTACAAGTGATTGGTTACTTAATAGCCAATAGAACAAATAAACATAGAACCGGGTGGTGCCTATTGGCATGGCTGATTGCACACACACATGTATGAAAAATAGGGGCTAGTGCAAACAACACAAACATATAAAACAAGTATAAATTGGATATGTAAGGATAAGGCATAGTTCGGCAGGTGGAAGTATAAATAGTTCGGCGGTTAAATAATGTGCAAGTTTAAATAGTTCAGCGGTTAAATAGTGTTAATGTCGTCGACCTGTCGTTGGGTCGCTGCGCAGTTCCTCTACACACGCCCCCCATTGGCGCTCGTAGGGCCAATATTTAATACCTTGAAGAGGAAGTGCGTGGGGGTGACTTAGGATAGGTTCCTGTCCTTCTGAATAGCAATCTTCAACTCTTCTACCCGTTGGAGCTGCTTGAATGCCTTTCTGGTCGCTACGTAGAGTTCGGTCTCATGTTTCTTAATTCGCCGGTAACGGTCCTCTCGGCCTTCGTCATCTACCTGTCTCTCCCAGCTACCTCTCTCCTGTCGATAGGGCCTGCTCTGTTCTCTTCCCCTACTCGACTCTCTTTCTCGTCCTCTCTCTCTCTCTCTTTCCACAGGTGCAAGCTCGAGCTTCATCGCTTTCTGCGACGTGGTGGGCAGCTTTTCTCCCAGTCGTTTCCGTATTGGTTTGACGTCGACTGGGCTGTCTGATCGTTCTTTAATAGGGGCAGGTATGCCGAATGGCGGCGGATTTTGCCAATTCATTGCACTGCAGAAATCTCCATACGATGTACTGTCCACCTCATACAACGGTCGGTTGGGTCCTCCATGTGCGGTGGTTCCATTCTGTTGCCTGAGATGCTTTAGTAGTGTGTCTCGCGAGGCACTTTTGTATTGGCACTTACAGAGAAAGAACACAAGATGCTGCCGTACATGGTATTGTATTCGTCTTTTGCTCAGTCGCAGGTTGCAGATTCCACATTTCCAGGTGCTGCTGTCGGTGGTGGGTTGTCCTGCTAATTTTATCTGCTCCAGTGTGTCGGTGCTGAGCCATACTTCCTTCGGCTGGTAGTTGTGTGTGGGAGCTGGTGGAGTCGGCGGCTGTGGTGTTCTGACTCTGCACCGAGCGGCTCCTTCCTTGGTGGTTACTCTTCCGACACGAATACGAGAGGAATCCATTTCCTTGTGAGCAATTATTTTAGACCTCTTCTTACTTCTCACTGGTTCGGTTATTGCGGCTACCACTGTCGGATCTTCTTCTGTTGATAGTATGCCGCTGTCTCTTTCTGCCATTTTTGTTGTTGTTATTGTTGCTCGGCTGTCTTTACCCTCTCCTAGCGGTTTGCTGACTGTGTAAATAGAAGTTGCAGCGGCCTGCTTTGTATTGCCACTGTTTTTTCTATTCTTTTGTTGGTAATAACACGTGGTCTCACGTGTTGTCTTTAGGCCACTCCTTTTGTCGATCGCTGACAATTGCATTACTTCGATGGCCGTTTCCGTGGGCGTCATTTCCCCCTCGTTTTGGTTTTCCCTTCGTGGTTTCCACAGGGGAGTTGTCTCCTCATACCTATCACTCTCCGTCGTAGCGTCGCTGGTGGGAGTTATCCACTCTGCACCGTACTTTGGAGTTGCTCGTCCCACGTTTCCTCCTGCTAGCATCTCTCTTCGTCTACCTCCATCGCACTTTTCTGTTGTTGTTTCTTGTTTATTCAAACCCAATTTCTGCCGGGTTTCTGCTACATTGGTCCAGGGAATATAGACCATATTCTCCACTCTTCCACGTGACTCAGGTGGCCTGTCGTTTACCTGCAGGCTTTGATCGGTGGCCTCCTCCCTATCCTTAGTGCGGTAACATTGATAATCCGTAAAGCGTACAGGTGGCTTTCTGATTCTGGTCGGCCGTCCCCCCGCGTTGGCACCGAGCGGTGGCCATTCTGGGTCTTCCAGAGGGGGTGTCTCAGCTACTGGTGCCTCTGTTGGCACTGCGGGTGGCGCAGCTACTGGTTCGGGTGGGTTGATGGCCGGTTCGGCGAGTAGTGTTGTAGGAGGCGCATCCTCTGGGGGTGCTTCAGGCACAGGGGGTTCTCTTGGCTCCCTTTCTCTTGGTTCCACCGGTGGTGGTTCTAAGTGCTCTATTGGTGGGCGGGGCGTCCTCCTCTGGTATGCTCCCCGCATATTTGGTCGGACTGCCTGCTCTCGGCTGGGCGGTGCCCTCCCCACGGTCTCTCTACACGTCCTGTACGCTTTTAGCCGACGTCCGTTCTGAGTGAATCCCTGCCCATTCCTTTCTAGGCGGTAGGTGTGGTTTGGGTAGGTCTCAGTGACTGTATACGGCCCGACGTAGCTTGGTTGGAGCTTGGGATTACTCCCTTTTGTCCGTCGCTTATTCTCCATTACTACCAGCTCATCTTTGCTGAACCGGGGGGGGGGGGGGGGGGGGGGGGGTTACCCCGTCTCCTCTTGGCGGAGCTTAGCTTGCTGACTTCGCACATAGTCGTGTGCTATGGCGAGGTTCTCTTGGACACGCAGGGTGTGTTCGGTGAGGCTGTGAGGCTCCAGCGAGGGCGGGGATCCGGTCAGCTGATCGGGTAGTCGTACCTCTCGTCCCAACATCATAAGGTTGGGTGTCTCTCCGGTGGTGGTGTTGGGGGTGGCTCGGCAAGCTCGCATGATCTGGGGTAACAAGCCATCCCATTCATCTTGCCCCTTGCTCAATATCAATGTTCGTAGGGCGTCCCCTAGCGTCCTGTTCTGTCTCTCCACCATGCCATTGCCCTGGGGGTGGTACGGAGTGGTGCGTGTCTTGCGTACGCCCCATAGTGAGCAGAGTTCTTCCAGTATGGTAGACTCAAACTGCGCTCCTTGATCGGAGTGTAGTTGTTCCGGGAGCCCCCAATAACTGAATACTCTCTCGTCCAGCGTCGCTGCTACAGTGGGTGCGGTAGCATCTGGCAGTGCTATCGCGTCTTGCCAACGAGTGAAGTGGTCGGTGAGAACCAATATCCACTTATTCTTTCGTCGGGTGACGGGTAGTGGTCTTACCAGATCTACGGCCAGTTTTTGAAATGGTCGTCCAGCGAAGAGCCGTTGGCCTTCAGGGGCGGTGGGTCGATTGCTGCGTTTCGCCACTTGGCACACTTCACAGCTCTTGACGAGTCTGCGTGTTAACCCCGTCAGGCCCGGCCAGTACCAATCTAGCTGCAGTCGGTGGCGCGTCCGGTTAATTCCTGCATGGGCTAGTAGGTGCGTGTCCCACACGACCTAGTGGCGCCATGCTGGCGGGCATACTGCAGAGGTTCGGGTCCGTCCCTGGTGCTCCGAGGTGATGACCAGCGTCCCGTCTGGTCGGAGGCTCATAGCGTCGATCCTATCGTGTAGGATGCGGAGCTCTGTCTCTCCCTCTTCCAACTCTCTATTGGACAGTTGCCTTCTTGCCTTTACAGCAGCATACACCTTCGCTACGGGGTGTCGCCCCTCCTGCTGTGCCTGTACCAGCTCTTGTGCACTTCTTGCTGGGTCGGTGATCATCACGTTCACCTGTCCCTTTTGCTCTCTTGACCCCCTTGGGGGGTGCTCGGCACGGGTGGGTCCCCCGTCAGTCCATTCCCTTCGCTCCGCTGGTCCCCTCGGGGAGAGCTTGGCACGGGTGGGTCCCCCGTCAGTCCATTCCCTTCGCTCCGCTGGTCCCCTCGGGTAGAGCTCGGCACGGGTGGGTCCCCCGTCAGTCCATTCCCTTCGCTCCGCTGGTCCCCTCGGGGAGAGCTCGGCCCGGGTGGGTCCCCCGTCTATCCTTTCCCTTTGCCCTGCTAGTTCCCCTAGGCTGAGTTCGGCATGGGTGGGTCCCCCATCTCTCTGCTCAATTGAGCGGCATTGCCTACAGTCGAGACAGGGCTCCTGTCGACTGAGTCCGTCGGCGTTGCCGTGCTGTGTTCCTGGTCGGTGCTCGAGCTTGAACCTGAACTCTGCTAGGATCTCCAGCCATCTGGCGATCTGGTTGGAGGGTTCCTTTCTCCTGCACAACCACCTGAGGGAGGCATGGTCCGACCGCAGTTTGAACTCCTTGCCGTATAGATAGGGCCGAAAGTGTTTGGCCGCCTTGATTACTGCCAGCAGTTCTCTCCTCGTCACGCAGTAGTTCCTTTCTGCAGGCGACAGGGTCTTACTGTAATACGCGATTACTCTTTCGCGTCCTTCCTGTACCTGCGACAGCACTCCGCCTACTCCGACTGCGCTGGCATCCGTGTCCAGGATGTAGGGGAGTGTTGGGTCGGGATATCCTAGCACGGGTGCTTGACTCAGCCCCATCTTTAATTGTTCGAAGGCTTGTTGCTCATTCGTACCCCACTCCCAGGGAACGTCTTTCCCAGTGAGGACCGTGAGTGGCTTAGCTGTAGCGGCATAGTCCGGTAGGTACTGTCTATAGTAGCCAGCCGTCCCCAAAAATGCTTGCAGCGCCTTCACATCCTGGGGTGTCTGCCACTTCCTTACTGCCTCGACCTTGTCGGGGTCTGTGGCCACGCCTTTAGCACTCACAATGTGTCCCAAGTATCGCACCTGTGGGCTTAGTAGCTCACACTTTGAGGGTTTAATCTTTAGGTGTGCGCTCTGGAGCCGTTGTAGGACCTCTTCCAATCTTTGCAGATGGGACGGGAAGTCCGGGGCTATGACGATTACGTCATCGAGATATAACAGCAGCGTCTTCCAGTGAAGACCCTTGAGTACGCGCTCCATGAGCCGCTGGAACGTGGCTGGGGCGGAGGTGAGACCGAAAGGCAGTACCTTCCAGCGCCACAGGCCACTACGCGTGATGAATGCTGACTTATCTCTTGCGTCTTCATCTAGTGGGACCTGCCAGTACCCACTGGTCAAGTCCAGAGTGCTGAAATATTTGCTGCCCGCGAGGGCGTCCAGGGAGTCATCGATCCTGGGGATGGGATAGGCATCCTGTTGTGTGACGTCATTCAGTTTGCGGTAATCCACACAGAACCGCCAGGAGTCATCTTTCTTCCGCACCAGGACGACTGGGGAGCTCCAAGCTCCGTCGGCCGGTTCGATGAGATCCTTCGCCAACAGCTCTTTGACCTGTCTCTCTGCTTCGGCCTCTTTTTCTGCTCCTACCCGATGTGGGGGTAGCCGTATGGGTCGGGTACCAGGTACCACAGGAATGGAGTGTTCGGCTAGTGGGGTGCGGCCGATATCTCCATCGTCTTTACTGAAGACGTATTGGTAGCGGCTGAGGAGGTTCCTAAGTTGGTACTCCTCCCGTGTGTTCTGACATCCTTTCTTTGCCTGGTCGAACAGTGGTCCTAGGTGTGGGGGCAGTTCCCTATCCTGTATGTGGGGTTCTTGTTGGGAGCCATGTAGTGCCCGTATCTCACTGTGTTCTACTCCGGTAAAGGTCCCTATGACCTCTCCTGCTGGAACCTTGATGCTATCCTGTGAGGGGTTCAGACACCGAACTAGTACTCTTCCATGCTCGTCTGGAGCATTAATACTAGTGGCCACTAGTAGTCCCCCTTCCCTACTCTCTATTACTCCCTGTGCACAGGGGGTCCGACTAGTTAGGTGGCAAGGCACCGTTGCTTCTGCCTGGGGTGGAATATGGGTGTCCCTCTGGACCTGTACTTTTGACACCAAGTCTCTGCCATGTCGGTCTGTACATGTCAGTTCTTTTCCTTGTACGCACAAGGTGGGTTGGTTGAACCCCATCTGGCAGTTCTGCTTTGCTAGGAATGGCATGCCCAGGATCACATCCTCATTAATTTGACTCACGACAAACGTTTCCTCGTACTTAACGTGTCGTATCCTCCCAGTCAGCGTGATTAATCCGTAAAAGGGCAGTCGGGTGCCGTCCGCCATCAAGCCATGCGAATCATAGTCTTGTAGGTGGTGCTGTTGCTGGGGTGTGAGCAGGTCGAACACCCTTTTTGACAGTAGGTTCGTGTTACACCCCGTATCTATCAGGTAGGAGACTGAGCGCCCTTCCACCTTGCCCGGTAGGTAATAGCTAGACTTGTAGGGTCTCTCTACTTGGTTGAGGTGAACAGTGAGGGGCTTCGGGTAGCCTCTGGGGTCTGTTTTGGCCTCTGGCTCCTTTTCCGTTTTGAGGGGGGTTCTTCTGGATGACTTACTCTAGTCTCCTTCTCCTCCTCTTCCTCTTCTTCGTCCTCCGTTGTCTCATCGGTCAGCGGGCTGAACCTGTTGCTCAGTTGAAGTGGCATGGGTCCTTTTGGTATGAATCTGCCTCTTTCTTCCCGAGGTCGATGGGGGGCCCTGTTGCAGCCAGTAGGAGTTCCTACTGCTGCGGGCAGTACCCGTTTCCCTGACGTGGGTGCCATGGTGTAGTTGGACAGCGGCTCCTAATGTGCCCGGTACGCTGACATCCCCAGCAACGCGTTGGTGGGGGTTTGTCGGTTCCTTCTTTGATGCGGGCCACTTCCTGGCTCAATTGTTCCACCACCTTGAGGAGCTTGGCTAGGGGGTCCTCTATCTCCTGACACTTGAGGGTGGTTTCAGGAGGGGTTAGGGCATCTTCTAACTCTCCCTCTTGTACGATTCGTACGTTGGACTGTATGGGGTTTTGGTGTTGGACCTGCAGGAACTCATTTCCTGCTTGGACGGCCTCTTCCAAAGTTGTTGGTCGAATGGCCAACAGATGTCGTTGAAGGTACACGTGTCCCAGTGTATTCTGGAACGTCTGCAGGGTGAGGTCAACCCTGTTCTGGAGCGGTAGGTCTCCGTAGGCCGCTTCAACCAGTCGCTCGATTTGGAGTGCATGCTCCCTCAGTGTTTCCTTATGCGCTTTTCGGTAAGTAGTCAGCCTGGTCTGTGCTTCTGTGCGGGTCAGGCCAAAGCTTGCCCTCAATGCTCGTATGATGGCCGTGGTGTCGACCCCTCTTCCACATTGTTCGGCCTTCCCTGTGAGTGCCTATCGTAGGTGTATGGTCGCCTCCTCTGGTAACCACCTGTTGGCTCTGGCCACTTCCTCAAATCGTCTCCTTCTCCACTGAACTGGGGGACTCTGAAGCGGTCCCTGCCATTGTTTGTGGACATTCGGTCCAGAATGTCTGCCAACGTGCCCATGATCTGTAATGGTGAACCATCACGATCTGAGCTGAGCGCTCGTCGCCTGGTTGCCATCTCCGCGCCTGCTGCCTCCTGTTTGTACTCACTGTTCCTGTGGGTTGTTCGTTTGGATTCTCCTCAATCCCACTGCTGCCACCAATGTACAGGAATTTACTGTCAGGAGTGGTAGCGACCACCTGTACAGCGGCCCACAGTAATAAGTAAGTACAACAGTGCAGTGTACGCCTTTCCAACTCGCCCTCCACCTATCCCGAGGAGTAGGTGTAGTAGGTCGACCTAGCCGTTCGAATAACCGTTCCAGTATCACTTACCCGTAGGTCAAGTGCAGTGTGAGTCGAGATCGACTGACCACTTTCTACTGACTGTTTATCCTAGTTGCTAGTCGACTGGTTTCAGTGCAAGCCCTCTGTCCACTTTATTGTATGAGTGCTGAACTTAGCAAGTTCCTTCGCCAGTGTAATTAGTGCAAGTGCTTACTTGTATTATCTCTGTCAAGCTACCTGTGCTTTAGCATAAGTGCGCTTATGCTAGTAGATCAAACAAGCAAGTGAGAGTGTAGGCAGTAACTCTGATTTATTTGGTACAAGACACGACTATTTATGCACAAAAAGTTATGTAATAATGATCGACATACAGTAGACAAAAGCAGGCAACGCCTGGTACAAGTGATTGGTTACTTAATAGCCAATAGAACAAATAAACATAGAACCGGGTGGTGCCTATTGGCATGGCTGATTGCACACACACATGTATGAAAAATAGGGGCTAGTGCAAACAACACAAACATATAAAACAAGTATAAATTGGATATGTAAGGATAAGGCATAGTTCGGCAGGTGGAAGTATAAATAGTTCGGCGGTTAAATAATGTGCAAGTTTAAATAGTTCGGCGGTTAAATAGTGTTAATGTCGTCGACCTGTCGTTGGGTCGCTGCGCAGTTCCTCTACAGTATGACTGAAAGCTGGAGCTGATTTTTTTCCTGTTGCAACCATCACTCTCCAAGGTCATGATGATCCCATAGCTACTGAATATAAATAGATCATTGCGGTGGTCAACTGATAATCTATATTATTTTCATGAAATCACTCCAAAACCAAGAGTAGACAAATCTGACTTTGAATTAATTTTAAGTTCTAGAATTGCTGCCGTTTATTAAAAATGGCATCGGTAAAAAAAAACTTTAATGTTACCATCAGGATCACCAGGTTTCAATCCATATGCTGATATTTCTAGCTCAAAGGTACTACTCACACTTTAAAGTGCAAGTAGCACCTTGAGCCAGAAACATCAGTGTATGGTTTGAAACCTGGCGAGTCTAATGATAATATTAGAGTTGTTTTTAACTGATGCGATTTTTTAAGAAACGGCAGCAATTTTAGAACTTAAAATTAATTCAAAGTCAGAGTTGTCTACTCTTGGTTTTGGAGTGAGCTCATGAAAATAATATAGACCATCAGTTGACCACCTCAATGATCTATTTATATTCATTAGCTATGAGATCATCATGACCTTGTAGAGTGATGATTTCAACAGGAGGAAAACCAACTCCAGCTTTTAGCCATACACAACATTAACTGCAATTTTTTTACAACTGTACATTGTGCTAAAATGAGGAAAGAAGTCTAGTGGAATATATCAAATAATGCTAATTTTTTTCATTTGGTTTGGGTCTAGAGATTGTTGGTATGGTGGTTCGCCAGCCTATTCTTGCATGGAGTTTAGTCTGATGAAAAATACTAGTTACTATCAGCTGATGCTCAGTTACTATCCAACTGCTTGAATCTATGATGCTTTAAAAGTGCTGATGTGTGAAAACGATCACAAGTTTTAATGCTCAATTTTTTACTATGAGCTAAAGACAAGGTTGCACCTAATTCAACACTGGTCTTTTATTCACCGATAATTACCATTTGGTTTTAACATCATAAATAAATGACGCTCATTTAGCAAAAAAATTTATTCTGTGATTATAACTTTGTTAGTCAACAGACAAGGTCTCGGGGCTATTAAGTAATGATTTTAGCTAGTAATGTAACCACATACTCTTTGTTTCACTTTTTTTAAATATTAATTAGACTTTTTCGGAGGTTATGAATGAGTACCTTATCTTTTATTAATGAGAACTGACAATAGTCCTCAGCCTATCTTATTTTCAGCCAATAGAATTAAAGGGATAGTCAACAGAGAAAGACAAAAATGACATTTTTTTATGCTAGTTTATTTGATATTGGAATGGTTAGGTAGCCCTAATTTAATACATAAGCTACCAAAAGACAATGATTTCCCCAATAGGGGACCGAATTTTATTGTAAAACTTTCCAAAAGTATAAAAATAGCAGTATAAAACTCTCAAGTTTGCACAAATCTACTTTGAATTTCGCGCTGTTAGAAATATCGCCAAAGACTCGTTACATTGTTGTCTATAACGAGGGTACACCCCGCACAGACATAGCGTGCATTCAACTTGTGCGACATTAGTAAACCACCACTGCTGGAGCGCGACTGTGAGTGACCCCCTAATATGACGGGACCGGCTTGCACGCCTCGTCATTATTACACAGATACTTATCAGCATTGTGGCTTTTTTCACATTAGGCTATATCAGTGATCAGTGATGAGAATAATTATCACGGACAAGTTCTCCTATCATCGATCATTATTAATAATAATAATAAGCGCTATTATTACATATCTATTGGTATTATTTATGGTGTTGTTATGATTATGAAATACAAATATCAAAAATATTATTAGCATTTTTTTATTTAGTAATATTATTATAAGAATAATACTACTAAAATACTAAAAATTATTATTATTAATTATAATCATTTTATAAAAATAACTGGCAAAAAATTAATTATTACGGTTTCAGCAATGAATGGCCCCTAATAACTAAAAATATTTAATATTTCAATGTTTTTTTAGTAGTCCACAGAGCAAAAGTACGTGAATTGGGGAAACTAAGGGTGTAACAACACTGGAAAATGATAGCTTGACAGTTCAATCATATAAGGATATGAATGCGTTTGGGGTGTACGCCAATCCCGGTGACGAACCAAAGAATGTATTGCCGATATCCAAAATGCGATTTCGCATTTTCCCTTAAATCTCACAAACTAAAATGTTAAAAACAACAAAGATACTCCCATATTTATTGTTACTGCTATTCAAGGTTTGTATCAAAATTTAGTTTTCTCTGTTGACTATCCCTTTAAATATCTTGAAATTCTAGCGACTCCTGGCGTATGTACTTTTATCATCACTATCCCCATTATTATCGTATGATACACTAAGATGCTGAAAAACTATTTGGTACTAAAAATTATCTGGGGTTGGTTAATAAAAAAACCATGGGTAAACGAAAATTTGATACACACAAATATCCCTTCTATCTAACATATCAGTGACATATGTTGATCAATAGATAGAGTAACAACTGATTATTTATCAATTTAGAGAACTGATACATCTTTTAGTTTGGTTGTTTTTTTTAGGAGAAAAACTCTGCCATTTATCTCATGTACTACTTATCATAAAAAAAATTACGATTGCAGCTGCATTCAATACACTAGGACGGCTTCTTGTGACTCACTGCACAGACAATGAATAAGGGGGTGGAAACTATTATTAGCTTTGTTTTTCTTTTTTTCAAATATCTTTTGAAAACTCTTTTGGTGTAAAAGATACAAACACAAGGAAGCAAAATTTCAACTGATGCTCACAGTGATTTAGAAGCAATAAACACCCAAAATTTAAATACTATCACATAGCTGCGATGCGGTAGATTAGTCATCCTACTACAGGGTCACTACTGTAGATTTGATGGCAACTTGTTTGTAGCCTGCTATCTATATTGGGAGCTGGGTATTAATAATAGCCTTACACAGTTTGACAAAGATCTTGGGGCTACAGTTATTGTAGGGAAGTTGTTTTTCCAACTGTCCCAATCTAAATTAAAGAGAAGACAACTTGACAATATCAAAACATATGAGCCATATGATCCAAATGAGCTAAATGTTCAAGTAAATATCCAAATAATTTACTGTAAGTCAATTTTAAGAATGGGAACAGTTTAATCACTGCCTGGGGAGCTTGTAACTTATGCAGAAAACTCAAAGGTGCTACTTGCACTTTAATGAAACTCTAGCATGTACCAAACTCAGGAGAGCGTAATGTTTATTAAGAAAAAGCATTTACCTACAAACTTGCCCAACACGATGTTTTTGACATTTTCAAAAATTCTCGGGTCACTAGTTGTTTAATAACTTGGAACTACAAGCAGCTGGAACAAAATTTAAAAAGTGTAAATAGGAAAGAACTATTCCACTCAGGTTTAGCCAATCAATTAATACTGTACAGGATTTTTGTGTCAGGTGGACAGTGACTGGTAGCATCCACCTGTACCAGACCCCAGGCTGCTTACTGCTGTTTGTGTACGACTGCTATCTGTGCACAACTTGCTGACTGCTCCTACCAATGCCTGCCCAGCATAGTCGGACTAGCTGGGTAGCAGACTAATCAGAGTATTAGGCCTTTGCAGGCCGACACCCCTTAGTCGTACTGAGCAATTGTAGGGCAGCTGTGCTGTTACAGATCGAATCAAAGAGTTGTGGTTGAGTGTTGAATAAGTTTGGATTGAATACTGTCAAAGAAGAAAGTGCCGCGAGGACATAACTCCCACGATTTGCACGGGTGAAAAAACACGCGTGCATTTCCTTGATTGACCCTTGCAATCGCTTTATAAAAGTACAGTGTGCTGAGTCTTATGGGAGAATATATGTTCGGGTGGGAACGCAGACTCCCGACTTCCGTTCGTGTGAATTGAGGCTACACATTTGGTCTTGCTTTAGCAATTGCACACCAATTAGGCCAAATGAAGAAACACTGCCAGCAACCCTGTGAATTTTTGTAATAACAATAATTGAATAAATTAATTATTATAATAATTATTATTATAAAAATTCTCTGTTGCTACTCACCATCATAGTCTAAGTATTGACATCAATTTTTAGTAGACATTATTAATTCTAGTATAGTATTCCCACCTATTCAGTTTCTACTGAACTAGTACTACTACTAGCAGATGCAGGGGTTGGCAATGGTGGTTATACATAATTTATTATAATAATAATAGAACAAAGAAATAAATACATAGGAATAATATTTTTTAATAATAAATAAATATTATTACTGATTATAATAAATAATTATTATGATGTAAATATTAATTAAATAAATCGATGTTTCATACATTTTTTGTTACCATTTTGTAAGAGAAGGAATAGTTTAAAGCACAAAAAGTGGCTGCAATATCAATATACTCGCAAAAAAACATATAAGTTACAAAGGAAGCTAGGGGAAAACAAGCTGTCAGAATTAGGAATCTGACAAGTTATTTTAGGAAAGAAAGACATGATGAAACATGTCGCAACCCAAGATAAATTTTGGATTCGTGATGAAATAAGCTGCAACTATGTAAGGAACCCAGTTATTTTCAAAAAACAAAGAGAGAGGATAAAACATGTTGCAATTGTCAGCCGGGAAAAACTGAAGGTTTGGAAATTTGGGAATCCAAGATATTTTTAGAGATCATGATGAAAGAAGCTGCAACTATATAAGGAGCATTGGAGCAGCATTGAGCGGGCAGTCGTTGTTTAATTTTTGGACAGTAATGTTGTGATTAGTTAGCGAGATTTAGCAGTTAGATGAGAGGAACAGACGCCTTCATGCAGGACTACACAAGTGATCAGGAGCAAACGCATTATTAAAGAGGAGTATTCACTACTGGACTACAAGGATCGGAAAGAAACATTGATTGGAGGAGATACCACAGGACACGCTAGCCTATTTGTTACTAAAGAGGAGTATTCACTACTGGACCACAAGTATTGGAAGGAAAAATTGATTGGAGGAGATACCACAGGACACGCTAGCCTAATTTGGGATAAGTGATTTATTTTGACATTGAGCATTAGTGAGATAGGACGGTGTTAGCGCATTAGCTGAAACATTGCTGACAGCCAACAATAATTGTGAAAAGGAGTGCTTGATATATGAAACTGGTTGATAGATATAGATAGTTAGTAATTGGAAGTTGGTTTTTATTCTTTTGACAGTATTCAGAAGATATCAGTGTTTAGGTAATACCGTAATTGTTTAAGGAAAGCATCGGTTTTTCTATACGAAAATAACTTAGCATCTAACCTTGATTATACAGTTACAGGGCAAATAAGGGATTTATTTTGACATTTGGCATTAGCTAGGTAGAACGGTGTTAGCGCATTAGCTGAAACATTGCTGACAGCCAGCATTAATTGTGAAGAGAAGTACTTGATGAATGAAACTGGTTGATAGGTATAGAGATTTTTGTAATTAGGAAGTTGGCAGTTTGATTTGGTTGTTTTGACGACGTTCGGTATACATCGGAGTTTTTCTTAAAGATAAGTATTTGGATTGTTTTTTTGTTGAGTAGACATTACGCAGTAATTTGATATTCCATTTATTTAGATTCAGACTTTACAGTCAAAGATTTATTTTTATAAAACAACAGTAACTGACACCAATTCCATTACGGTTTGGTGGGGTCCTGGTGGCAAATAGCTGAATTTTTGGTTTGGCTGGCTATTTGGGGTAAGCTCACTTTTTTAACGTGGGTTTGCTTGGGGTCAATTATTAATAATCATAGTGGTTCCATTTTCAATAATCTTATTGATATAAATTATAAAAAGAATATTTCACTTAGTTATCAGTTTGATAATTGTTTTGTTTACGTATTAATCTCATTCAGATTGATTATTCAGTCAGATAGATTGTTTTGACAACCATCTCCAGCTGATTGTCGTATCGCACTATCAGTAATATTACAGCTGTTCGCTTGCTTAGGAATTGTTTTGGTTGTATATTTATAATTGTCAGGAGGGTAGGGACAGGCCATATACTCATAACTCATTAGTCTCAGTCTCGGACTGTTACAAACGGTTACTGAGTGCCTGTAGTAAAGTGGAAATACAGTCCTCTTGCTTACGGTCCCGTTATTTAGCAGTTTACCTTATTACTGTTTACTAAGATTATTATTAGTTAGTTTTATTGATTCCCTATTTTATCACATTCTATCTGTTTTACGCTATATACCCTCTGACAATTTATCAACTATAATAAATACTACATAATAATAACAATGATTTTATCATGTTAATGGAGAATCGCACTGTTTTAATCCGCCTAGATTTAAAGGTCGCTTGATTTATTTTCGCCCAATTTAGGTGTCGCTTAATTATTGTTGATGAGTCTACTGAGAAGCTTGAATTTATTCTGTTTTGGAGACTTTTCAACAGAATCGCCTGATTTTATGCCTGCTAATATTTCTTCTTTTACAGTATACGCCTGGCTGAGCTCTTCTCCTACTCTAAATTACAGAGAGCTCTAGCCAGCTTACATATAAAACATTACGCAACAATCAGCCTTAGGTGCTGACTTGACAATACATTGTAAACTGACAATTTGCTATTACAGCGTGGGCCCTTGGGGTTTCAATTTGAAAGAAATCATTTATCTATACTACTACCGACCCATTGGCATACTATTTATCATTGAGCATTCACATTGTGTAGATGACAAAATAACTCTTCTGAAAGCCATTAAGAAAAAAAACCTAGGAGACGTATGAAACTAATAGTAATAAATTACGTTTTAACTCAAACTTTTAGATTTTATTGAAATAATAAATTCGCTCGTTTCTTAAATCGAGCCCTCTGGATTTGTGTTCTTCACTTACATGTATATATATACATTATACATATATACATATAACTATATTCTTATTCAATAATTATCATTCTACTAAAATTTATGATTATTACTGTACAAGAAAAATGGCACGACTTTCTGTGGGTAGCCTGGGAGCAAACCAGAACATTCATTATCACAATAGCAATTTCATTTAGCACATTGCCTATTGTTGCCAACATCCTTTGTTATTATTATTAGTAACCTCGGAACATTTACATGCTCTATTATGTTATATTATTATTCCAGGCTACGACTTTTGTACCACCCCAAGGGCAAAGGTCAAACCTGTTATAAATACAGCTGCTGAGCCTCTCCCAAGGCAGTGTAATCACTGGGGCACAGCTGGTTTTTATTCTTTGAATAAATATATACAGCCTTCACTCAAGCAAGTTCAATCTCAAAACTCTCTTGCACACACAAGAAAACATATATACAGCTCTACTACTCTATAAGACAACTACTTCTGATGACCTACTGGCCTGGTTGTTGTCTGACGAGTGGCAGATGGAAGACAGACTTGCCTGGCAGACGCTGCCTACGTGATAGTATCAGGGCCTACGTTCAGGTAGATGATGCTGAAAGAAGATAAGTAGGTATTGATACAGTCGGTCTGACAGCGAGCGTGTCTGATTGAATAGACAACTACTTTGCTTGCTTAAAGGTGGTGCGGGTGGCTACCGGAGTAACCTACCACAGTTATAACAATAATAATAAAATCCTGCACATTATTATTATGATTCTTATTGTATAATAATAATATATCAGAATCATATAATAATAATAATTAGTAATAATTTATGTATAAATAAATATGAATATTATATTATAATAACATCGATTATTATTATTATCATTATCAAAGATGATAATTGTAACGACCGTGCTATGAAGTAAATCTTCAACAATCCTCTAGCTATTTTGCAAGCAAGCTTTCTCTTTAAGTAGCAGGCTAGTCCTAATTGCTCCTATCCTTTTCATATAAATTCATTGTACTTAATGGCAACTCAGTGTGTTCGTGCAACAGCTACTGAGCCTGCCAAGTAGGTTTATTTGTAAGTTCATATTTTTTGTGTTTTTCTCATTACACTTGTTACTTACTAATTGTTTGTTTTTTACCGGCCATTTTCTTTTCTTTCGACTTCTCTAGGTACACTGCATATCATATCAAAACATTAACAACTCTGGGAGCAATGTGACTCCATAATAATGTGTAAGTTGACTTCTTAATATCATTGATGTTACATTGTATTGCCCTTGTCAGTTTATCAACTTGCTAGTCTTTATATTAATTCTTCTGTAATACTTTATTTATATATATGCAGGATTACCAGACCATCAATAATATCTTTGAGCATAAATCTGCGTAAACACCGGGACAAATCCATTGCATCCAGAAACAATAATAGTAGATAGTAGCTAGTTACAGTTGAGAGTTTTAGTAAGTTAGCTACTAAAAAATTAATTAATAGATAATAATAGATAAATAAATGATAATCATGATAACAACAACTTTTATTATTAATTAATAATTATTATTATTAATAATTATCATAATTTATATATTGTTATTATTATAATCATATATTTATAATTATTATTAATTGTTATTATTATTATTATTATTATTATTATTATTATTATTATTATTATTATTATTATTATTATTTTATTATTGTATACATACCTTATTATTATTATCATTTAATAATAATAATAATTATTATTATTATTATTATATTATTATTATTGCTTTTCAGTAGGTTTACACATTACATATATATATAAACAATAAATATATTAACCACATAATTCTGAAGGTGGGTGTGAGAGTTTTATTGTGGTAGTCAATCAGCATACCTTTTGAAATTGCTAATATAAATGATGAGGATAATATAATAATCAATCACTGACTATTTCTGTTCTAAAAAAAATTGTAATATTGAAAAAATAAAAAATAACTTGACTCACTTATATAGCCAGCGGTGTTACAGCCTTCGATCCTATTTTTCCAGCATCACCACCCCTCCCCCGTGGTTCATTCCTAGACCGGAACAAAAGCGTAAACAAAAAGTGTTCTAATCGGTGTTTCAAACAATATTCCGTTAAATTGGAGGTTGTCTTGACGGTTTCGTTAGCCAAACTTGCAGGCTACACTCTGCACGCGGGAATATAGCAGGCGAGTTAGCAGCGGACATTGTCATTATTCATCACCATCATTATTATAGCAGCTGTATTTTTGAATTAATTTTACTGAAGTGATTGTTTGTAACATACTTTCTGATAACATATCCCCCATATATTGACGGTAAATGCTAATACCACTACGACTATCTTTACTACCACTGCCACAAACCATGAGTTTTGTTTTGCTTTATTATTAATTATATAGCTGGTGCAAAAAAACTTTTGAAATTTTTTTAAGCTTCTGAAAATAGCACCAGAGTGTACCATGGTGTCTTGTCACCAGAATGCTACCAAAATTTTTAGTGTAGCATTATTTTAAACCATATAAAAATTAATTTCAAAAAGACCTTAATTACAGCACCAATTTTTTTTATAACTCCACGCCAACACTTAAGTAATCACGGCAGGCAGAGGCGTATTAGGGAGTTTGCGAAAAACCCTGATTAACGAGTACGTTAACGTAGGGTACGCGCCAATTGGCCAAATTATTAAGTTCTGGGATAAGCTCACCAAGTACGTTGCGACAATCTCGCCGAGCGAGCCAATTCCCTGACTGAAAATCATTTCCGTTTTCACAGCGATAGCAGTTACACCTTTTGTATTTTTATTTTACTAATAATGGCCTCCCAAACAAAGTTATAAGTTACTATTAACACACAGCTGTATTTATTTATTATGAATGGTGGTGGCTTCCTGTACATGGATTACTGGCCTAACTGATGTTTATTCAAAATGTATATACGCCAGTGAGTGATTGTAATTTTGATGTTTTTTATGGCGTTTAATCAACAATGATAAAAATAATAATTAATAATACAATTTGCGATGGCGGTAACAAAATCCCCTCCAGTGTAAAAGAGGCGCCTCACGTACCAAATATTCCCTTCCGTCAAAACAGTAAATTGACGTAAAAAATCTCACGTTTACCAGAGGTACTACGTGGGACGAGACAGATAATCACCGATAATCCGCTCTAGTGGTACCACGTGACCTCTCTCACGTACTCGTTAACGGCCTCGTTGGGCTTTCGCAAACTCCCTATTGAGTACCCCCGAACATTCGGGGGTCGAACTCACAACCCCCTAACGTTAGGGGGTCAAATTTGTCGGGTATTGTTTTGGTTTGCGGGGATTGATTTTTCTCCTGATGATTGTTTGGAGTTATCTTAGCATTACAACATGAAACATAGACCTAGCCCAACTACATGCTTTACTTCTTTTGTGGATTGACATTGACCCACCCTTGTGATAGAACAATAAATTTATCAGTAAACGAACAAGGCACATCATTGGCCTCATGAACATATGGTTGACCAATCAAATAAATGAATATTCCTGCTTTTGAATAAAAGTGGAAAAGCGGCACTACTGTAAATAAATATTTATTTACATTATTATGATTGTTAAACAACAACATGCAAATGAAGCTGCTATGCAACAACTAACAAGTGTCTGTATGTGGCTTGGTGGTTAAAATTATTATTACTACTACTGTAACTATTATTCTGTGCAGGATTTCACTGTGTGAGTTGGTAGCTCGGCCTACCTGCACAACTTCCCGAACTGAGTTGGCAACTATGTCTATCGCTGAGCAATACAACCCTCCCACAGGTCGACTAGCATCCTTGGGAATGGTGTGTAACCATTCCTATTTTACTAGTCTAACTGCCGGCTGCGTTAGCTTGTTTCAATGTGCAAGGCAGAGGTCGAACTTTGAAGGCGAACTAGTCAGAGCTAGGTTCGGCCAGCAGAGGTTCGCACTATTCTGCAGAGTGCAGTTCAGTGACCGAACTTTGAAGGCGAACTAGTCAGAGCTAGGTTCGGCCAGCAGAGGTTCAGGCTGATCTGCTTATATATTACTACTCCAGTAATAGAGCATTCGGTGTACGAGCATGTACTAGCGCTGTGAAGTTATTATTGTTAGAGAACAAAGAAACTTCTGAGAGTGGGGCAATCTGACTCTGCTTTATTGCTGCCTTTACACGGCTATTTATACAAAAGGTTACATAACCGATAAATATGTAAACAAACAAGGACAAAGGAAAGTTGTAAGACACGCCTGTTAAGAAAGGCTAGACAAATAAGAATAAGTATATAAAAGATAGGGCTGGCCTTGCAGCTACGGCTGAGTGCATGCACATGTGTTACATATAAAATTGTGTGTAGTAGAACGCAGGGTGAATGTACATAGAACAAGGTAGCGTTAGAGCGTGTGCATAAAATAAACTGTGTGGATAAAGTAAGTAGAGTAAATAGATAAATGTTGCAGTCGAACGCCGTCCGCCACAATTCTAATAATTAATAATGATGATTGGATTTTCCCCCACTTCACTACTACTATTATTTATAATCATTAGATAGATAGATTAGATTATTATTATTATTAATTATTATAAATTATATATATATATGTATAATTATTATTATTATTTATAATAATAATTATAAATAACAGTTAATAATAATTTGAAGCAGTCAAATTATATTATTTATTATTATTATAATAAAAAATGATAAATAAATATATATTAATGATAACAATAAACAATCAAAATAATGAAATACATATAAATAATAAAGTAATAATAATAATAATAGTAATTATTTATTATCATTATTAATAATTGATAAATTACAAACGTTGAAAAAATGAATAATGATTAGCTAATAAATGATAATATAGTATAAAAATAATAAAACTCGACCCCCTAACACTCATAGTGAACCCCCTAACAGGCAACCCCCTAACAAATTCCTCCAACCCCCTAACAAAAATTTTTTCGCGCTTCGCGCAATTCTATTTTGTTAGGGGGTTGGATTTTTAACTCAAAACGCCCCTGACAGCAGGCGGATCAGTCGAGCGTGAAGCTATATAAAAAAAACCTACGGGCCTAGTTTAGCTGTTGTGTAGCAATAATAATACTTTAAAATATCATCTGTCACAATAATATTATTCATCATTACACTTCTTTATTATGTTACAGAGACCACAAGAAAAAGAAGAAAACCATCACAGATGAAGACATTTTTTATAGTGCTAAATATATATTGTTTCTACTGGAACTGTTGTTATTATCATATATAATAAAATTATTATTATTAGTGTATGTTGTAGTTTTGATGATTGAGAAAAGTGTGTCAACATGATATTTGTTAATCATATTTGCCACAATTAATTTATGTTATAGGATTTTTATACACCGACCAAGAACCAAACTGTTCGTTATTTTTATCAATTGTTGTTATTATGCGTTGAAAATATACTAAATATTATAAATAGTAAGTAGTAATAATTATTTGATGTTTTATTATAGCCTCATACATTAAACATTCACCAAACGCAGAACACTGGGCGCACAAACCGCCCGTATTGTTTTATGGTCACGTGGTGTTCGTTTTTCGGCCTATATTTTGTCAACAGAAAAATTACAGCAAAAATTCTTTTTTAAAAAACTCCAAAATATTATATCAAATAATGAAACACAAATAAAAAATAACACCAACGGATTTATGGTGAAATTGCAAAGAACTTCGTTGGCTCAAAACATTGTGAAAAGTTTCTGAGTGCTGGGAAATTTGCGATTTTGAGAGATTATTTCAAATAATACCTCTCGGAACCATGCTGTTTTTCAAAGGACAGTTGAAGGTGAGTTTTATGCGCTCTGGTGTTCTGAATCTAATGAACTTTGAACTTTTGTTCTGTGAGCCTTAGTTCCTGACTTATTAAAAAAATGGGTCCACCTACTCAGAGCCAAAACCGCAAATAAACCGTTGGCATTCTATCAACCGGAGAGATTCGTTAATTCTCACGCAACGCATGCGGCCCACTTGCACTAGCTAAATTATAACAACAACAGTGTTTTACTACAACAAGATTGGTTGGCTCTATAACATTATTTTGTAGAAGTAGCTGGACTGCACAAAAAACAACAAGTTCTGTATCTCAGTTAATATAGACAGGTGCCGTCATCAGAAATCTTGTAATTAATTTAATAATCATCATAACTAATAATAATAAATGAATTTAATATAAAATTTCAATAATTAATAAATAATAATTAAAACTAATGGTTATTGATGACCTTGCATTTTTGCTATATCATATTTGTTACCACTAGCTGTTATCATTCAATGATGCTTTTTTTCTGGATTAACAGATATAATATTGTAACGGACCGGCGCCATCTTACTCTATGGTATACAAACACTTACACTTATTAGTTAGTTCTATGGTACAATCGTACAAACACTTACTAGTTCTATGTCTTGTCACTCGCATTATTTACTGTCTACTTGTCCTAGTTCTATGCCCGCGCTTTAGGGCAGATCCATCTATGTACTTATTCTTATAATTATTTTTACATGCAAAGTTATACGTGTGCCATGTGCATTCAGTCAAGCATTCATTCTAGTTCCACCCTTTGTGTATTATTCGCCCACTCTAGCCAATTGCTGTGTTAGGTGTGGCTATCTTTTGTCTGTCAATTTTATCAGCTTATCTGTTATGTAACCATGTACATAAATACGAATGTTTTGGATAATAAAATCAGAGTCAGCTTGCACACTCTCAGAAGTTTCTTTGTACATACAAATAACTTCACTTGCGCATCATTACTCGAGTAGTAATAAACAGGCAGATCAGTCTGAACCTCTGCTGGCCGAACTTAGCTTGTCTATGCTTCGCCTTCAATGTTCGACCTCTGCACAGCACTACAATAAAGACAGCCGAACCTCTGCTGGCCGAACTTAGTATAACTAGTTCGCCCTTCAAAGTTCGAATTCATTGCACACACACTGATAACAGCTAACGCAACCGACAGCTCACTTGTAACTGAGATGGTCAGTCACCATTCTCCAGTCTACTAAGTCGACCTGTGGCAGGGTTGTATCGCTAGCGCAGTAAACACAGTTGCCATTACAAGTTCGGGAGGTTGTGCAGGTAGGCCGAGCTACCACCTCGCACCCCCACAGTGAAATCCTGCACATTGGTGGCAGCAGTGGGATTGACAGACACTCACAAGCAGCACCTCCCAGAAGAAGAATGGCGACCAGAAGAAGAGCACTGAGTACTGACAGGGACCCTTCCAGCCTGCAGATGATGGGGACGCTCACCGATATCCTAGACCGCATGACAGTAGCCACAGCCAGAGATAGGTTCAGAGTACCACAGTACGATGGTACAGGAGATGTGGACTACTTTCTACAACGGTTTCAGGAAGTGACAAGAGCGAACCATTGGCCGGCGGAAGAGGCGGTCATCCACTTACGCCAAGCCTTGACAGGCAAGGCCGAACGGTGTGGTCGAGGCGAGACCACGGAAGAGGTGACACGGACTCTGCAGGCGACCTTTGGTATGACCCGCTCGGAAGCCCAAGCCAAGTTGCTAAGCTACCGACGGAACCCCAGAGACAGCCTCAGAGACCATGCCCTCACAGTCGAGCAACTCATTACGGCGGCCCACAGCACTCTGCCGCGACAGAATAGGGACGAACTGGTGATGCAGACGTTCCACAGCACTCTAGGGCACACGTACCTGCAGCGTCACTTGCTGGCAGTACGCCCTCAGAACCTGGAGGAAGCAATCTTAGCAGGAAATGAGTTCCTGCAGGTGCCACACCAGCCGTTGGGAGGACCTCACATCAGGGCAGTGGAGGCCGACCCCTTAGAAGAGGAGATGACCTCACCAAGAGAGACGGCTCGACACCAAGAAGTACAGGACCCTTTGGCACAGCTGCTTAAGACCGTAGAAGGGTTGAGCAAAGAAATTGCTAGCCTAAAGACGGAAAAGAAGCCTGAGCCGGCCAAAAGATGTTGGGGATGCCAACAGATAGGCCATACCCGGAAGGCGTGTAGAACCGTCCCGTGGCCTAGCCGCCAGGGAAACGACTACCGCCCGCAGCAGTAGGGAGACCCGCTGGCTGCACACGGGCAACGACACCTCAGAAGAAAAGGGCACAGGCGCCCTCCAGTGAACCGGCGACAGCGCGTCGAGCAACTCCTCCCCTGGACCTCCTGACTAGTCCCCCTATCGCCCTACACAACCGTTTCGCCAGCCTGTCGGCACTCGACAGCTCAGTGGCGGAAGAAACGGACGGCGACGGGACTCTAGAGCAGCAGGAACCAAGGCCCAGGAAGAAGGACAGGCAGACCCAGACGCCCCCACTGGAGAAGGAAGAGTTCGTTCCGAAACCTGTGACCCTACAGAGCAACCAGATAGAGCGACCCTATCGCTCGAGTTACTACCTACCTGGAAGGGTAGAAGGAGAGGCGGTAACACACCTCATAGACACGGGCTGCAACACTAACCTGTTGTCCAAGCGAGTCTTTGATCGGTTACCGAGCCACGTACAGCGCAACCTGCAGCACTACGATTCCCATGGGATCATGGCCGACGGCACGAGACTCCCATTCTACGGCTTGCTCGCACTGAAGGGAAGGATACGACACGTCAAGTTCGAGGAGACCTTTGTGGTCAGCCAGATCAACGAAGACGTTATCCTAGGGATGCCCTTCCTGACAAGCCAAGGGTGCCAGATGGGATTCGACCGTCCAGTGCTGGTGATACAAGGAAAGGAGCTGGCCTGTACCGACCGCCACGGGAGAAATCTCGTGTCCAAGGTACAAGTCCGACAGGACACCCAGCTTCCACCACAGACAGAAGTGACTATTCCATGTCACTTGAGCTCCAGGGATACGTTTCCCCAGGGAGTGATTGAAAGCATTCAGGGTGGGATACCCATCGCCACCAGCGTCAACAGGCCTGACGCGCAAGGACATGTGCTGGTTAGATGTCTGAACCCGACGCAGGACACCCTAAGACTACCCGCAGGAGAGGTGATTGGTACCTTTACGGGAGTAGAAGAGGGTGGCGTTCAAGAGCTGACAAAACCAGACGGACAACAGAGGAGAAAGACGGGAGGAAGAGAGTTGCCCCCCCATCTGCACGACCTCTTCCAGCAAGCCAAGAGAGGGTGCCAGGACCCATGGCAGGAGCAGCAAGTGAAGGAGCTGCTGATCGAATACCAGACGGTATTTAGTAGCCACAGCGGGGACCTAGGCCGGACGACGCTGGCGGAGCACTCGATCCCCACGGTAGAAGGGGCTCGACCCATCCGGTGCCCACCACACCGCCTGGGACCAGAGAAAGAGGCAGAGGCGGAACGCCAGATCAAGGACCTTTTAGAAAAGGATCTCATTGAGCCGGCCGACGGAGCTTGGAGCTCCCCTGTGGTACTGGTAAGGAAGAAGGATGACACATGGAGGTTCTGTGTGGATTACCGGAGGCTGAATGACATAACCAAACAGGACGCCTACCCCATCCCCAGAATCGATGAATCACTGGACGCCCTGGCAGGGAGTAAGTACTTCACTACGTTGGATCTTACTAGTGGGTACTGGCAGGTACCCCTGGACCAAGATGCCAGTGACAAGTCGGCCTTCACCACAAGAAGCGGCCTATGGAAATGGAAGGTGCTGCCCTTCGGGTTGACGTCAGCCCCCGCCACCTTTCAGAGACTCATGGAAAAGGTCCTCAAGGGTCTTCACTGGAAAACACTGCTCCTGTATCTAGATGATGTGATTATCATCGCGCCCGACTTCCAGACACATTTACAGAGACTCGGAGAGGTGCTAGGACGACTCCATCAGGCAAACCTGAAGGTAAAACCCTCCAAATGCGAGCTGCTACAAGAAGAGGTCAAGTACCTCGGGCACGTAGTGAGCGCAAAGGGAGTGGCCACCGACCCAGGGAAGGTGGAGGCCGTCAGGAGATGGGAGGCGCCGACGGACGTAAAGGGGCTACAGGCGTTCCTAGGAACCGCCGGGTACTATCGCCAGTACCTCCCCGACTACGCCACGATCGCTAAACCTCTCACCGTGATGACAGGCAAGGAGACGCCATGGAAGTGGGGACAAGTAGAGCAGGCAGCCTTCGACCAACTCAAGGCCAGACTCACTCAAGCTCCGGTGCTTGGATACCCCGACCCCAACCTGCCTTACACGCTGGACACTGACGCCAGTGCGGTAGGAGTCGGTGCTGTGCTCTCCCAAGTACAAGAAGGCAAGGAACGCGTCATTGCGTATTTCAGCAAGACGTTGGCACCAGCGGAGAGGAATTACTGCGTCACTCGGAAGGAGCTGGTCGCTGTCATCAAGGCAGTGAAGCATTTCCGACCCTACCTCTATGGGCGGGAATTCAAGCTCCGGACGGACCACGCCTCCCTTCGCTGGCTGTGCAGGAGAAAGGAGCCATCGAACCAGATAGCTCGCTGGCTAGAGATATTGGCTGAGTTCCGATATAAGCTCGAACACCGGGCTGGAACTCACCATGGTAATGCTGATGGACTCAGCCGACAGGGACCCTGTGCGGACTGTAGGCAATGCAGCTCCATCGAGCAGAGAGATGGGGGACCTTCCCATGCAGAGCTACAGCAAGAGGCTGGACAGAGACCGCAGAGAGAGGTGAAGGACGACCTCAACACATCGAACCCGGCACATTCCCCCCAGAGCTCGACTCAGAAGCAGTCGGAGGGACGGAATGCGGTAGGCCGGGCTTGTACCGAGCTGAGACGGCCGGGAGACATGTTGGAGAGGGAGTCTGCGGAGGAGAGCGAGAAAGAGGAGCGGGTCAACCTCACTGTGACAAACCCGGTACACTCCACCCAAACCTTAGCTCAAGAGCAAAGGGACGGGCAGGATGCGGTAGGCCGGATTTATGCCGAGCTGAGACGACCGGGGAGCGTCACAGAGAGAGAGCTGGCCGAAGGAAGTGTCGAGTTGAGGACACTGTATGACCGGAAGGAGGCGATGAGGATTCGCCCTGACGGGGTGCTCGTGATCACGCTGCACCACCCTTCCAGACCAAAGCAATGTGTAGTCTGCCCACCAAGCCGGAGGACCCAGGTCGTCTGGGAGACGCACAGGATGATCCATGCAGGGATTCATCGGACGAGACGGCGTATCCTGATGGATTGGTACTGGCCAGGCATATCCCCCCTGGTCAGGAGACTAATCAAAGACTGCGAAGTATGCCAAGTGGCCAAGAATGGAAAGAAGGCAGAGAACCCCCACAGGCAAAGAATGTATGCGGGACGACCTTTTCAGAAGTTGGCGGTCGACCTGGTCGGCCCCTTGCCACTAACGAAGAGGAAGAACCGCTGGGCGTTAGTCCTCACCGACCATTTCACCCGATGGCAGGACGCGATAGCCCTGCCTGACGCCACAGCACCCACGGTCGCCGTCGCACTGGACGAAAGAGTGTTTGCCTACTGGGGCCTGCCCGAACAGCTACACTCCGACCAAGGGGCTCAATTTGAGTCCGTGCTGTTGGAGGAACTGTGCAGCCTGTGGGGTATCAAGAAGACCAGGACCACCCCCTATCACCCGCAAGGGAACGGAATGGTGGAGCGCCAGAATCGGACGCTAGGCGATGCGCTCCGCACTCTAATATTGACAAAGGGCCAGGACGAGTGGGACAGTCTGCTACCGCAAATCATGCGGGCCTGCCGCAGCACTCCCCACTCAGCAACAGGAGAGACACCCAATATGTTGGTAATGGGACGGGAGGTTCGCCTTCCTGATCAGCTAACAGGTACACCTCCTACCCTGGACCCCCGCAACATACTGGAGCATACGGCAGAGGTACAGGAGAACCTCCAGAGAGCACACGAATACCTCCGACACCAGCAGCAAGAAATCAGGAGCCAGGACGACGAAGAACCCTCCGTATTTCAGAAGGGGGAGCTCGTCGTACTAGAGAATAAGAGAAGAGTAAAGGGTAGCAACCCGAAGCTACAACCCCGATTTGTGGGCCCGTACGAAGTGACAGAGGTATTCCCGAATCATACTTACAAAGTACAAAGAAACGGGCAGTGGTCGATCCAGAACGGAATGCGATTGCGCCACTATAGGACTTGCCAGGAGCCGGTCGGCCGGGCACCCCCCTGTAGGGAACCCGCCCTCCAGCCCAACATGAAAGGAGCCAGAAGGGGACGGCCCCCCAAAGCACACCCAGCACCCACTGAAGTCGTGGAACCACTGCCGCTGCCCTTACCAGCGCAGTTACCATTGCCATTGCCGTCGCCCCCACGGGACAGGTCGCCGCTCGTCAGAGAGCCACCGACACCACCACCCACTCAGGGAACCAGGAGTCCCCTCCCGAGGGGTGGAACCCCCCACACTCAAGAGTGGTCACTCCCGCCTTCGCCTGCGACCCACCGCAGTCCAACCCGAAGGCCAGAAGCAATAGAAGATGAAGGAACAGAGAGAAGAAGTCTAGAGAGAGTTAATACACCACCCGAGGTCGCCCAAAGGTCACCCAGCCCCCAAGGGCCCCCAGCCCTCAACGAAGAGGATTGGCCGCCATTGCAGCAAAAACAGACACCTGTATCACCCCTGGATCGACCCCAGAGAGAGCGACACAAACCAAGAAAGTTAGAAGACTATCACTGTTATACGACAGTGAGGGAGCCACCATCACCCAGAACGCCACCCACCGAGGTGGGAAGCACCCATAGGGTAACCCCACAAACACGGGCTCCCAATCCCGCAAGTACACCAACAGAAAACCCGGCCGAAAACGGTTGGATATTGGTGAAAAGAAGAAGAAAAGAAAAAGAATTGGTAGAAGAAGGGACGAATTATCACGAAAGGGGACGAGAAGAAAGCAGTGAGCAAGAGAATATAACTCCCCGGAACGATAACTTCGCCACCGAAAAAACCAATCATCAACAAAGGGACATAACTTCCCATGACAGCGGACGAGGGCCCGCTGGAAAATTCAGCAAAGAAACCGCCACATCACGTCATCAAAATAATACCACGTGGGAGGCGGCGCTGAGAGAGCACGTGGTAGCCATCACCAATCAAAATATAGAAAGGTGTAGGAGCCGCCAACGCTCAGTTGCCAGCCAGCCAAGAACAAGTTCGCTACCCAATAGACGAGTAGATCAACCGGACAACACATCAACAAACATGGCAAGAGTATCACAGCACCACAAAGAACCGATCGACATCACATCTACCACCGCAGGTGAGCAAATACCAGACGTGACAATCCAGTCACTAACCAAGGCGTTAGACAGACAGATGCGAGTAGCAGTAACTATTCCCCGAAAGGAGGATATGTTACAAAAAACCAACATGTCGCCTGCCATCAACATACGGCGTGTTGCTGTTGTAGAAGAAGGAGAGCTACCGACACCAACCACCAATCCCCTCGCCAGAGAAATATGGCTCAGCGGTGAGACGTTGCATGCAATCAAGGACATGGCTGTACAAGTGGACAACAGTGAGCAATGGAGGTGCCGGCGCTGCGACTACCAGCAAGTAAGGAAGCGTGTCATTTACCACGTTCGTCAGCATTTGACTTTCTTCTTCTGCAAGTGCGGGAAGAAGAGTGCTTCAAGAGACGCCATCTTGAAGCACATCCGAGTACAAGGAGGCACTGAAGAGCATGGGGGAAAATCCAAGCCACTTTTTGAAGTGGACGCCGCTCGGTACAACGAGTTCTGTGAAACCATGGGCTGGCAGTCACCACCACCCTTCGGCACCCCGACCCCCATCATAGAAAGAGCATCAACAGAGAAGAAACAATCGGAGAAGCAACAAGTGGACAAGGCACCAGTACACAAACGACTGGGGAGACAACCAGAGTCACCTCCCCCGACAAAGAGAAGGAGGACAACCCCCCCTCGACGCTCGACCTCGCCCAGGAGGGAGCAACTGCAGTCAAATACATACAACTGGAGGGCCGAACGGGAACGATCGGCTGAGGCTGAAAGACTGAGACGTAGAAGAGAATACAGACACCGCATGGAAGCGCTGGACCGTGAGCTGCATGCAGTCACCCACGAGGCATGCCAACTTTTACTTCGAGCCGAAGATATCAAGAAGGAACTGAGTCGACCATACCGAGACTAACACAGATGCCGCCGACGTTGATTAATTGGCTACCCTCGCCAATGGGGAGGAGTGTGTGTAACGGACCGGCGCCATCTTACTCTATGGTATACAAACACTTACACTTATTAGTTAGTTCTATGGTACAATCGTACAAACACTTACTAGTTCTATGTCTTGTCACTCGCATTATTTACTGTCTACTTGTCCTAGTTCTATGCCCGCGCTTTAGGGCAGATCCATCTATGTACTTATTCTTATAATTATTTTTACATGCAAAGTTATACGTGTGCCATGTGCATTCAGTCAAGCATTCATTCTAGTTCCACCCTTTGTGTATTATTCGCCCACTCTAGCCAATTGCTGTGTTAGGTGTGGCTATCTTTTGTCTGTCAATTTTATCAGCTTATCTGTTATGTAACCATGTACATAAATACGAATGTTTTGGATAATAAAATCAGAGTCAGCTTGCACACTCTCAGAAGTTTCTTTGTACATACAAATAACTTCACTTGCGCATCATTACTCGAGTAGTAATAAACAGGCAGATCAGTCTGAACCTCTGCTGGCCGAACTTAGCTTGTCTATGCTTCGCCTTCAATGTTCGACCTCTGCACAGCACTACAATAAAGACAGCCGAACCTCTGCTGGCCGAACTTAGTATAACTAGTTCGCCCTTCAAAGTTCGAATTCATTGCACACACACTGATAACAGCTAACGCAACCGACAGCTCACTTGTAACTGAGATGGTCAGTCACCATTCTCCAGTCTACTAAGTCGACCTGTGGCAGGGTTGTATCGCTAGCGCAGTAAACACAGTTGCCATTACAAGTTCGGGAGGTTGTGCAGGTAGGCCGAGCTACCACCTCGCACCCCCACAGTGAAATCCTGCACAATATTGTAAGGGAATGTAGCATAGCGACCAGGCAGCAGGTCGACCTCAGTAACGATATATTATCCTAGCCGAACTCTACTCTTATTTTCTACCTACATTATTTACCACTATTGCATATCTTTACCCATATTTTTGTACACGTGCTTGGGCAGTCATCCATGCCTTGGAGACTGCCCCCTTGTTCTATCTAACTTGTTCTATTGGTCTTTTAATAACCAATCAACCGTACAGGCGTGGCCTGCTTTTGTGTATGTGCTGTCAATCTATATAACATAATTTTCCAGTATAAATATCCATTTAATGCATTAATAAAATGAGAGTAAGCCTGACACTCTCACTGCTTGTTGATTCTTATTGCATAAGCGCACTTATGCAAAGCATTGGTAGCAAAGTGAATACACACAAGCAAACCTCTCACACACAGATTGCACTGGCAGATGAAACTATAAGTTCACTACTTGCACAGATAATTCAGACAGATAAAGCAGCTCTTGGACAAGTTGGCTAGTGGCAAGGACAATAGTCAGTAGAAAGTGTTCAGTCGATTCGACTTACACTGCATTCGACCTACGGGCGAGTGATACTGGAACGGTTGTTCAAACTATTAGTGCAACCCGACGCATCTATTCTGCCGAATAGAAAATCAGTGGAAATTGAGGGAGTTGTGACAACTCCTCACTGTGTATTGCTTACGGGCGTACAATGCTGCAAATTCTACTCGACCAGCTAGGTTGCTGACCTTGGGCTAGTTGGAGGCGGACGCTGCACTGTTTGTAACGCACTTATTACTGTGGGCCGCTGTACAGGTGACCAGCTACCACACCACCACAAATTCCTGTACAATATTAGATTAATTATGAACCAGAATAAATTAAAACGCTAATGATGACAAATAAATAGCCGCGATACTAACGACTACTAACCATCATTAACCGTAGCGTTTGCTGTAAACCCATTATTTACTTAAAACATGCGGCGCACATGATAAGCCAGTGATGTGTTTGCAATGGTTGTGGTTAGGCTAATTTATATTTGGCTAGGATGAAAAATAATTTTAGTTGGGGCGTCTTTTTGAAAAACCTTCATATTATCAAAATACATTGAACACACTCCAATAATAATACACCATTCAAATCCTAACTCCTCAGTCTATTTTATAGTCTTATAACAATATGTCGATGCCCTTCAGGGACGTGGTAGATTTTGGATAAAAATTCGAAAATTTAAAGGCATTTTCCCAAGTCTATGACTGGAATGAGGAAAATGTTCATAGTCACATATATGCGCTGTAGACTACTCTAGCTATAGCAATTGGATTTGTGTCTCTGTGAGCTTTAGTTTGAAAGATATAAAAAAACATGATTTTTTGGACTGGAAAAAAATCACGAATTTTCCGGGACAAATTTTTATAACAATGCTATTGTTCATATTACACGGCGACCGCAACGGTTTTGGACTATCTACAATATAAAAGATGCTTTGCAAACCGTCTGGACTATTTCAAATCCGTGCATACGCTTTAAAAACGAAGCCGTCTAACGTTATGAGCCATATGGTAGCTCAGAAAGTTTTGTGTTTTAAAACGTCTGAACGCTTTCCAAACCGTTTGAACGAATTTGAAATAGTCTGAACTTTTGAAAAAACTTCTGAACGCTTTGTGAAATCGTTCGTGAGCTTTGAAAATCCAAGCCAATTTGCTGGTTCGCTCTATTCATCATAGATCTGGTCCATTTATGATGGATAATGTTTCTCCTAAACACTGAACAGTTGAACTTTTCTTGTAAATAATGTCTTTTATTTATTAAATATTATTTGCTTTGAATTATTTTAAATAATAAATACAACCTAACTGTGAATGTAAAACTTCATTTTAGAGATTATATTCAACAACATTTTTATACAGTTAATTGATTTGCTCTATGTCTCTTGATTTGACGTCTTTGTTGATGAAGTTGTATAGAGGCTATAAATAAAATGATGACGATCGCTTTTGGTTCGAAAGCCATGTGCCTTGCAAACTTTTCCAGCCATTTCAAAATAGTTTAGACTATTTTAAAACAGTTCAGACTATTTCAAAATAATTCATACGGTTTGTAAATAGTTCATACTCCTTCTAAAGCGTCCATACGGTTTGTAATTTTTAAATCATCTGGATCATTTCTAAACCTTCTGAATTATTTGCAAGACAACTATACGGTTTGCAGATTTGACAATTACTAGACAGGAAATACACTTTTATAGCATTAATCCCGCAACTGCTGAGACCGACAATTAATTTATTATAACCAACAGGCCCGTTTCTAAACATTGTTTCTTGGGCTATCTTACTACAATTACCCAATTATTTTCAATGTAAAAGACGCTTTGCAAACTGTCTGGACTATTTCAAATCCGTTCATATGCTTTGAAAACGAAACCGTCTAACGTTATGAGCCACCATAGAGCCACCATAGCAAGGCTTACTCTGACTTCATTGATTGAATGCAACAACATTTATACTAGTAGAAAACACTAGATCAAGTAAAATACAAAAGGATTGATTGCAAGCCATACCTGGCACAAGTTGATTGGTAGAGTATGGCAAATAGAACTTCTTGAATATAATAATTGGTTGGCAAGGGTTGAGTGAGCATAGCATTTAGCACATGTTAGGGTAGCACGATATAAATAATAAGTGTAAAACAGAACTGTAAAACAGATTGTTAGTACATAGAGTTTCCCGGCGCCGTCCGCCACAATATTTCAATAATTATTAATTAATAAATGGATAATTATTAAAATTGATGGCATTGCATTTTGCTATATCATATTTATTACCACTAGCAGTTACCATTCAATGATGTTTTTTTTATTAACGGATATAATATTAGATTAATTATGAACCAGAATAAATTAAAATTAAACCACTAATGACTACTAATCATCATTAACCGTAGCGTTTGCGGTAATCCCATTATTTACCTGAAACACTCTGCGCATATGATAAACCCGCGATGCGTTTGCAATGATTGTGGTTAGGCTAATTTATAAATGGCTAAGATGAAAAATTATTTTAGTCAGGGCGTCTTTGAAAAACCTTCCTTTTATCAAAATACATTGAGCACCCTACAATAATTATACACCATTCGAATCCCAACTTCACAGTCTATTTTGTTGACTTATAACAATATGTCGATGCCCTTCAGGGACCTGGTGGATTTTTGATAAAAGTCGAAAATGTGAAGGCATTTTCTCAAGTCTATGAGTAAAGTGAGATAAAAAAAGGTTAATAGTCACATGCATGCGCGGTAGACTGCTCGAGCTATGGCGATTGGATTTTTGTCTCTATAAGCTTTAGTTTAAAAGATATGAAAAGAAATGTGATTTTTGGGACTTGAAAAAAATCGCAATTTTCGGAGTCAAATTTTGATAACAATGCTTTCGCTCCTATTACACAGCAACCGTTAAGGTTTTGCACTATCTAGTGGTAGCACACACACCTGTACAACCTCCCAAAATTATTGTATGTATCTTAGTTTAGGCAGTGTATTGCAACTTGATTGTTATTTTGCTCTCTGCTAGGTAGACAGTAAGGGCCAAACTAAGGGTGGAGTGCTCAATGCTGTACACCTTCCGGGAATACACAGCAATGGCTAAGTGAATAGCTCGCTTTTCACTGAGCTCCACCTTATTTGGGCAAACTGACTGTGTGTCGAACTGTTGGTGGAAAGTAAAGGACTCAATGTCGTAGACCTTACGGGACTACGCAGCGAGGGTCAGAATGACTGTTCGCTTATCATTGAGCTTTGCCTGCACCAATCGTTGGCTAGATCAAGCTGTTGTTCTGTTTATCTTCAGCCTGCGTCTGTTCTTCATGTTCAGTGTAGTGTGAAAGAGCTTCTGAGAGTTAGGCCAATGCTGATTTTATTACTATGATACATGAAAATTTATACAAGGGTAGAACAAAAGAATTTTAAGCCACGCCTTACATTACAGTAACCAAAATATACTAAATAATATTAATTGGTATTTATGTTCGGAATATAAGCTTGAAGTGATACAGAAAGTAAAATATAAGCGTAGAATAAAATATCTACAATTTTGTCATAGCGATGGTGTTTGGCTAATGATGGCGTCCTTCACATTATTATGATATAATATTTTTGATAATATTATTGTGAGTTGTTAGTTTTGTTACTAGTTTTTCTAGTGATTGGTTGCACCAAAGGTGCTGAAGTCACGATTGCCATTTGCCGCCGTCGACCAGTGTGGCCTGTAGAAACCATTTTCGGTGCTCAGGTGTCATGTCGAGCTGTTAGTCTCGCCGGACTCGAACAAAGCCGTGTGTAGCCAGACCATTAGAGTGAGTCGAAAGTAAAAGTGATGCAGTCTGTTATCAGAATGGACCTAGTATATATGGACTAATTAGTGGGCAGGTTTTTTGTCCTCACCCAACAAACAAAATAAAACATGGCGGCAAGGTCACGTGAGGTAGTTAGCAGTTGTCATAGTAATCCCGTCGTATTTAAATGGTACTGTGCATAGAAAAAAGACGTATTCTATTGAGAATATTAAATCTTCCATAACCACTGTAGCCTGATTCGTTGAATAAACAAACATGAATTTTATTTAATAATTAAAGGACCAGTTCAGTTTTGAAGGGCATTTTCAATGGAGGTTATCTCTGCTTCAATAAAGGCTTAGCAAATTATAATTTCATATGTAGATACCCTCACATCTTGACTACTGACACAGAAAGATTTAGCCACCTACATAGCCTGAGACCAGAGCTATAGCCACTTTTCTAAGGTCTGTTTTTTGCATAAAAATACGGAGTTGTCCCCTTTTTGGTGCGGTTAGAAAACTTTTTATCAGATCCACAATGCAATCTGGTGTATCCGGGGACATAGTGTTTCCGGTTTCAAATGTTCGTTTTTGCCACCTACAATAAATTTTCCAGAAACTGCAAAGTATTTTACATGTAAAAGCTTCTGACTGTCTACTCACACTACACCTTATCCGAATGCACCAACTAAGGATGGGAGAAAACACGGCTGGAAATTGTTAAAGCCTCCTAAAACTAACGATGGAACAGTTGACTTTAACAAAGCACGCCATGATCATTCATTCATCATAGTAGAAGATAGGGTCGGTGCCAAAAAACTTTCGTGTCTTCTTGACAGACAGCGAGGCTAGCTGTAGTTCGGCTTCTTCTGCCACTGCTTCTTTTCCAAGCAGTACAGAGAGGCCCTGTCGAAGAGTTGTACACCAGGCAGGTGCACTGTTTGAAAAATGGCAGGCTAGCTAACAGACGAAGGAGAAAGCACCATGAAATGAAACAGACAAACCAACAGCTGCTGCAGCAGCAGTGGAGGGTGACGGTGGTGGTGATTGACCAGAGCCTAAAACGCCAGATGATTTTCACCAAGAAACACAGTTTGAATGTAGGTGTGTATAGCAGTGTGTAAAAGTCAATGATCTGTGTAGTAGTAGGGTATTCTTCTATGTAGTATGACTTTTGCAGGAAGGAAGGACTCACACCAAAAAAGCTTTAATTGATTATTATTGTTTTTTTTAAGTTTAATATTATTATTTTAAAAAAATATTTAGTAGTAGTACTAGTAATAATAATAAATGATAATGTTATGGACTCATCATCATTGATGATCATCAAACCACCACTGATTATTATTGTTTACTCTAAATAAATATAATAATAATAATGATAGTGATAATAATAATAATAACAGCAAGCAATGCATGTTTTTCCTTAGATTTGAGCTTCCTATTATATTATTATTATCGTTACCACTGATGTTGTTATTCTTTTCAGATCAACAAGCTATTTTTGCTGTTGAGATTATATAATTTTAGATAATCTCAATAAATAAACAAAATATAATCAAGGAGTGAGAGGGGTTTAAAGTTTGAATATTACTATTAATAATTATACCGTCAAATATTGTGCAGGATTTTTGTACAACTAACACGTAGTTATCTCGGTAGCCACCTACACTGTTTGCTACCTCTAGGCAGAGAGTTGTCTGTCAGTCCCGACAGCCTGTTAGTCAGAGACCTATCGGCGTCCACCCGTTAGCATGACTGCTGCAGGGCGAGCACTTTGGTTATCGTCTGCCTATAGGCCTGCCGTTGTCGTCGTCGTCTTTTATCAGATAACTCTGAGTACTGTCAGGACCTATAAGGTCGTTCGAGCAGTTATCATAAAGCAATGTAGTCGTCTGTTAGAATATCAAGTAGTAAGCTTGATTGAGTGTAGGCTGCTTATATTTCTTATCAGAAAATAACCAGTGAGTCTCCTCAGTAACACTGACTTGTGAGGAGCTCTGTTTGACTTTATATACTGGAGAGGCGGTGCTTAATAATAAAATAGCCTCGTTGAAAAAGAGTATAAAATAATAATAATAAATGTCGAGGTTAAATCTCGATCGCACACGTGATTGCAAATAAAGGAAGTAAATAGAACTGCTGTTTGTTGTCCATCGTACGTATGATTCGATGTTTTCCTGTACACAGCCCCCCCCATTGGTCGTCGTAGGGGACCAATGAGAAAGTACAAAACGAGAATACGAATAAAATGGATGACAATAGTATAATAATAATAAAATATCTGTAGACATAGACGTAGCGATAACAGTAGAAAAATACAGTGTACATAGAAACATGTGGTAATGCAGATATGGTATATAATTATGTACAATGATTGCAAGGTAATGTGGGGACTAGTGTCCTAAGTTACGTGTTTGTTTTAAGCGGCTTGATTTTCCAAGTCCTTAATCTGCTCCTTGACGTCCTGGGCTTGTCGTAATAGTCTATATGCATCTTCGGTTAGTTTATTGAGCTCGGCTCTTTTGCGTTCAAGTCTACGTCCCCTTTCTCTCTGCTCCCTACGTCTTCCGTCGTCTCTTGGAGGCGAGGTATGTACGACTCTACATCTGAGGGCGATCGGGGAGGTCTCTCTGGGGCGTCGGGCTGTGGCAGCTTTGTCTGTCTGGCGATGCGTCTCCCGACGCTTCTCCGTCTGGTCGTTTAGTTGTTTAGTCAGCATCACTGTTCTGCGCACCTGTTCTGCAGTAGTCTCTACCTTCTTAGGTTTATATAGCGGCGATACCTCACGTGGTAGCTTTTTGATTGGACTACTGCTGTGCTTGGGAGCTCCTAGTCTATCTTGGATGGACGGGGCTCGCTTGTGAGCTGGAGTAACGTTCTCCTTCTTTTCCAATACTGGTTGCGGGTGTCCAAAGGGCGGCGGGTGAGGCCAAGTCATGAATCTCGTGAATTCTGGATACGAGTCAGCATCCACCTCGTAAAGAGGTGCTTGTGGTCCACCATGAGCCGTAGCCTTATTTTGTTTAGTAATATGTTTCCGCAGTGCATCTCGGGAGGCAGACTTCTTCCCGCACGTACAGAAGTAGTAGACGAAGTGTTGGTGCGTATGATAGACTACGCGCTTGCGGCCATTGGTGTAGCTACAGTGGTTACACTTCCACTCGTCGTCTGTTCCTTCCACCTTGACTATCATTTCTTTCAGTGATGTGATGGTATTGGAAGACAGCCACGTAGTACGATTGCCCGTACTTTCGCTCAGCTGTCTGGGGGAGAGTGAAACTTTATTAATATGGATTACCTCTCGTCCTAGCTGTGCTTGTTCCCTGTTGTGTATCTCTTCTTTTGTTGCCACCCGATTGGTGCAGGGAGCCTGTCGAGTCTCTAATTCACTTGCAACTTGCATGATGTATTCCTCCCCTACTATTTGCTCGGCTACGGAGGCATCCTCTTCTAACGACAAGTCCATCTGCTTTCTCTGCCTCATTTTTTCGAGTGCTGTCGTAGCAATAATAATTAATTCTTCTGTGGAGAGTAGTGTTAAATCGTGCGTGCTGCTTGAAATCTTGCTGCCAAGTGACAGCTCTTCGTTTTGTTGTGAACAAGCTTGCCGCTGTGCTGCGTGAGCTGTTGGTTGATTGGTGGATTCATCCTTGACGTCACTCACCCACGTGGTCAACTCTCCTACGTCATCGCTCAGTAACTTAGCTGCGGGGCTTTGTACTGTAACCGATCTATCACGCATAGAGCTATCGTTTTCTATGTTGCCAGTAGAGTTGTGCTGGGTGTTGTTTTCTCCTGACACTCGTTCGTCGCTGCGAGCCAAGCTCTTTTCGTGGGAGGTAAGTCGATAATTTATTAATTCATTTTGTTGTGCAGCTAATTGTTTCCAATAGTTTTTTGCACTTTCTAATGAATCTGGCAACGCCTGATCTTCGGAGCACTGTTTTAATGCCAATAGTATATTTTTTTGGCTGTCACCGTGCTCGGAGGGTTCTAGGCGTTGCTTTATTACTGCTGGCAGTAATAAATTGTTGTTTGGATGTACTACTCCTTCGTCGGCCATCTGATAGCACTGATAATCAGCTAATTTCGACGGCGGCCTAGTTGTTCTCTTAGGCCTGCCTGTCTCAGTTGGCTCTTCATTGGTAGCTTGTTCTTCTTCTGTGTCCCGGTGGATTTCTACTGCACTCTCTTCTAGCAGCTCTGTTGCTTGGTCACTGGCATTGCTTTCTACCGCAAGGGGAATTTGAGGGGGGGTGTTGCCAGCTGCCTCATTGGTCGGTAATGCTGGCCACTCCCTGTCCCTTTCCCATTGCTCGTGTCGGCTCTGTCTTGGTGGTGGGTTTGGTAATGTCTCCCAGCCTCTGTTCTGAGCGGGTTGGGGGTTGTTTTGTCTAGCGGCCTGCTCCATTAGGGCGGGTAGTTGGGAGAGCTGGCGCTCCAGGACTTGCAGGTTCGTCTGGTCGGTTTCTCTGGCTTCTGGGTTTCTGGTTGGTGGTACGCCCGGTTCTGGGGTTTGTCTGATACTGGGTCCACGGGGTCGGCCTCGCCTTCTGATTGCACCCTTCATGTTTGGGCGCAAGGCGGTCTCCCTGTTGGTGGGGGCTCTCCCCATGGGTTCGTGGCAGGGGCGGTACTCCTTCAGCCGCCGCTCGTTCTGCACAGTTGTTTGGCCGTCCTTCTCTATTTTATAGGTGTGGTTTGGGTAGGCCTCCACTATTCGGTATGGTCCCACAAAACTGGGTTGCAGCTTGGGGTTGCTACCCTTTACCCGCCTCTTGTTTTCTAGCACCACCAAGTCATCGGGTACGTAGAGTAATGGCTCCTCTGTGTCGTCTTGTCTGACCTCTATTTGTTGCTCCCGGAGTAGGTCGTGAGCTGCCTGTAGGTCTTCCTGCATCTGGAGCGCATACTCGGTTACCAGTTGTCGATCCATGTCTGCGGGCCTGCCGTCCAGCTGGTCGGGCAATCTGACCTCTCTACCCAACATGAGGTAGTTTGGCGTTTCTCCGGTCGCGGAGTGTGGGGTGCCGCGAAACGCCCGCATTATCTGGGGTAGCAGCAGGTCCCACTCTTCTTGCCCGCGCCTCAGCAGGAGCGTCCGCAAGGAGTCACCCAATGTCCGGTTTTGTCTTTCCACTACCCCGTTGCCCTGTGGGTGGTAGGGTGTGGTGCGTGTTTTATCGACGTTCCACAGGACGCAGAGCTCGGCCATGAGCCGCGACTCGAATTGGGCCCCTTGGTCTGTGTGGAGCTCCTCTGGTAGTCCCCAGTAACAGAATACTCTCTCATCAAGGGCGGTGGCGACCGTGGGGGCGGTGGCATCTGGAATGGCGATGGCATCATGCCACCGCGTAAAGTGGTCTGATAGCACCAGGACCCACTTATTCTTCCGCCTGGTCTCTGGGAGAGGTCCCACCAAGTCCACGGCCACCTTCTGAAAGGGTCTGCCGGCAAACAGCCTCTGTCTTCCCTGGACCGGCTGCACTCCACCTCTCTTGGCCACTTGGCAGACTTCGCAGGACTTGACTAGTCTTCGTACCTCAGCGGACATTCCTGGCCAGTACCAGTTGAGTTGGATTCGGTTCCTGGTGCGGTTTACACCAGCATGGGACAGCCCATGCGTATCCCAGATTACCTGTCGGCGTCGGGATGACGGACAGACTGCACACAGTCTGGTTCGGCCCTTGGGGGCTATTTGCATAGTAAGAGTACCATCGGGTTGTACTGCCATGGCCTCCCTACGACTGTAGAGTGCTCGCAGTTCCGTACTCCCCTCTTCCAACTCTCTCTTGGTGACTGGCTGGCCGCCGCTGATCTCTCTGTACATTCTGGCCACTGGGTTTTGTCCAGTGCGCTGTTGTTCGACCAGTTCTACACTGGTGACTACACGCAGCGCTGGTGTATCTGCTTTTCTCTCTGGGCTCTGTATTGGTACAAGATGGTCTTGTCGGTTTCTTGGTAGCACGTCTTCTGAGATAGGAGGCCTCGCTAACTGGAGTTCTGGTCCAGGGGCCCTGGCAAGTTCAGCATGGGTCGGTCCGCCATCACGCTGTTCTATGGCACTGCACTGACGGCAGTCCATACAAGGTTCTCGTCGGCTTAACCCATCAGCGTTCCCATGCTGTTTGCCAGCCCTGTGCTCGAGTCTGTATACGAACTCGGCTAGAATCTCCAGCCACCTCGCAATCTGATTGGACGGCTCCTTCCGTCGGCACAGCCACCTTAGGGATGCATGGTCGGTACGGAGCTTGAACTCTCGACCGTAGAGGTACGGTCGAAAGTGTTTGACTGCTTTAACGACAGCCAGTAGCTCGCGCCGAGTCACGCAGTAATTCCGCTCAGCAGGTGCCAGGGTCTTGCTGTAATAAGCAATGACTCTCTCCTGTCCGTTCTGTACCTGCGACAGTACTGCCCCTAATCCAACGGCGCTTGCGTCCGTATCCAGGATGTAGGTCTTGGCAGGGTCGGGGTAGCCTAGTACTGGCGCTTGTATGAGTCCCTGCTTCAGTCGTTCAAAGGCCACCTGCTCCTCCTTCCCCCATTTCCAGGGGGTGTCCTTGCTGGTCAGGACCGTTAAAGGCTTAGCAGTGGTGGCGTACCCTGGCAGATACTGCCTGTAGTACCCTGCTGTGCCGAGAAAGGCTTGCAGTCCTTTGATGTCTCTGGGGGGCGTCCATTCGGCTACGGCCTGTACCTTCTCCGGGTCAGTGGCGACACCCTCTGCACTCACTACATGCCCCAGGTACTTGACCCGTTGCTGCAGTAGTTCGCATTTAGATGGCTTGACCTTAAGGTTGGCCTGCTGTAGCCTACTCAACACCTCTCCCAACCTTTGCAGGTGTGTCTCGAAGTCGGGTGCGATTACAATCACATCATCCAGGTAGAGCAGTAACGTTTTCCAGTGCAGCCCTTGCAGCACTCGTTCCATCAAACGTTGGAACAAGGGCAGGGGCGGAGGTCAGCCCGAAGGGCAGCACCTTCCAACGCCATAGTCCACTCCTGGTGATAAATGCCGACTTCTCTTTGGCGTCTGCATCTAACGGCACCTGCCAGTATCCACTGGTCAGGTCCAACGTGATAAAGTACTTGCTGCCAGCTAGGGCGTCAAGGGACTCGTCTATCCTAGGTATAGGATAGGCGTCCTGCCTAGTGACATCGTTTAGCCTCCGGTAGTCGATGCAGAACCGCCACGTGCTGTCTTTCTTGCGTACCAACACCACCGGGGAACTCCACGCCCCGTCTGCGGGCTCAATCAGCCCCTTCTCTAGCAGGTCTTTTACTTGCCGTTCAGCTTCAGCCTCCTTCTCGGGTCCCAGCCTGTGGGGAGGCAACCGAACTGGTCTGGCGCCTTCGGCAACTGGAATGGCATGCTCTACAAGGTCAGTACGGCCAATGTCTCCGCTATTCTTGCTAAACACGGCCTCGTACTTCCTAAGCAATCCCCTCAACTGTTCCATCTGCTGCTCGTCCTTGCACCCTCTGCTCGCCTGCTCGTCCAGTTCCACCAGGTGGTCGGGTACTGGTGAATCTGTCGGGCCCGATCTGACTGGGTCCCCGGGTGTGGTTTGCTGCACCTCGTCGGCCGCTACCCCTGTGAACGTTCCGATAACCTCGCCGGCTGGCAGGCTTATCACGTTCGGGGTAGGGTTGAGGCATCGGACCAACACCCGTCCTTGTTCATCGGGCGAGTTTATGCTCGTAGCCAAAGGTAGGCTTCCCGGTAAACTCTGGATTACGCCCTGCGGACAGTAGCTCCGTGCGGCAAGGTGGCACGGTATGGTAGCTTCTGTCTGTGGGGGGATTTCTGTCCTCCGAAGTACCTGGACTTTGGAGATCAGTGCCCGTCCATAACGGTCGGTGCACACCAGTTCCTTGTCCTGCATGAACAGTACTGGCTGATCAAAACCCATACGGCACTTTTGGTTGGCCAAGAATGGCATCCCAAGGATGACATCCTCGCTGATCTGTGTGACGACAAATGTCTCTGTGTAGGCCACAGATCGGACTCGTCCTGTCACCTTGAGTAGGCCGTAGAACGGTAACTTGGTGCCGTCTGCCATCAGTCCGTGGGAGTCGTACTCCTGTAGGCTAGCCTTCCGGTGGTCCGGCAACCTGTCGTACACACTCTTTGCGAGTAAGTTGGTGTTACAGCCGGTGTCCACCAGGTAGGTCACCGTCTTTCCTTCTACTTTGCCCGGTAGGTAGTAGCTTGACTTGTGCGGCCTCTCCATCGGGTTGACACATGAGGCAAGAGGGGTGGTCTCTACTGGCAGTCTGGGTGACTCTCGAGGCTCTCCCCTGCGTCCAGCCGGGGTCTGCACTCGTCCGTGCCACTGCCTTTTCGCCTTCTCCCTCTGGGTGTGTGTAACCCATGGTGGGGGCTCCTCATTGTCAGACATGTCGTCCTCCAGGGCAGGTAGGTGGTCGAACCTATTCTGGGTTGGGACCGAAATCGGCTGGGGTATGGGTGCGCTGCGGGCCGGTCGTCTTGCTTCTTGCCACCCATCTGGGGTCTGTCCTCCAGACCCGACTTGTCTGTTGGTTCTCATGGCCCATTTGCAGCCAATAGGTCTCCCTACTGCTGCGGGCCGGTTGCGTTTCCCTGGTTGGGGGACCATGTCTCCTGGCGGCACTCCCTCTGGGTGTGCCCCAGCTGTTGACACCGCCAGCACTTGACTACCTTTTTTGGTGGTCTGGCTGGGGCGCCGTTTGGCTGGGCAGTCTTGAGGGCAGCCACTTCTTGTGTTAGCGCACTGAGCGCCTTGGCTAATGTCTCCAGGTGTGTCTCCACTTTAGGGGCTGTCTCCGCGGCCTTTACTTGTTGGCACTCTTGTTCCTCCTCTACTTCTACGGTCCTGATCTTGGGACCCGTATAGGTCGGCTGTATCTGCAGGTATTCATTTCCTGCCTTTACTGCAGCTTCTACGGAGGTCTGCTGGATTGCCAAGAGATGCCTTTGGAGGTATGCGTTCCCCAGTGTATTTTGGAAATGTTCCAGGGCATACTCGTTCCTCTGCATCCGGGGGGAGTCGTCATGGGCCGCCTCTACCAATGCCTCGATGGCGAGGGCATGTTCTCTGAGTGAGTGTCGTGGCTCCTTTCGGTAGCCAGACAGCCTTGCTCTTGCTTCTCGGCGGGTGAGCCCGAAGCTCGCTTTTAGGGAGTCCATGATCGCCCAGATCGTTTCTCCTCGTCCGCATTGTTGCGCTTTCCCTTGTAATGCCTGCCTCAGATGGATGATGGCGGTGGCCGGCGCCCAGTCGTTGGCTTCTGAGACTTCTTGGAAACGTTGCAGAAAGTACTGCACGTCCCCAGAGCCGTCGTAGACTGGTGCCTTGAAGGGTGATGTCTTGGGGGGAGCGTCTGTCAGCTTCTCCAGTATGTTGGTCAATTGGCCCATGATCCTGGTGGTTGGATCCCTGTCCACACTCATGGCTCGTCTGCTAGTCATGGTCTGTCCTTTCTTCTCCTTGTCCTGGAGGTCCTTCTCTGTCCGGGGATTCGTGCAGATCCCACTGCTGCCACCAATGTGCAGGATTTTTGTACAACTAACACGTAGTTATCTCGGTAGCCACCTACACTGTTTGCTACCTCTAGGCAGAGAGTTGTCTGTCAGTCCCGACAGCCTGTTAGTCAGAGACCTATCGGCGTCCACCCGTTAGCATGACTGCTGCAGGGCGAGCACTTTGGTTATCGTCTGCCTATAGGCCTGCCGTTGTCGTCGTCGTCTTTTATCAGATAACTCTGAGTACTGTCAGGACCTATAAGGTCGTTCGAGCAGTTATCATAAAGCAATGTAGTCGTCTGTTAGAATATCAAGTAGTAAGCTTGATTGAGTGTAAGCTGCTTATATTTCTTATCAGAAAATAACCAGTGAGTCTCCTCAGTAACACTGACTTGTGAGGAGCTCTGTTTGACTTTATATACTGGAGAGGCGGTGCTTAATAATAAAATAGCCTCGTTGAAAAAGAGTATAAAATAATAATAATAAATGTCGAGGTTAAATCTCGATCGCACACGTGATTGCAAATAAAGGAAGTAAATAGAACTGCTGTTTGTTGTCCATCGTACGTATGATTCGATGTTTTCCTGTACAATATTAATTATTAATAATTAATGATATTGTGCAGGAAAAACTACGAACTTCACCTACAACAAACAAACAATATCTAACAGTTCCATTTAGCACTTTTATTGGTCACATGTTGCGATCGATGCATAGCCTCGACGCAACCCACGCTATTATTATTATTATATTTTCACTACAAATTTATTTCCATTTATAAACGAGGCTAAGATTGTTTTTGGCACCGCCTCTCTTGTATAAATTGGCCAACAGAGCTCCTCACAAGGCAGTGTACCTGGGGAGACTCACTGTGTATTTTCTTATGCAAAATATAACAGCACACACTCACTCAAGCTAATAACTTGATATTCTCAAACAGACAAGCATACTACGACACGATAACGGCTCGAACGACCCTTGGGTCCTGACAGCAATTAGGTTATCTAATAGACAGCGACGACGACAGATCTGTACGACAGATAATAGCCGACGCATTCCTCCTCCAGCAATTATGCTGATAGGTGGATAAACGACAAGCTATCTGACCTACAGACTGTCGGGATCGACAAGCAGCTCTCTTGCCTAGAGGTAGTGTAGGTGGCTACCGGAATAACTAAGTACTAGTTATCACAAAATCCTGCACAATATTATTATTATTTTAGAATAATATTATATCATAAACTCAGAGAAAAATTATGCTTCTGTGAGTCTGACATTATCAATCAAACTCAAGTTAGCGATCAACTATTATTATTACCCGTTCCCAGGTTTAAAGATGATGAATGTTTACAACTGACATTATGTTATTGTTGGTGATTTTGCTAGGCAGAAGCTGCATTGATATCATCATCATCAATAACAGAAGATATCAAACAAGCTCGCTTCTTTTTAAAATAATTTTCTTAAATTAAATTTACTCTGTCCTCAGCACTATGCGCTCTGTAATACCCACAAACAGATAATATATCTGCAATTAACACCATTTCATAGCTCACATTTGTTATGCTCAGATAACGGTAATTAGCTCTCCGAAAAAATCTACCTGTACCTGCCAGTGACCAATTTTATTAACCAATGATTTTTGTAAACTAAACATCAGTCACCAATGTTCCTGCTTTGTGTTTCGATTTTTTACTGAGCTCCTAAAGCTATGAAACAACAGAAGTTTAGCTATGCCAAACTCTTTTTGATAATGAAGTGTCACTAGCTCCACAACTTATCAGCTCACAATATTTCTTGTGATGTACTTTGAATCCCTTGCTTGTGACCAGCTCCCATTTCATCAATATATATGTATATAATTTATAATATGTATCTACAACAGGTGTGGTTGCAACTGCCAAGAAATGCCTACTCGACTGGAGTCCAGGTTCTGCGCAGATGTCTCCTAGCACAACACACATATCAAAGGATATGAAACCGGTCAATGTTTTTTGAAGTGTGAGGAGATTCAACATGTGATATCGGCTGTCAACTGCCGATGCAGATGGATTGACCAGATGAGGCATTATGGTCACAGTGGCGATACACTCAATTTTCGGCATATGACAATACGCAACTATCGCTATCATGCCTATAGGTGAGAAAGTATGATAAGAACGGATTACTATAGCATAAAAGATGTTGAGTGCCCCATTTATAATCATGCATGCTGATGTCCTTTGCTCAAAAGTGTTATATTTGTAACGTTTCCCCCACAATTATTGAAATTAATCGAGTGATATAATTTTATTTCTTGGTCACGATTTAAATTGGAAAACGATTCAAGTCATGCCTTAATTCAACTTTTCATAGCAGACTTCATACAAAACAATAAATAGGTGCATCTCAGGTTTCTTTTAGCATGGCCAGAGACAGAAACATTGCAGAAAATTCTAATCGTAAAAATCCCCAAAATAAATTTTATTTTTGTTTTAAGCCTTCATATCATTGCAATTGTTTCTGCATGGTGTATTAACCTCTACTTCTTGGATTAATCTATAAATGAGGTATCACGGTATTGCTGGAAATAGCAATCAGCAGAAGTAAATATCCGCTTTTGTTGCAGATCTTATGTGAACTACATCTACGGCTACCTGGGCAAGCACATTCGAAACGTGGTTCCATCGTGTGTGGTTTTGAGAATTCAGGAGCTGTACCCAGAAGAGAACGGTGTGTATGTGGGGTGTAAACGCATGGATGAGGAGACAGGACACGAGATTAATGTTGATGGAACCGAGGGTGAATTTTGGTGTAAGTTCTTAGATTCCCATTGTTAAAAGTTTTCGGTAAACAAAAAATTATCTCGTACAAGCCATTACTATTTTATCATCGTCAAATTCGACTACCTGATAAACAAATTTACCCCCCACACAAATGAAAGAAAATGCAAACCTGCGGTTGAGGTACTCACTACTTTTTTGTAAAGAGCCACTGTACATGTGTGTGCTCCACATCGACCAAGATTTTTTGTACGGTTGTTGGTCCTGGAGATTTCAAGTCCTTACAAAAAAAAACCTTCAAAATACGGAGTAAGCGCATATCGTAACATGCAGTGGCTAATTTCTATTTTGTAGGAAACTAGAAGATTCTGGTTCCATGAAACTTTCATCTCGGACGGCGCCGAATTCATAGGATGAATTATGCTTATCATGATCATCTGACGAGATCCTTCAGTTGAGAGAGCCATTTCCAGGAGACTGAACAAATCATATGTGCTGACCGGACTCGGATCTTATTGAAATACAGAGATACAATATTATATATGTACTACAAACTTTTATTATATATGTTGGTTATATTAAAAAATTGTTTGTCTATAGTAAAAACAAATGCTTCCAAACACACCCACTGGTCACTGTTGTACAAGCATTTCAGGTTCTCAACTAGTCACTGCTGCAGTTACTTTGAGTATGAAGTTGTCTTCCACATGGTGTAAAAAGATATTATAGTGATATGCAAAATTTCCCTACATGTGAGACCCAGGCACAGCATAATAATCTTTGGAATATATCTTTTATCTAGCCTTCAACTTTGCATTTACAAACATGCAACATTAGTTTGCAATGCAAAATCTTGCGAATTGAAAATTCAACAAATGGGAATAGCAGCATGTCTACAACTTGGTGATTCTCATCAGAAACGCTTGTATTTCAAATAGTCTGCTTTTGATTTCTGCAAGTCCTGTGGCTTGTCTCTCCCTTTTGAGATCCTCACAACAGTATACTAAAATCAATAACAAATATGAAATGATCTAACAACTGGCATCCTAAAATCATTGCCTGTCTTCAGCCGAACAATATTCTCGACAAAGCATAAATTTTACAAACCACTAATATTTGCCTGACAAAATACTACAAGGCAAGTCAAAATGTAACTCAAGTGTTCAGCGATTTGGCCATCCAGTGGCTTTGAGTCATCTTTTCCCTGAATAATTGACACTGGCCCAATGATATTTTTGCTATGAGTGAAGTGCTATAGAACTCACTCGTCCGACTTTTGGGTAAGGAGGTTGTGGCTGGGCTGCTAGTCTGATAATATCTGCCAGAATGGTTTCTCTAAATGTGTACGTCTTAGGCGGGTATATCTTGAACCATCGGTAGTCCTTGGCAGCCTTTAACCAACTTAGTCTCAGCTTGGAAGTTCCATCACTCTCTGTAAAAATCTCAGTTAGTTGATATCTCAATTTTGATTCGTTAAGCCTGGTTCACATACATCGTAGATGGCTCGCAAGTGATCGCGGATCCCTCGTGCGACGGATATGCGATGTATGTGAACCTGGATTTCCTGTGGCTCGTAAGACGCCGTAGAGGCTCGTAGAAAAGTTCAGTTGAACAAACTTTCGTGCGACCGTGGTACGATAGAGAGTAAATTTTCTTACTTTCTTTTTCAAAAACCACATTCAGGTCAAGGTTGCTCATGTAAAAATGACTGCCATCAAAAAATTATAATAAATAATAAAATTATTATTGCTCAACTATAAATATTGATTATTATTTATTATTAATTTTCTGCTTGAAATATTGTGAAAATTGATTTAAATGTACAAATATATATATTTTCATTAATTTTTTATATAATAGCATGATTAGCATATTATTATAAATTGAGGTTCAAAATTTTATATCAAGAGATGGTAAAAAATGATAATGCACCATTGAACGACAGTTAAAAATTCAAATAAAAAATATGGAATAACATTTGTTTGTTTGTTTGTTTGTTTCAGCTGTGCCTCGTGGGCAACCCTAAAGGCGGGTCTCATAAGCAGAGCTTGTGTGAGCAGCACCCTATACCCATACCCGCTGTTACACCGGCTACTCTTCCGAAAAGGCAGAGGGGGATCTTTTACTAGCCTGACTCCATAGTTATTATGGAGAGTGCAATCAAACTAGGGACCACATTATTTTTATGCCCATATCCAAATAAAGGCAGAGCATAGGAAGCCAAATATCTCGCTCACAGATAACCGTGTTGGGAATCGAACCCCAGATCCTGGATTGAAGTACAAGCACTTTAACCACTAGACCACACATTTAATGATAATATGAGCAAAAATGTAATAAATTTTTTATAACTGGTAAAAATAATAAATTATTTGGTGTAATTGAACAACGATAATTAATTTAGTATGTATATAGTCGTTGGTCAGTGAAGACGTGTTTCGAGATTTTATCACCTCCCAGTCAAGAGAGTGATTATACCTCTTGCGATCGTGGGTTTGTCAAGTTTATGTGAACATGTATCGCGGATCCGTCGCACGAGGGATCCGCGTTCACTTGCGAGCCATCTACGATGTATATGAACCAGGCTTTACATTTTAGCATCAATTTCTGTAACAAGTTGATTTTACCTGGTTTTTAAAAATTGACTGTGTTACACAAAGTACCCCACAGAACCATACACACATTGGCACCTATAAAAATGCTGTTGTGGTTATTTCAGTTCTGATCAAACAGGGCCTCAAATTGTACTGCTGTCCCATTGGCACATGTGTAATTATGATCTTTTGTTGCATTACAACAGTCATGTGATAGCCTACTCACCTTTCAAACATTCTCTGTGGGCATTCTCGTAGTGATCAATAACAGCCAATTGAATCCTTCCTGTGAAGCTTGCAGGGTCGAAGTCTATCCTTTAGACACATATGTTAGAAGCATGGAGTGGAAATTCTCCAGCTTTCCAGTGTGTTGACCATGGGTTGTCATGCTCAGCTGCTTGAGAAAATGTTCACTATGCAGTTGTTACATCAAAACCTGATGTGCTGGGTCACCGGTTCTAAATATGGCAGAGAGTCATGCTCCTCACTAAAATGAGAACCATGACATTTTATCATTATAACAGACATACACACCAGCTTCCACGCTGATTGTTCTCATGATGATACTATTGAAACTGCCAATGCCCAGTCTGGTGTGCTGAATAATACGACCTGTCTGTCAACAGGCACGTTGGGAACTGCCGTGCATTGAGGATGAAACTCAAACAATCTACCCCACACGCATTTGCCTTAGTTCACAAAACAAAAAAAACACTTTTTCTGAAATTTAGTGATAAAATTCTGAGGAATAAATGAAAATGGGACATTGTTGAATTGATATCTAATATTGTATAATATATAACAAAATCTAATAATAAACACATATTGTACAGGATTTTATAGTCGGTTGGCAACGACTGGTAGCATACACCTGTACACGACCCCAGGTTACTTGTAGTTACTGTGTACGACCACTGCTACAGCCACGACTGACTGTCAGTCCCTACCACTGCCTGCCCAGCATAGTCGGACTAGCTGGGTAGGAGACTAGAGAGAGTATAGGGCTTTTACAAGCCGGCACTCCTTAGTCGTACGACAGTGTAGTAATGTAGTTGTTCTTGTAGGCGAATGAATAAGGCTTTGTGTTGAAGAGAGAGAATAGGTTTGTATTGTGTACTTGCCTAGCTGAGCTCTTGTCCTGCTCTGTTTGACAAGCAGCTTCAGCTGGCTTATAAATAAAATGTTACATAATAGCTAGCCTCAGTGGCTAGTTAACAAATGTCAATTGCATAATGTGATAAGTATGAGTATGCATAGAATAAATACGCTGCCTAGAATAGTGGCTAAGTCACATGAGTGTTTCTTTGTGCTCACGTGCTCTCATAGAGCAATTGTATCTAGAGCGCATGTTCCTTGTTGTAGATGAAGTTAGTAATTCTACCACACACTCCCCCCCATTGGTCAGACTGGGGACCAAGAAAAAAAGAGAGGGAGAATGACTAATAATATGTACCATGCACTCTATATATATATCTAAATACAATACAATATAATATATTTAATAATAATAAAAATAGGTTTTCGTGCTAGTGCACTTCAGTTCTCCTGGTAAGTATCTTTATTCCCTTGCTTATCTTCTGTCTCTACAGCTTCGTTCTTTGCTTGGTCTTTCTAGTTCTCTTTCGTCTCTCTCTATCATGACTTTTAATTCGTCGACTCTTTTTAAGGCTCGTAGCGCTTCCGACGTCAATCTGTCCGCGTCCCGTCGGCCTCTGGCTATTCTTTGTTTTATTTCTTGTTCCCACCTTTCCTGTCGAGGGGAAGTTGTCCTCTTTCTGCGAGGGCTCCGACTGGGTGATGTGTAAATCACTACTCGTCGGGGCTCCACCTGTGGTTCCTGTCTCACTTCCTTCCTTTCTAGCTTCGGGATTCGTGTTCTCGGCATCGTGGCTTCTCTTGGCGTCGGTACCGACACTGGTAACACTTTGATGGGACTTGTTGGGGGTAGGATTGGCGATGCGCTGTGTTCCTTCGGGCTGCTGGCACTGACGGGTGCTCCTAAACGATCTTGTACAGGTAGCAATCTCTTCACTTGTGGTGTAGCCTGCTTCTTTACTTCGGTTGGACTGGGTTTACCGAAGGGTGGTGGACTTGACCAGTTCATAAATTTGGTAAATGCTGGGTAAGTGGCTTCGTCTACTTCAAACAGGGGTGCAAGCTGGCCGCCATGTGCGCCGTCCTTATTTTGTCTTGTGATGTGGCGTCGGGTGGTATCCCTTGACGTGCTGCGCTTTCCGCAGGTGCAGTAGCAGAACGAGAAGTGTTGGTGAGTGTGATATGAGATCCGTCGTCGGTTACCCGTGTAGCTGCAATGTACACATTGGTAGTTGTCCTCTCCGACCTTTGTGGCTGCTTGTTCCAACGCGCTTAGTGTCTCCACCGATAACCACGTGGTACGGAGGTGGGGAGTTGTGCTTTCTGTCCTGGGTACAACTATCTTCAACTCTGGCTTTGGCATGTTCTCCTTATCTGCAATACAAACTCGGTTTATTGCAGCAGGCGCTTGTGGTTGCTTCCGAAACATTTCTTCCTTAGTGGGCGCACGGCTTTTACAAGCCGCTTGCCTTATCTCCAGCTCACTGGTAACCTCCATTAAATACTCAGTCTGCTCACCTAGTATCTCAGCTTCAATCTGAGCATCCTCTTCTAATGATATGTCTGCCATTCTGTTCCTTGTTCGTTGAGTCTCCTTCAGCAATCCTTGTGCAATTAATAATGATTGTTCTGAAGAGAAAGTGTCAAGCACGTCTTGATAGTTGATCTCCGTGGCAGCAACTGAGCTCTCTTCTCTTTGTTCACTTTGAGCTGCGCGGGCCATTACGTAATTGTCCACTTCATTGGCCGAAATGCTGTCATGCTGCGTGACGTCATTCGTGTACATTGTCCCCCCTTTGCTCACGCAGTTCGGTATTTCAGAGCGGCTCGATGCCCTAGGGGGCGCTGCTTTCACGTTTTCACTTTGGGTGATAGTTGTTTTATCACTTTCACTTTTGCTTCTTTGGCGGCTGATGGGGATTATTTCCCCCTCGTTCTCCGACATTATTTTTCGTGGTGTGGTTGTTTGTTTACTGGAAGCCATCGTCTTCGTTGCTTCCTGATTCCTTTGCTCTGCAGACTCTTGGTGGCTTGGGTAAGTAGCTTGTTGTCCTACTTCACTTGTTTCATAATTAATATTAATTATTTCGGCATCTTCTTTCTGCTCTCCTTCTGTCGTGTGATAGCAATGATAGTCGGCCAGTCTCGATGGTGGTTTGGTATTTCTCTTGGGTCTAGTTGTTGCGTCTGGCTCATCCCTACTAGGCATAACACCTTCTGTACTACCCTGTGTGTCGGCTGTGGGTGGAACACTGGGTGTTGGTGGGTGGTGTTGGCTGGGTGCACTAGTTGTTAGCGGTGGCCATTCTTTATCCTGCTCCCATTGTTGACGTCGGCTACGTCGGGGCTCGTCGTTGGTTACTTCTCCCCAACAGGAGCTGGGTGGACTAGGACCAGTTGTGGGTGGTGTTGCTGCTCTGGGGGGTGATCTAATTATTTGTTCAAAAAGAGCCTCCAAGTCCCTGTGGTCGGCTGTGGGGGGTGTTGGCCGTTCGACGGCTGGTGTCCTTGGCTCGAGAGGGGGTTCTAAGACAGCGGGGGGTGCCGGTGGTGGTCGGGGCGCCCTCCTCTTTACGGCTCCTCTCATGTTGGGTCGCAAGGCTGGCTCTCTGCTTGCCGGCGCCCTTCCTGTTGGCTCTGGGCAGGGGTTGAACTTTTTTAGTCGTCTCTCATTTTGCGTCGACGTCTGACCACTCCTCTCAATGGTGTAGGTGTGGTTGTCGTACGCCCCCACGACTTTGTATGGGCCCACGAAGCTGGACTGCAACTTGGGATTGCTCCCCTTCGTACGGCGTTTGTTCTCTACTACCACGAGATCTCCTGGGGCAAACAGCAGGGGTTTCTCTGTGTCTTCCTGTCGTACCGCACGCTGTTCCTCTCTTAGCAGTTCGTGGGCTGTCTGGAGCCGCTCTTCCATGTCCAGTACATATTCTGTGACATTCTGTTGTTCCACCATCGACGGCCGTCCGTCGAGTTGGTCGGGCAGGCGAACCTCTCGACCCATCATTAAGAAGTTTGGTGTCTCTCCGGTTGCGGAGTGGGGGGTGCCTCTGAATGCTCTCATGATCTGTGGGAGCAGCAGGTCCCATTCCTCTTGACCTCGTCTCAGCAATAGCGTCCTCAGGGAGTCTCCTAGCGTCCTGTTTTGTCGCTCGACTACACCGTTGCCTTGTGGATGGTAGGGGGTCGTACGGGTTTTTTGTACGTTCCATAGACTGCACAGCTCTGTCAGTATAAGGGACTCGAACTGCGCGCCCTGGTCCGTGTGTATCTGCTCGGGAAGGCCGTAGTAGCAGAAAATCCGTTCATCCAAGGTAGTGGCTACGGTGGGGGCAGTAGCGTCTGGAATGGCTATAGCGTCCTGCCATCTCGTAAAATGGTCGGACAGTACCAAAATCCAGCGGTTCTTGCGCTTTGTCTCTGGGAGTGGGCCCACTAGGTCTACTGCCACCTTCTGAAACGGGCGGCCGGCGTATAAACGCTGTCTCTCCTGTGGGGGTGCTGTCCCTCCTTTCTTCGCGACCTGGCAGACTTCGCGCGTCTTCACCAGCCTCCTCACGTCACTGGTCATGCCGGGCCAGTACCAATCCAATTGGATTCGGCGCTTGGTGCGGTCTACTCCCGCGTGCGATAGTCCGTGTGTCTCCCACACCACTTGTTGCCTCCTGGGCGTCGGGCATACTGCGCACATTCGCGTCCGGCCCTTGGGTGCTATCTGTATGATGAGCGTCCCGTCAGGCAGAATCTTCATGGCCTCTTTTTGCTTGTGCAGTGCGCATAGCTCCCTGCTACCTTCGTCCAGCTCTCGTCTGGAGATCTGCTGACTGCCCTGCAGTTCCCGGTATATCCTGGCCACTGCTCCATTTCCCGTCCGCTGCTGCTCTACTAGAGCCGGACTCGTGACCACGCACATTGCAGGCGTGTCCGTCACCATCTCGTTACCCATCTGTGCCACTAGGGGTGCTCTCGTGACCACGCGCATTGCAGGCGTGTCCGTCACTGTCTCTCTTCCCGTCCGTGCCACCTGAGGTGCTCTCGTGACCACGCGTGTTGCAGGCGTGTCCGTCACTGTCTGGCGGTCTGTCCGCGCTATCTGGGGTGCTCTCCCGACCTTCCGACCGGTGGTGTTGCCTGGCTGGAGTCCTGGTCCAGGGGCTCTGGCAAGTTCAGCATGGGTCGGCCCTCCGTCCCTCTGCTCGATGGTACTGCATTGTCGGCAGTCTAGACATGGCTCCTGTCTACTCAAACCATCTGCGTTCCCATGCTGGTTGCCAGCCCTGTGCTCAAGTTTGTAAACAAACTCAGCGAGGATCTCCAGCCATCTGGCGATCTGGTTAGAAGGTTCCTTCCGGCGACACAGCCATCTTAGAGATGCGTGATCCGTCCTGAGTTTGAACTCACGTCCATACAGGTAGGGTCGGAAGTGTTTTACTGCCTTTACGACAGCTAACAACTCCCGCCGCGTCACGCAGTAATTTCTCTCGGCCGGTGCTAGAGTCTTGCTGTAATAAGCAATGACTCGTTCCTGTCCGTCCTGAACTTGAGAGAGGACTGCCCCTAGTCCCACTGCACTGGCGTCTGTATCCAGTGTGTACGTCAGCGACGGGTCTGGGTACCCCAGCACAGGTGCTGTACTGAGGCCGAGCTTAAGCTGTGTAAATCCACCTTGTTCCTCTGGACCCCACTTCCAGGGGGTGGCTTTACTGGTTAGGACCGTTAGTGGCTTGGCCGTGGTGGCGTAGTTCGGCAGGTACTGTCGATAATAGCCGGCTGTGCCCAGGAATGCCTGCAGCATCTTCAAGTCTCTTGGAGGTGGCCAGTCGGCGACAGCCCGTACCTTCTCGGGATCGGTAGCAACGCCGTCGGCGCTCACTATGTGCCCCAGGTACTTGACCTGCGGCTGCAATAGCTCACACTTAGACGGTTTTACTTTCAGATTAGCCTTCTGAAGTCTATCCAGTACCTCTCCCAGTCTTTCTACGTGCGTTTGGAAATCCGGCGCAATGACGATGACGTCATCCAGGTAGAGCAAAAGCGTCTTCCAGTGCAACCCTTGGAGCACACGTTCCATCAAACGTTGAAACGTGGCCGGGGCCGAAGTCAGGCCGAAGGGAAGCACCTTCCAACGCCAGAGTCCACTCCTGGTGATAAAGGCCGATTTCTCTTTTGCATCTGCGTCCATGGGGACTTGCCAATACCCACTGGTCAAGTCGAGCGTGCTGAAATATTTACTGCCTGCCAAGGCGTCCAGTGACTCGTCTATCCGCGGTATCGGATAGGCATCTTGCCTAGTCACATCATTCAGCCGTCTGTAGTCTACGCAGAATCGCCATGTCTGGTCCTTCTTCCGCACTAGCACTACTGGGGAGCTCCATGCCCCGTCTGCTGGCTCAATCAGGCCCTTCTCAAGCAGATCCCGAACCTGTCTTTCTGCTTCTGCCTCTTTCTCTGGTCCCAGCCTGTGGGGAGGCAACCGAATAGGCTTGGCGTCGTGCGCAACGGGAATGGAGTGCTTCACCAGGTCAGTTCGTCCGATGTCACCACTGTGACGACTGAACACTGCCTCGTACCTCACTAGCAACTCTCTCAACTGCTCCCTCTGTTGCCGACTGGTGCAACCTGTGCACGCCTGTTCATACAGCTCGGCCAGATGTTCTGGTATGCCCGAGCGTCGTGTCCCTGGGCCTGTCTGAGGACTGGGATCTGTCTCTGCCTGAACTTCATCTGCCGTGATCCCCGTGAAGGTCCCGATCACTTCACCTGCTGGCAGGTGAATCGCGTCCTGGGTGGGGTTCAGACAGCGTACCAACACTCGTCCTTGTTGGTCGGGGGCGTTCACGCTGGTGGCCAAGGGAATACTGCCAGGTATACTCTCTATCACTCCCTGTGGGCAGTAGCTCCTGGCCGCCAGGTGGCAGGATATTGTAGCCTCCGTCTGTGGGGGTATCTCTGTCTTTCTCAAGACTTGCACCTTCGAGATCAGCGCTCGTCCGTAGCGGTCGGTGCATACCAACTCTGCGCCCTGCATCGTCAATGTGGGCTGGTTGAACCCCATGTAGCACTCTTGGTTGGCTAGGAAGGGCATTCCCAGGATCACGTCTTCACTTATTTGTGTGACCACAAAGGTCTCCGTATAAGCTACTGACCGGACGCGTCCTGTCACCTTCAACAACCCATAGAACGGCAGTTTCGTGCCGTCGGCCATCAACCCGTGGGAGTCGTGCTCTTGGAGGTCATTCTTCTTGTCTTCCGACAGCTTGTCGAAGACTTTCTTTGATAGCAAGTTCGTGTTGCAGCCCGTGTCCACAAGATACGTGACCGCTTTGCCCTCTACCTTTCCAGGCAGATAGTAACTCGACTTGAAGGGACGTTCCATTTGGTTCACACAAGAGGCCAGTGGAGTAGCCAGTCCGGGGGTGTCGGCTGTAGCGTCGTGCTGTGGGTAGTACGACCGTGATGCCGGCGTGGGTCTGACTCTTCTTGGCGTTGGCTCGTGTCGTTGGAACACCTCTGGTGGACAGTCGTCCTCGCTGTCTGTGAGTTCTTCTGTGGTGCCTTCTAAGTAGGAGAAGCGGTTGTGAGTGTGGAGCGCTACGGGTGTGGTTGGTGGATGTGGGTAAGCTGGCCGCCGTGCCTTCTGCCAACCCTGAGGGCTCGTCTTGATCGCCCCACTCGGTTCCCTATACTTCCCGTGTGCCCGTCTGCAGCCAGTAGGTTGCTCTACTGCTGCGGGCCGATATTGTTTCCCTGGTTGCTGTACCAGGGGTTCTGTCTACACTCCCTTTGGGTGTGGCCCAGTTGTCGACATCCCCAGCACCTGGGTGGCTGTTTGGGAGGAGGTCGGTTGACAGGGGGTCGGTTGACAGGAGGTCGGTTGACAGGGGGTCGGTTGACAGGAGGTCGGTTGACAGGAGGTTGGTCAATGGTGGCTCCTGCTCGAGCTGCGCTCAATGCGGCTACCTGCTGTGTCAACTCACCAAGTACCTTTGCCATCTCCAGCAGGGGTTGCACTGTTGATGCCTGAACCTGCTGGCATCCTTCTTCCTCCGACTCTACTGGTCGGATCTTAGGGGTAGGAGCATACGTCGGTTGCACTTGAAGAAACTCCTGTCCAGCACGTACGGCGTCCTCTACTGAACGGGGCTGCATCGCCAGGAGGTGTCGTTGGAGATGAACGTGTCCCAGAGTATTCTGGAAACTTTCCAACGCGTGTTCCTCCTTTTGGGCGCGCGTAGCGTCGTTGTAGGCGGCCTCGACCATCGTCTCAATGGCCATAGCGTGCTCTCGGAGAGAGTGTTTTGCTTCCTTGTGGTAGCCCGATAGCTTGGCTCGTGCCTCTCGGCGCGACAGCCCAAAGCTTGCTTTCAGTGAGTCAGTTATGGCCCACAATGTCTCGCCTCGCCCGTACGGCTGTGCCTTTCCTTTCAGTGCTTGTCGGAGGTGGATGACTGCCGCTGCCGGCTCCCACTGGTTCGCTCCTGATACCTCCTGGAATTGTCGGATGAAATATTGGACGTCTCCTGTCCCATCAAACTCCGGCATCTTGAAGTGTTCTCTTCGAGAGTTCTCACTCATCTTTTCGAGAACGTCAGTAAGGGCTCCAAACATGCGTCCTGTTGGATCTCTATCCATACTCATGGCACGTCGGGACGTCATGTTGATCGGTCGTTCGATTCCTGCGGGTCGTCTGTCGGGATTCGCTCAGATCCCACTGCTGCCACCAATGTACAGGATTTTATAGTCGGTTGGCAACGACTGGTAGCATACACCTGTACACGACCCCAGGTTACTTGTAGTTACTGTGTACGACCACTGCTACAGCCACGACTGACTGTCAGTCCCTACCACTGCCTGCCCAGCATAGTCGGACTAGCTGGGTAGGAGACTAGAGAGAGTATAGGGCTTTTACAAGCCGGCACTCCTTAGTCGTACGACAGTGTAGTAATGTAGTTGTTCTTGTAGGCGAATGAATAAGGCTTTGTGTTGAAGAGAGAGAATAGGTTTGTATTGTGTACTTGCCTAGCTGAGCTCTTGTCCTGCTCTGTTTGACAAGCAGCTTCAGCTGGCTTATAAATAAAATGTTACATAATAGCTAGCCTCAGTGGCTAGTTAACAAATGTCAATTGCATAATGTGATAAGTATGAGTATGCATAGAATAAATACGCTGCCTAGAATAGTGGCTAAGTCACATGAGTGTTTCTTTGTGCTCACGTGCTCTCATAGAGCAATTGTATCTAGAGCGCATGTTCCTTGTTGTAGATGAAGTTAGTAATTCTACCACAATATATTTGTTTTTTTTTAAATATTATTGTATCTGTCTGTAGGCTACTTCAAGAAAAGTAATAAAGGCCAAAATTGCACTCCACATTACAAAAGCATAAAAAAATGCCTTGCAGTAGGGTAACAACAAAATTGTCTCCCCTTTGGAATCAGCAGGTCTGTCAATGCATTCCAGAAATAATTCTGCAGAAGTAGAATTAGAAACAGCGTTTGTCAGTGAGCTATGATGAATAATTAATAAAGTAACATTATTTATTAGCAACTAACTAATAAAATGTGTTATTATCGTAGTCTAATAAATAAAAATTGTTTCATAAAATTGATTTTTCATCTATTGTTGCACAACTATTATTAATAACTATTATTATTGCTAACAACAATAGTAGTAATTTTATTATTATTTTAGCTCGTTATTATTCATTGTTAGTTATTACTATGGTTATGAAACTTTCCCTACAAAAAATCTGCAATATTATAATATTTATGTAATAATAATTATAATAATAATAATAATGTTTCTTGAAACAAAAAGGTGTAATTAATTATTATTACTTACTACTGCAGTGATTATGAAAATCATTATTATATCATTATAATTAATAATTATTACTATTAAATTATTAATAATCAAATGAAAATAATAATTTATTAATAATAATATTAATTAAACATAAATAAAATATTATTATTTAGATTAATTTATAAGTTGTATTATTATTATCAATAATCATCATCATCATTATTATGGTAGCAGTCCACTCATTATTATTATGGTAGCAGTCCACTAACTAATAAAAGACAACCTCATCATCTCATCATCTGATAATTATTATTATTATTATTATATTATTACTATTCATTAATTAACTATTGTTATTATGGTTATTTTTATTATTATTAGTAGTACTACTACTAGTAGAGTAGTAGTAGATAGATAATAATTATTATTACGATAATAATAACAAATAAATAATAATTATTATTATAATAATAATAAATAATAATAATAAGAAGATGATAGGTAATACTCACCCGAGGAACAAAGAGTTGGAAAATTCGAGCTGTTTAGGAGGTATCCTGTGATATAGAGATGTCTATCCTTTCTACTATTACATCCCCAAAAAGGCGGATCGGCATTGTGATGATTTATTTATTATTTGTAGTAGTAAAATGCACTGCTCTGAAAAGCACGCAGTCTTCTCTAATAATCTTGTATCTCGCACAGTCGTGTCCGAGAATCCTAACGTTTTTCCTTATGTAAGAGTGGAGGAGGCATCGTCCCTCAAAAGTTTAAACATTATCACCTCCCTATGACTCTCAGTCTAAAGTCATGCGCAGAACACATCCGGATCAGATTTGACCTATATCGGTTGTAGCTAAATAGGTCACATGTTTTGGGGCTCAAAACTCCAAAAGTGGGGCCCAGGCAATTGTTGTATATTGATCAACATGCATCTATCATGTAAAACTAGTGATTGAGCATCAGTTAAAAATAACTGGACTGGTCCTTTAATATTACTATTTGCTAGTATTGTTATTTTAATAGTTCATTTATTATTATTTAATGGTTAGGTTATAAATTTGCTATATTGTTTACTATTATTATTTGTTATTACATATTATTTATAGTTTATGTATATATACATATTTGTACTACATAGTAATCATCATAATATATTCTGTGGGATTTTGTGGTAATGTCACTAGTCACCCTGGTAGCCCACTGGTAGCCATGTTGTATTTTGACAATGGCGGCTAAAATGGCCAAAACTCAGAAGTTTTGAAGGACATCAACTGGTAGTTTCGCCCAAGTATTAGTCCATTCAGGTGGTGGTGGTACTACTGATGACTACGGACTCTCACATCAAGACTCCATATGTCCTTCCACGTCGGGCACCACTGGAAACTGGGAATACCAGGCCGATCATATGGGGATCTATGGGAGGATAAACCCTGAAAAAAAGCCAGACAGGTGACATCCTGTGAGGGCAGTGTGTATGTAAACCTACAGCACTCCTGACCAGTCACTGCGACAGCTGCGGATCTATACTTGTCTGGGTCTCACCTAGCCAGTTTAGAAATCCCCCAGCTTGTTGAGAGGGCTGCTCTGACAACTTGCAAAACTCGGATTAACCTTACAAATCTATTGCAAGCTATTTTCCAATTCAAATCATGAAGTCTCGCCAAACAAGAAAACCATACTGGCAGGACGTCGCCCAGGATAAAAAGGTCTAAACAACTTGTGATTTGAATTTTGCATCATGGAACGTATGAACGATGCTTGATCGAGAAAGAGCAGAGAGAAGGATCGCCATCATTACACGTGAGCTGAAAAGATATGCCATCGATGTCGTAGCCCTAAGTGAGGTTCGCTTTGGTGATACTGACAGCATAAGAGAAGAAGCGGGTTACTCAATCTACTGGAGCGAAAAGACATCTGGAATGAAGAGTGAGTCAGGAGTAGCTCTAGATGTGAGCAATGCTGTTTTTGCCAAAATGACAGAAGATCCCAAAACTGTAAAAGACAGGATGATCACTCTTGGATTCCCGTTATGTGGGTATCGATACTGTACCATCATCGCAGTCTATGCTCCTACTATGACAAACAACCCAGACACCATCGCACCTTTTTATCACCTCCTGGATTCCACCTTGAAGAAAGTACCTAAAGAAGATAAAATTGTACTACTAGGTGACATTAATGCCAGAGTTGGTCAAGATGATAACACCTGGAACAAAGTATTGGGAGAGTTCGGGACTGGACGGACAAACTCTATTGGTGAGCTGCTATTGCCAATCTGCACTGAGCACCAACTCGTGATGACAAATACATGTTTTAACCACAAAGCCACCCACAACCATTCTACTAGGTCCATGGTTATCAGCTATTCAATGCTATTTTATTTTTTGTCCACCAACCTTGAGTCATTACCATGGACCTAGTATATATGGACCAATAAAAGTCGATATTGTTCCCTTAACCCGTGTATGTACCTGTATTCCTTGGTTACGCCAATATCGATAGAACCTATGTTATAACCTTGAACTTCCTGTAACACACAAACTCGACATCCAACATGCCCCCTCCCCTTTGAAATACCCAGTGAACAATCAAGCTGACTTACCTTGGAACCAATTACCATTGCGTGCGACCAAGCCCAATCATGGTTAGCTGAAGCACTAGCCTCAAATCATATGTCAAGCCTAAAGACCGGGGGTAAAAATCCAAGCCTCACACCATACATATCTGGGATAAATATCTGTAACAGATACATACCTTCTTAATACTTTTACCTCGAGACCATATGCCTAGTTATAATAAATCCTTTCTACCTTAAAGCAAACTTGCCATCACACCTTCCACCATGGGCCAAAACCCAATCATTTTCCCGGAAGTCAACCATTACAGGATATTCCTCAACTCTTCCCTGGGTCAACCTTAACGATGTCTCCCTTGAACCAGTCTCTTTAGGGTCAACCAGTACAGTTCTTTGCACAGTATCTACCCATGGAAGGTTCTTAGGATCAACTTTCCTGGTATCTTCCCAATTCATCCTATCCTCCATTTTGCCTTCGGTGTTGCCACCAATCATTTCTACCTGTTGCACCCAACTGACACTTCTCTGAGGGGGTCTAGGACTCCTCCCTGCAGATGCTAGAGCCTTCCACACTAAGTGCAGGCACCGCTTTTGCAGTTATACCAGCAGAAGCTTTTTGCGCCACCATTATATATGAGCGTTCTCATTTGTTCCACTGTGTCCTTTATGACAGTTGTCCCTTTGCATTCCCATACACCTTGCATACACTCGCCTTCAACTCATTGCTGTTTGTTAACAGTATGGTTTTCTGATAGCCTCAATACCTAACAGTTTCACTGAGGACCCTTTTACAACGTAAACTGACGTCACTATAGACCTGGGGAAGTCATTAATGCAAACATTTGGCTTCCCGCTAACATTCAGCCTAGAACCGTCAACCCCAATGAGATCGTTAACAGAGTTACTTAACCTCAAATTCAGAAACCTGCCAGTATCCTCAGTTTTCACTGACACTTCAGCTCCAGTGTCTAATACAAACTCTACCTCTGCCATTTACTTGGACAAAGCGTTTGATGCTACATTTCCTGCTACCAGTATCACCAACAACATTGTTCACAAATCTCAATTTACGTGGAGAACCTTCATTACCACTACTATCCTTGTGCTGTGACCTGTTATTGCCACCTTCCCACCTAATGTTGCAATCCCTAGAGGTATGGCCTCTCAAATTACACTGGAAGCACCTTACATCTGAGCAATGACCCCTTCTACCACACTGGAAACAGTTGTCCCCTCTAGTTGGGAGCTAAACCGTTCAGACCTTTTACCTGTTGTAGGTGAACCTCGAGGTGATCGAGGAAAGTACCTACTATCTGGGCTACAGCGTCCATGGGACGTCGCCTCATACATAGGATAATGCCTGCTATCCGGGCGGCGGCGTCCATATGACGTCGCCTCATACCTGGGAGAATACCTGTCCTCTCGGCTGCGTTGTCTATAGGACTCCGCATCATATCTACTCTCATAATGCCTATCTCCCTTACGGTCATGATACCCTGTATACTCGCTACTCCTCTCCCCAGGGCTGCTGCTTCTATGGCCACGGGAATAGGAGCCCTTTTCCACATTACCATCTCTAGACCTACTACTGTCCCTTGAACGGTATGTAACCTTGCTATCCACGGTCTCCCGTGGATTTCCCTGTCTATACTTAGCTACCTCATTTACCGACGACTCACTCTCTGAGTCATTCCGACTATTGCTAGTCCTCTGTTCACTCCCCTTCCCTACTCTTGCTACTGCCCCTTTACCATCGACTGAACGGCCAGTCCTAGAAACATTCATAATTTCTTCTGAAGCATTAGCCAACTGCCTGGCTGCCAACTTAGTACCTAACTCTCTCCAGCTAAGCGTAGTCTCTTGCATAAGCAATTTACGCACAGATGAATCCCTGAGTCAACCAATTGTTGAATTCCTCAGAAACATCGCTACCTGCTAACCTTAGTTTCGGAAATGACGACAAGCCGAGTCTCCTACTAATCCCTGTTATAATTATTTAGCACAATAAACACCCCAACAATATCTATATAATTATATCAATACAGTAACACCTCTCCACCACAGTAATTAGCCAATGTACAAGTAAACACAATGCAATAACAATGATAACCCACAATATCCCAAAATATATCCACTGTTTCCTTATCCAATTAGCGAAGGTAGAAAACTGGTGCAAACGGAACAAGCTAACAATAAATATGGAAAAAACCCATTTTATTATAATGAAAAACTGGCATAACAACTTTCAGCTTGAAAAACCTCTACGCTTTTGAGGAGAGGAAGTTATGGAGGTTGATTCCATTAAATTTTTGGGTGTCCACCTCGATAAAAGTCTGTCATAGAAAATTCAAGCTAACCATGTCAACAAACAAATTAGTTGTTCCTCCACATTATTTCGCAAATGTGCAAAGTTTCTACCAAGATCTTCTCTGAAACTCATTTATAATGCATTTATTCATTCTAAAATCAGTTACTGCTTAGAAGCCTGGGGAAATGCTCCAGAATGCCACATCAACAAAGTCTTAATTGCCCAAAAACGACTTTTGAGAAATATATTCCAAAAACCACCGTTGACCCCATCTCTACCCTTGCTTACTAAATTCAAAGTGCTATCAATCGACAAGATGTACCGTTGTAAAATTTTGCTTATGGCCCATAATAAGTTTTACAAATCAAACAAAAGTATCAGTAAATATGAAACAAGATCTTCATTAATAAATTTACCTCTGCCCAAATCTAGCTCCGCTGCAGGTCAAAGAAAGATTGAGTATCGGCAATCGTCATATTGGAACAACTTACCAGCGCTTTTGCGCAAAACTTCAAGCTTAAAGAAATTTAAAAGTGATATCAAGGAACACCTGCTAAGGCTTTAGGGTTGGGAGAAACAACAGTAAATGGATTATCCAGGCCCAGCGCCTCGACTAGCTGCAGTGCTACTGAGCACGTGGGCCTCGTCATCAAGCTTATTTCATTTCTTTCTTGAAAATTTTCACTTTCTGATTTGTTTCTCTTTGCATTTCATTTGTTTTGTTTTTCATGATGAAATAAACACACACACACAAGTAAACACCACACAATAATAGTCCACAATATCACGTAATAACTACAGTGTACTCTTATCCAATGTACAAACGAACACAGCACAATAATGTTCCACAATGTCACTTAATAACTCCACTGGACCCTTATCCCGGTAAATAATCAACAACGCCACAAATGAATACTTAATACCACGTATAAACACTGTACCCTTATCCCGGTAAATAATCAACAACGGCACCACAAATAAATACCACGTATGAACACTACCTACAACACCAAATCACCACTTCACCAAAAAGTTAACACGGAGAGCTCACACAGCTCTGAAACACCCAACACCTCTGCACACACCTCTATCACCACACATACCACGGAGGACCCATGCAGCCCTAGCACCTCTACACCTCTCTTTTAGTGCCCACACGGCACTAAAAGCCTCGTACACACCTCCCTTGTACCAATAAATAAGTCCAATAACACACAGACTAACAATATCACCAGGTCCTATGCCGACTGCGCCATGTTAGATGAAGGGTTTGAAGAGAAGCGTGAAAACAGGTCTACTCATCTCTAAATCTCTACTCAAGAAGACGGCTATTCAGCTCTTTTCCAATTAGCCCTAGTTCCCGTAACCCATGTATGTACCCATATTCCTTGGTTAAGCCAATATCGATAGAACCTATGTTATAACATTGAACTTCTTGTAACACACAAACTCGCCATCCAACAATATGCTTACATACGATTCCAGGCAACCGTGACTTGAATGAAATTGTTTAAATTTGAATCCAGTGGAGTTTTTTAGATTTAAAATTGCATTAGAAGACACCGTACGCTGAAGCTCAGCTGCTAAGAACAGGTTAGAGATTGGTAGCTGAACAAGTTCAGCCTTGTCTATTGCGTGACGAGTCCTTGTAGGTAGCTGAACATGCTCAGTTGTGCCTTTTTGTGACAAGTCCTAGTAGGTAGCTGAACAAGTTCAGCCACTAGGCACTAAGGCTAGACACTTGTAACTGAACAACAGTAGCCGTGTCTATGGTGATGCCAAACTAGTGGGTAGCTGTATAGGGGTAGCCGCTAGTACTAAAGGTAAAATGTAAACCTTCTACAGAGGAGTTGTCTCCTCTGCTGTAGGGTTGTCTTCCCTCTCTGACAGTCGAGGTGCTATCAGTGGATAGGCTTTTTTGACCTCCACATTGTAATGCTGGGATGTCCAGCTTAGCTATCAAGTCTCTCTTTGGAATTACCACGCTGTTATGGCAGCGGAAGCTGTAATTTTGTACACACCTTTAGGAGGCTGTACTGGTGTTGTGATACCACAACCAAATGGAATCCTTGACAATTATGAAAATTTGCAATTACTATTTCATTTATGATTTTCATTAATTGTCATTATTTGTTTATTCATTAAAGTGTTCTTGATAATTATGAATAGTGATTTGTAAGTACTCGTATGTTAGAGAATGTATTCATTTGTTTTTGGTTATTGTTGTCTCCATCCCTATCAACATTCTTGACAAAATAAGAATATATATAAATAGTGTATAATAATGATAATATATTTATTTGTTATGTTGTTATTGAAGGCTGTGTTTGTAGGCGCTGGCTTCTAACTTGCATGTAATAAATAACCAAAGTTCCAACATGGGTTATAGTCCAACAAATGGTGAAGGTCTTCAGGTTTAAACCTAAAATTCTCCAAAGCCTTTGCTACACACGTGAATCAAGCTCATTATGATTGACTGTCAATGACGAGGGGAAAAAACCCTTTTTATTATCAGTGGCTCTGAAAAGGGCTTAGGCGTTGTGGAGGAACTTCTCAGAAAAAGTCACAAGTGTCTTCTGGGTCTATTTTATTTTCCACTACACAGACAATGACAGGAGGGATGGCTAGTTCAAGCTAGCCCAAGAATGCTGTCTGGCAGAACTTCTCGTGGAGCGTCTTTGTCTTGTTGGCGACTGCCTACAACATCTTGGCCTGGATGGGAGCAGCTGTGCTTGTGAGCGAAATCGATTTTGTGGCCTGTGCACTCGTAGAACTCTGTCTGCATATTGACTGCGCTGGAATGCATGTCGCTTGTGTTCAATGAATACTGGACTGATTGTCAAAAATCGTGATGTTGACAGCCTAGAAGCGACAAAATTAGATCGATGGGCGACAAAGCAAGTTCGGTTGGGGACAACTTTGACCAGTTGGTCGACTTGCCCTCCTTGATGTCGACAGAGTATTTCTAGACAATCATTAGCTTTTTGATGATAATTTCTGACTTCAAGCTTTACAATAGAGAACAACTAACGCTTTTCAGCCCAATGAGCATTTTTTAACAGATCCAATAAATGGGAGAAGCTTTAGTCAATCACTCTCTAATAGAAGTGCTCGTAAATTCTCCATTTGTATATTGCATATGCAGTAGTGTATTGCAATGAAATCATTATTTATATAAAGTAAACAGTGTGTATGTATGTATTATGCGATGGTGTGTGGTGGCACCCAAGGCTCTGGTGATACTATCAGTGCCCGTGACTTATACATACATGTAATTGGAGAAGTCATTTCTTGAGTGTCATGACATCGTCTAGACTGTCCAGTAATCAATATAATTGTGACATTGCGAGGTATTGACACACGGCGGAGATTACTTAAATCAAAACGGAGTAACCTTCTGCTGCTCTGTGGATTTCTGATCATCGTGTGACAAAATGTGAGGCTGGATCAGGCAGTGAAATTTTGTTGAGCATCGTGACTGCAGTGTGTTGAAGCAGATCATTTTATGTGTTTTATTTCCTGCTTATATTGCTTACATTTTGCTGTAGAAAAGTGCTGTGTCATCTATTGACATTTTTTTTTGCTTATACAGATTTTAGAGCTTGCTTTACCCTCCCTCCACTCGTCGGAGGGCTTTTTAGCATACCTCCGGCACCAAACGTGTGACAGCTACTCCAATTACAAATTTGAAGTATAATCACGGTTAAAGATTTTGTATCACTACACCACTGCATGTATGACTACAAATCAATAATGTAAATAATAATCCAAATGACAAAGTAATATTTGTAATTTTTTGTTCGTGCAGTCAACTCTAAATGTTAAATATGAAAGCACTAATAATATTCACTTCTCACAAAAAATAATGAATAAAAGAGTAATATAAAACGCCATAATACATCTTTAAGTAGCTATTTTAAATGATTCATTCCTTTTTTACCATATAGTGTATTTTATTTGCTGAAAAAACTAAAACATTGTTGGAAAGTATACAGTATGATAATTCATGCTTTGTCGACATCAAATCTAGGCTAGTTGACAATCTAGTTAAAATTGTCCACGAGCAATCCAATTTTGATGCTCTCCAGGTTGTCGACATCCCGTAATTCAACAATCAGTCCGGTTACCATGTTCCACCTCACTCTGCTTGAATGCAAAGTAGACATTGCAGTCTACTCACTGATCTCCTTCTGTGAGTACGCTCGTGATCGGCCAACCCATGGAGACCTCTGCAGCTGAAACTGCAATCAAAGCAGTAAATATGTTGCTGTGAGCAGTGGAAATTCAATAATGATGATTAATAAATTGAACTTCTATATAGTGTTAAAATCGGCGCAATTGTTCCAATAGCCAGCACCTGGCAAAACTTTTCATTTCACAATATTCATGTTGAGTTATGGCATTCTAAATTATTCATAATTAGTAGTTGCGTGTAATATTTTGCATGCTCACAAAAATTGTAAGGGTGATTAATTTGCGTTACCAATATTTTATCGTTAATTATTAGATCAGACGGTCGTGGTTGACATTTAAATTTACTTCATTTGACAGACTTTGGCCTCACACATATGTAAGCTTGAACTTTAATCATCTGTGTCAGAGTTGGCAGTGAAGGAATTTGCTCACTACACTTTGAAAGAGTTCTGCATCTCTCAAAATCCAACTGTAGGCCTCATAGGAGTAACTGCACATATACAATAGTTTAACTCGGCAAGTTTACATGAAAGTTATGCTGAGATTACATGCAAGGAGAACTCGTTATTAGCTAGGTTTTTGCACCCTCCATACTACTTCACAGTTATGAAATCTACGTCTCATAACCGCACACACGCTAGGTTAGCTGACTGAGTCGGTTTATAATACAAGTTCAGCAATGAAATGCATCTTACTTGATTATGGAGCTCTGTCTCCGTGATTACTACTAAGTTGTGGTGTAGTACTTTCATGAGTGTATTCTAAATCTACCGAGCTTATTATCAGTCTTTCTGTCAAACTCGACTGGGCCTGTTATTGGTCCTTCTACAAAGATTCAACTGGGCCTGTTGTCAATCCATCTACCAGCCAATGGGAAAACTGGCACCTAGTTTCTCTTGGTTGATGCAGTCCAGTCGCTAATTTAACTTATACTTAGAACTCGCGACTTGCTTGACTTTTTTCTTGATTTGAGACATTTTAAGCAATTGATATGACAAAGAGGAATGTCATTGAGAATGCTCAAAGGATCAATGTAGCCTTTGAGCCTGTTTTTAAGAAATATTTTGGTTTATTCACTTGAAAAAACTTAATTGGATAGTTATTTCATAAGTACTATAGTCCAACGATAGCTACATATTTCGGGTTTTAGTTTGCAAACGTAAATTAATTACAGTGAACCCTTGTAGCCTCTTCTACAGTAGCAGTGTACTGAGATGGTTTATGCAAGCGGCGCATGGTCAGTATTATACGAACCATCCCTATCTACTTCTCATGAATCGTTAGTTGCAAATTCCATATCTCAGCAATAATAATAATCGACCCACCAAGTGTACCAAACTTGTCCTGCTCAGTGGTATCTGAAATAAATAGTATTAATCCTTGGTGACAACCCGATCATTAATAAGGTCATGGCCATACCAATATATGTTAGCGGAAAACTCTAAAGCAAAGAAAACTGATAAAATTGAGGACCATTGTTAATATTAACTCTTCAAATTTCGACTGCTTTATGCCTGATTGATTTGCTGGTCTCATGCGCTTTTGAAAAAAATCATCAAACTTTGAGAATTTTTTAAAATTGAGCTGTTGGTGTTACAGAGTTAAAAAGAAGATCATCAGACTCATTAATACCTATTCTATAAGTAGATTTTTAGATAAAGCTAACTTTGTACTTGTGAAAAGGTTAAAATATTTTTTTATTGACATTACTTTTTTTCAAATTTCTGAAAAATTGGCATTTTTGCTTTAAAAAAACACCAAAAGTAAAGCTCCAAACAAAAAACTGAGGCGACAGATAGAAAGAAAATTCAATTCTGATGCATGTAGGTAATTTTGACGAATTAATGGCCCACCACATTAGCCATAACATGTCAATCAAAGTTGGCCTTGTTTTTGCGAAAATCCCGGACATTTTTTCAGAGAATATTATTAATTTTTTTTTTTCTATTCAAGCTAGCACTTGACTTTTTACACCACTGAATAGAGAATTTCAACCGCTATCTTGTGATATAAAGAACCATAATAATAAACATTTTCAAAAAAAAAATGAAAAATAATAAAAAATTACAAGTCAACAATATTGTAGAGGAATTATGCATCGACCCAACGATCGGTCGACCCCACGAACAATTAGTTAACTGCCGAACCCTACTGCATATATATTCACACACTATTACTCTGCCGAACTGTCTATGTCTATTTACATTTATTATTATTTTTCTAATCTTATATGTTTGCATTGCTTGCGTGGGACTTGTCTTTTTCATACATGTGCTTGGGCAGCCAACCGTGCTGCCAAGCCACACCTGTTTCTATTTCTAAAGATTCTATTTGCTACTACTTAACCAATTGCTTGTGTCAGGCGTGGCCTGCTTTTGTTCCCAGATTGTCAGTCAATGTTACATAACTTTGTGTGTATAAATAGTCGTGTATTGTACTAAATAAATCAGAGTTACTGCCTACACTCTCACTTGCTTGTTTGGTCTGATAGCATAAGCGCACTTATGCTATAGCACTGGTAGCCTTGCAGAAACAACACAAGTAAGCTTGCACTGATTGCGCTGGCAATAGAACTTGAGAAGTTCAGCATTTACACAACAAGATGGGCAGGAGCATTGCACTGAATCAGTCGACTAGCAACTAGGATAAACAGTCAGTAGAAAGTGGTCAGTCGATCTCGACTCACACTGCACTTGACCTACGGGCAAGTGATACTGGAACGGTTATTCGAACGGCTAGGTCGACCTACTACACCTACTCCTCGGGATAGGTGGAAGGCGAGATAGATAGGCGTACACTGCACTGTTGTGTTTACTTATTACTGTGGGCCGTTGTACAGGTGGTCACTACCACTCCTGACGGTAAATTCCTGTACAATATCGTCGTCATCCAAATAATTAATTTCTAGCATACTACCTGTCATTTCCACTTATAAACATTTCCAGCATGCCTAAATAAATATAATCTAACCATTTATCAGAACAAATCTCATCCGTGGAGGTTCTCTGCAAAAAATATTATTTCAAACTATCTCAGCAAGAAAAATTATTTCTTGCCCGACAAGGAAGGGGGTGCGGTTCTCATGGCGCGGTTTCCGTTTAGACTGGCAGATTTACCTCAAACAAAGATCAGTAAATAGAAGAGATTCTGCTTTACACGATGATATAAAAATTTTTATTGTAGGTCTACTAAAAATACTAGAAAACTCTCTGGCAAATTCTCGCGACAGCTGTCGCAATTGATCATTGAAGAGTGGACAACTCCGGCGACAACTGTCGCAATAGATATATGAAAAGTTAATAGTGTTGCAGACTACCGGCTGCTTTGATCGGTCAGATCCCCATTCAACTGGGCTTGTTATCAATCCATCCACGACAAGCTCAATAGGGCCCGTTATCGGTCCATCGATAGACCAACATCTGGACGCGTTATTAGTCTTTCAAAATTCCTTAATTTCAGGATGCCTCATAATAATTTGTTCCGAACCCTATAACGTCTCTCTTGATGAAACGATCATCATTTTGGCTTGCTGCTTAAAGCATCCCAGCATTGAACATTTTTTGTTGAATTTTGCTGATACTATCATTTTTTGTTGTAATTGTCCTCTTGATTTCATTGTGTGTTTTTCTTCTATAATTTTTATACATTTCACATCAAAAAGAAATACCCCTGTTTTTCATTATTATTTGTTAGTCACTAATTAAGTTGAATGTTGTATTGAAATTTCGTCGCTTAGTTTTGTTACCAAACCTATGCGATGGGTTACCTGGTTTGCGATGCATTTTAGTTGCCATGCTAAATGCTTCTTTCAAGTGTAGAAGTTGAATTATTTCTCTCTAGGCATGTATTCTGAAAAACCTGTTTCGGGTTTGCTTACCTATTTTGAATTACATTTTTTGAATTATTGGAGCAATGCTAACTCGCAAAACAATTGCTCTTGTTGTGATAAATTTACATCTGTCTGTCAATGTATTTTGTTGCTATGGCAGCAGAACAATTACATTCATCAATATGATCTCAACTTTTGTTGCAGGCTATGGCTAATCAGCAGGAATTATCTACTCTATCTCAATATTTCTCCCCTGATAAACTGGCGGCTATGGGGTCATATGAACGCTGCAGAAATTTGAATCTAATATCGAATTATAACTATATGCAGTCCATTGGTATGTACTTGAGAGTGAATTCTGAGTGGTTAGGACTGATTAAATATGCTTGCGGTAATGCTCAAGGTTATTTATTTCATAGATTAATAATTATGGTGGTTCCTCGACATCATTGATCCATTTGTGATTGTTGATTATAAATATCATGTGTTAAGCTATTTGTAGCCAACTTGCTGTTTTTGGTTTGCCAATTCAAGCGATAGCTGAAAACTGTTTTTTCTTTTAATCGAAATCTGTGAAACGAGTTTTGCTTCGATACTATTTTACAAAAATAACCTACAGATTTTAAACACTGTGCTAACTTTGCAGAAGATTATTGTAATTGCGTATTAGCATGGGTGGAAAATTATAATCATGTGCTAAAATCCAGAATTCAACTGTAAGGAAGATAATCTAGTATATTTCACATCTATCCCTCAATAGTTCGGGATGTATTCATGTCTAAAGCTCCACAGGTTTTTTTTAGCATAACTTTGAAAATTTATTAGCAAATTTTTGCAATGACATTAAGTAAACGATTAATTATTCTCTTTCATTATATTGCCAGCTATTCTCCCATAAACAAGTTCAGAAAATTGCATAAAATAGTGCATTCAAAAACTTATAATCGTCATCTTGTAATCTGTTTTGAAATTAATCCTAGTTTTATTGTGAAAATCTATCAATTTATCAAAATTTTCAAACACAAGTAAATGGAAAACTAGCGCGATGCCTTGAAATTATTAGCGTTTTTTTAGGATTATGTGCTACCAAACCAACTTTTATGGAGGAGCGTAAAAGTAAACATTCATGTGAAAGCATCAAACCACTCAAGAAAAGCAACCCAAAAACATCTGCAACAACAAACAATGTTGAATCAGCTGTTCACAGTCGACCCACTAGAGGTATTATTAACTAATAAATGTTAGTTTATTGTGCAAAGAACAACAGCCGTTAGAGAAATTGTTCAACTTTCTCTACACCTCCGTTTGAATGCGCGCGTAATATTTTACCCTTCCATTTGGTATATTGTTTTAGATAGAAAACAAGTCAAACGTTTTCAGCCTCCTCCTCGCAAGCTGAATGTTGAAAAAGTGGATCAGTTAAAGGTAATAGTCTTTCAATTGATGTAGAGTTCAACACTGCTTTGTAGCAGCTTATTACTGGGTACAGGCTTGGATTTGCGTTGTCTGACTCAAAGGACTAGCTGGTTGTAACACCTGTGTTGATTGTGTCATACAGCCGTTTATACCTACTTGCATCTATCCTAGATGGAGTTGGACGATTTTGAGGCTCTGGGATCGTTGGATGTAGAGTTTGACTGTGCTGCTGATTATAATTTTGATCCTATTGATCTCCATTGGTCATCTTCGTCTGATTCTGATGAGAATTTTGATCCTGAAGATGATTCTTCAAAACCAAAAAGAAAAAAAACAGCCAGAAGTAAGTGTTTTTTTTATCAGATAAGTAAGCTCCTCTGTTTGTGTGAGAGTTTTTGTATAAAATGCATTCCACTTGCTTAATTAATCTGAACTGTTTTGGTATATTACATGTATGCAGCTGTGGAACAAACTGAATAGCCATTATGATCAATGACAGATATAAATAATGATTTTGGCCTCCATAAAACAGTGATGCCTTGACTAGATTATGATTATATGTTAAGCTACTATCAACTTGCTATACTTTAGTCTGCCACTCGCCAGCCTTGTCTGCTTTATCAGTCTTCCTTTCTGAGAAAGTTGAATCTGGTAATTGATATACAAATTTAAATGGCCAGTATTAGGATTGCTCTGCTTCGAGTTATGAGTTTCACCCCTGAGTTGTAGTATGGCCCCCCCCCCCCTCCCCCAACAGGTGTGTTATGTTACATCACTTGTATGTTACCCTCAGGTGTGTTATGTTACATAACTTGTATGTTAGGAAATCCTCCAAAATTAATTTTCCATCATATGTGTATTTTGTCATTTCCATACAATTATTTTAACATGTTTTTCAATCCTCAGAGCTGGTACGACATTTTCAACCCCGGTTCATTGTCATTGTTTTGCAGGAAAGAAGTGTACAAAGTCAAATCGAGTGCCATTTGCCCCTCTTAACAATATTAAGATGATTGTAACCAAGAAGAAAGTTTTACCTCGAAGAAAGTGTGTTTCTGCGGTGGCCAACTACAAAGAGATGGACGTGGACGCCGATGACACTTACGTATGTGAGTGGCTATTTCTATTGTTTTACATTGATGGATCAATGAGAATTAACACAATGTTCGTGGTGTTGGTTAGCCTAAGTTTTGGGCCAACATTGGAAACGTGTATTTTGATTGGAATATGCTGCGGGTCTTTTTATTCGGAGTTGCATGCCCCACTGTTATCTTGGCAACTTTTAAATGGATTTCATTGGATGATTGGTTTAGTGGGCGGGGTTTTTTGTGCTGGTTTGTTGGCCTAATGCTTCATGTACATATAGCGATCGTGCAAGCGATTTTGCTTAGCGATTACGGAAGTCCCTCCCCCAAGTTGCGCAATTTTTCACTACTGCCAATTCTTCACCGATTCCGGTCAAACTCGCTGTTACAAAGCATAGCCTTCAATTCATTACAGGATCGTTAATAGATCGGAGCGCTGAATATGACAAGACATTATTGGAAACAAGGGTAAAGTTTTTTTACGTTGTGATTGGCTGATCAAAGAATCCGCTAGCGATTTTTTGATCTCGATCAAAACCTGACGATAACCTCAAATAAAATGCTTGAGATTGCTTAGCGATTTTGTAGAAAACAGAAGTTGCAAAATCACGCAATCGCTAATGAAATCGCTTAGTAATCGCTATATGTACATGGGGTTTAAGTTAAAGGGACAGCTACGGCGACCAAATGGTCGCCGGTGCAAAGATTGTAGTATACATTAATTACCCTCTTTGGCCCATAGCTTGATCAGCTATGTTTCGCTTCGAACTTTTTATTAGACCTCAGTTTATTTTCGGCTTTTTTATTATTGATATTTATTTTTATCAGTGATTAATTATTCTGAAGTCAGCACCAACAAAGGCAGGTTTGAAAATTCAAAACAATTATTATTATTATTACTTGTATAATATTATTTAATATTTTACGATTATTGCTATTTGTGGGATGGGGATAATCTGATCAACAATTACTCCCGAGAACAATAATTATGGTGAAACTAATAACAACAATAATAATAATATCTTAAGTAATATTATACAAATAATAATAATAATAATTTTTTTAAATCGCCAAACTCTTTTTGTTGCTGCTGGCTTCAAAATAATTAATAACCGATAATGATAAATATCAATAATAAAAATGAAAATAAACTGAGCTCTAATAAAAAATTTTTAAAGCATAACATAGCTGATCAAGCTATGGGCCAAAGAGGGTAATTAATATATACTACAATCTTTGCACCGGCGACTATTTGGTCGCCGAAGCTGTCCCTTTAACTTATTCCAACAAACCAGCACAAAAAACCCCGCCCGCTACACCAATCCTCAATGAAATCCATTTAAACGTTGCCACGATAACAATGGGGCATGCAACTCCCAATAAAACAACGCACAGCATATTCCAAGCAAAATATACATATTGTCTCAAATGTTGGCCCAAAACTTGGGCCAGCATCTTCAGTATTATATACCCCTAACTAACTTATCAGCCGCCGTGAATAAAAAAAATGCTTTCTTTAGTAATTGTTGGTGGAAAGCGGGCTTTCGGTTTCAGTAATAATAGCTCCGCACAAAAATCTGCCGGGATCCCATTGTAGTTGTCGCGTGACCGGCCTGAAACTTTATTCGCCGTGCTTTAGCGACCACCGAATAAAGTTTCGTTATCGTCCTTGTGTGACCAGGGCATAAGATAGCTCGTAAAGTTATAAACAATGGTTTGTGAAGTAGCCATTATTATTTCGTATATTTTCCTCGATTGCAACATCTCATGAAGGTTTTGAGGATATAAAACCATTTTATTTAAAGAAACAAATTAGACTCACTCATTATTTATTTAGCGTGAAGTTTCATTTGCGACATACAAACAATATGTATGTAGGTAAACGCTGGCTGATTATTTTTTATTTAGACACTTTGTTGGCCCTTTAGTTCCGAGCAAATTAATTTTCTTTTAATTAAGTTTATTCCCGTTCTGATTATTTTAATTGCATTTTGTTCGGCGAGCATAGGTCACGAATACTCTTGATGTAAATCAACCCAGTTTGATAAATAATTCTGTGTTGCTAGCTTTTTGAGAACCACAAAAATACTAATAATAATTTAGTGCAATCAGTAAAAAAAAACTTCTACTATGCATTGGAAGATTTCCTAGCATAAAAATTCTTTAATTTCCCACAAATTACAAATGAAGAGCAGTTAATTTTATTGTGATAAGTCATGCCATTGAAGTTTAGTGAAACAAATTGAAACAAATTATTTAATAGAATGTTTTGTTGGGCCGCAACAGTTTGGAGGTTTGTCAAACAGTGCATTGGTTGTATAAATGTGATTACTTGAAGCAGTTCTATATTGACAATTACAGATTGTGAAGAGTGTGAGCTCGAGTATGTTGGTGATTGCGTCTTGCATCCACTTCTGCCAGTGCTTGATACACAGGTATGCAATTTTTGTTGCTTTATTATGATAGATTTACGCAGCTGTTTCTGCATTCCGTATTATCCTACTCTCCTATCCTCCCTCACCCACCAGCATATCCTTCTCTTTTTCCCCAGAGCAGTTGCAATTACCTGTAACTGGTGACTCTAACTTAGAGAGAGCAGAGTTTACTGAAAAGTTTGGAGTTGTGTTCTCTTGGGATCTACAATAATACATGATAGAATAGAATATTAACCGTTAAATTCAAATATCATGACACCAGAAGGGAAAGGACCAATTTTAAATAACAAATTCAATTAAAATTCAATTACCCTCAAATCTAAACTATCAAAATCAAATTAATTTTCAAATACCTTGTTTTATATCTTTTCAAATTCAATTAAAATTCAAATACTCCTCAGAATGAAACCATCATTCTAATAAAGTTTCAGATATGATAACTTATATTTTTTCAAATTCAATTGAACTCCAAAGCTAAACTATCAAGTTTTAAGAAAAGTTGAAATAGCAGGGTTCATGTTTTCCAGTTTAATTTAATTTCAAATTGAATGGATAGTGAAGTGTATTATTTGACAAGCTTGAGATTTTTGAGAAAAGACTAAGTTAGTGGAACTACATCGAATCATAAACAGAATTGCTATTGCTCTAATTTTATTTTACTTTTGCTTATTGCAAAAAAAATCTATGAATTTTATGGACTGATGAGAACAATAATCAAAAGGGTATAGCTTTATTCAACAAGCTTCTCTGTCTGTTCACCATCTATCTTGCGATGCCTTTCATGTGTGTTTAATCAAATCATTGTCTCAACTGTTATCTCTGATGCTAGCCAGCCAAAAGCTGATTACGTAATGCAACTACAATGGTTGGTGTGTTAGTTGGGAACTACCATGCAGCATAAGAAATTCAACTTTTCTGTGCATACAAATTGAAATATTAATTCAAACACCTATCTATAGTTGCTAGCATTTAAATTCAAATACCTATAGTTGAAAACACTCAATTTTAAATAAAGTTCATAAACGTATTGTTGAAAACATTCAAATTCAAATGAAGTTCAAATACCTGTAATTGAAAATATTAAAATTCAAATATAAACTGAAATACGAAAGTTTTGAAACCTTAAAATTCAAATACATGAAAAAATTACCACATTTTAAAATTTATATAAAAATTCAATTGTATTCAGTCCTATCCCAAAACACCAACTCACTCTATTTTGCCCCTCCGCTCTCCACTCTTCTGTCTTCATTTCACCCTCCCTCTATCCACCCTCTCACTTTGAAACTGACATTTGTGTGCTGTCTATTCTCACACTGAATTCACTACTGAGACAACTAACTTGCAAAAACATTGTTGTGAACGAAAGTTGGAATATACACGTACTGTAAGGAAGCAATCGCTAGATTTTCACGTGTCAAAGTTTTGACAGATTTTTATATTTTTCAAATCTTCGAAGAATGGAAGTCTATGTAAAGTTGAAAGTTTTCAAAACTTTGAAGTTTTCACTACGCCGATCTTGAGGGTGGAATTTTTTGATTGTTCGAAGATTCATAACTACGAATTTTTGACGGTAGGATCATGGAAGTTAAAGAATTCGTAGTTTTTGAGATAACAAACTGGTAACATTAGTGGGAATCATCAGAAATAGATTATTAAATATGTTTAACTGGAATGTTTTTCCTTCATAAAATATCTTGAAAAAATACAAGTTCCACAGCTAAGTAAAGTAATCAAAGTGTCACCAATTGCCCTTGTCACGTGACCCTCTGGAGTCAAGAGCTTCAGTGCCTACGCTATAACTTATAGAAAAAAGGCTCATTTTCAACAGCTCATAACGCTGCAAATTGACAAATTAAAGCTTAAAACTACCATTCATCCGAAAGCTCAGGGTGTGTCCTAGCCCACTGGGAAATTTAAACAAAAACATCTAATCACTATGTTCCCATGGTGCGAATTCATTCGGGTTGAACTCATAAATCGTCCATTCGGGTCATGGGAATTGTGACTCGTACGAGTTGGTTCGGGTTCGTTCGTGTTGGCTCAGTGCAGTTCCTCAAACCGAATTCGTTTGGGTTGAGCAATTCATTAGGATCATGGGAATCGTTAGTGTTGATGAATCCGAATTCGTTCCGGCTGCTCTTTTGAGAAAAAGGCATTAACTTGGCGATTTGGCTTTAAATCAGTTTTTGTGTATTTTCCAACTGCAGTTTTTACATTCATATAATAATAATCCCCTGCAAGTTTAACAACAGCTAAGTGATAAGTTATTTACCATTTGTTCGGGAAACTGAATCATAGCTCTGTTTGATAAATGGGCAAACTAAATTATTATTCTTATTTTTATACTTCTCAAAAGAATTATTCTTTTATTATTTGGAAATAATTTATTTATTTATTATTTTTAATTATTTATCATTTCTTATCGCTATCATTATATTTCTTAATATTCATCTATAATTATTAGAAAATGTTGCTTTTATTATTATTCATCTACTTACTACTATATTACTAGTCTATGCTGTTAACATTTCACAAATTTGACTCGTAATTTGAGCGCGGTTGTTTATTATCTCATTATGATCAAGTAATTATTGCGCTCGCCACTCACTGTAAAGGAAGGGCAACTCCCGCAAATTATTTCAATTTGAATTATCATACGAACGGTTAGCATTGCCAACCCGAATGAATGCTAACCAACTCGGATGAACGTCCGATCCGAACAAATTCGCACCATGGGAACATAGTGATTTTGAGCTCAAGTAATAAAGGCCGAAATATAGTGCTTATGTTACCAATTTTATTATAAAAAACAAATAAGAATTATAAACAATTTTTCTTGTACCATTCACTTTTCATATCAAATTTTAAATAACTATTAACTTGAGATATAAATAATAGCCGAAAGTAACTCATAGAATTATAATTTCAAAGTAGTTAAAATAATAACATAAATATTCCAAAAAAAAATTATTTTTACGGTATCAACGAAATCAATCATTTTTTTTCAAAATGAGCATACTACTTTTTGACATTATTCATACTTCACTTTAAGCTATTTTCACACTATACGATTCTCGGCCATGCGATTATCGGGAGTTGCTCTCCCGATTATTTACACGAGTTCACACTTGCGATTTTTTGGTGCCCGATATTGCATGGCCTTGACATGTTGTCAAGACACCGCATTTCATTGAGAATTACAGAACATCAAATTAATATTAATAATAATATAATATAGCTTGTATTACCAGATATTTCAATAAATTATACCATTTCTTCACTCATCAATAATAAGAAATAAATTACAAATAATAATAATAAATAATGGTAAGTATACTCAATCAATTATAATGAATAATAAATAAATGATAACTTTTTTCAATGCAATCATTTGTTATATGGTGCTTTCGGATGCGTCGCATTTGATTTATTTCTATTATGTCACATATAAATAAAATTATAAATATAAATAAAAATGCATGAATAAACGCTACATATATAATTACTTGGGCATGAAGCGACCTTATTATTTACCTAAAGAATACAGCACATGATAGGCTGCACAATAAAAAATAATATCATGTCGCATATGGCCGAACGCCACACATATCAATTTACAGAGAAACTAAAATAATAAACCGTGCTTGATGATTTCAACAACAAAAAATGAAAAGCGCCGGAGTGAGATACAGCAGGTTGAAGATGTAAATTCATATGATTAAAGCACTGTGTACCTGCCGCGAATGTGCCTGCGCTAAAACATTTTTCGTTGCCTCTCAGCCAAACGGTGTCAAATACAATGAAAATCATTTCTGTATGCGACAAATCGCCGCATTCGTTTAGGCTATTAAAATAATAGAAAATATTCACTATAGAATAAATTCGGCACGCCTCGCCGAACGCTGTCACATATTATATCAAATGCGACCTCTCCGCCGAACGTCCTCGCATTGATTAAATAATCCGACGCGTTCGCCGAACGACCTCGCATTTGTATTAGAAATGCGACAGCACGCCGAATGCCGTCACTTCAACAATTCATTTATTACAAAATGCGATGCAGCCGAAAGCACCTATAATCATGGCGCTGGTAGTTGTTTTCTATTTATATTAATAATAGTTAGTATACCCACTTGCAATTGATCAGGGAAATATTAAAAAATATTCTAAAATTGGTTAAATAATAATTATCAAGCAGCTGCAAGTTTCTTGAAAAGCATTAAATTGAAAAGCTGTGATGTGGATGTTGATTGGCTAGAGAACAGAGAACCATCACTGCCCGATGAAAAAAAATCGGCCACTGATTGTGAAATCTTGAAGATTTCACTGTTCACACTTGCGAGCCGGTTTTTGGCTCCGCCCACTCGGCAGTGAATCCCGTATTGTGAACGTAGTTTAGAGAAGTCTATTACGAGTTTTTGCTATTCAGTCAGATGTTTATCAATAAGAAAAATAATAATAAATACTAGATAAGGTAAATAACAAACGTTCCACTTATTTCATTATTATTTCGTTTTTGTCACAAAACTAAGTGGCACTTCGGTATTTCGGGCGTCTGCAATGTGGATGGTGACTAATGCGACTGTGCGCCTTCGATACAATTAAAAAAAGGTCCCGTAAGGTCACTGGTTTGAAAGCGAACTTTTTTAAATTTTAGGGCACGTAATCGGCAAACCTCTCAACGTGCGATACGGCTCAATATAGAGTTATCCCTCCGGAGGGGAAATGACTCCCTGTTTATTCCGGCGGTTGAAACTTTTGAACAAAATTTTCCTGCCAAATTCAGCTTGAGAAAATAAAAATTTGTGCTAGATTGAAACAAAAGGTGCTCACACGTGTATTATCGCAAAAAAATTCAATTTATGCAACAAATGTTGAATAAATGCACAAAAACTATTTCAGCCAATTATGACTAATATGAGCTTTTGTGAAATTTGGCTCCAGTGGAGTGGTCCTTATATAAAATAGCGCTGGAAACGGCTGACCACACTTTGATTACCTCATTAAGTTCCACAGCATCATGTTAATAAATAATAATAAAAATAATAATCATCAATGGCGCTGTAATAATAAACAATGATACTCATTATTCTATATTTATTTATATCAGAGTTTGACAACTAACTATTACTTACTTATTACACCCAAGGTTCAGTTGGCTATGAAAAACCATGCTGGTAAGTTGTAAAATAGCTCATCTCCTGTGTTCGCAATTAATTTTAGACCACATGATTTGGAATTTAAACAATTTGGTGACAACACGCACTTGTGAAAACAATATTTTTTGATAGAAACTGCTCATCACTCGCCGCAACAATATCTTGACGTAGTGAGCCGCCAAATCGCTGAGATTCTCTTTGCGTAGTTATCCTCTCTTTGGTGTAGACAACTCAGCATAATTCTTTCAATAATTCGTGTAATGGAAGTATGGCAAATCAAAACTTTAAAGTTCTGCACAATCCGTTGTTCAAAACTCCTTCAAAACTTCAACGCATGAAAATCCAATGAATGTGTGTCAACGCTACGCATAATTGTAGCACTCCAACCAGTGCATTTTAGCCAAATGTAGTTGTTAGTGCTTCTTATTCACCCACCTAAATTACTGAAAAATTAAAATCTACAAGTATCTGCAGTATGAGAACAAACTTTGCTTACCATCAAATTAGTCACATAAAAGGTTCTTAAAGTAATTTTTATATATTTCAGTGTAGTATTTTAGGCATCCATTCACCTGCAATGGCAGACCAATATACAGAGAGGCAGTTCTTTTTCATGTGTATATATAAATTGGTTGATAGCAGCGGTTGGTATTTCAAATTTTTTGCAGTGGAGGTGGAGAAATATATAATGAAATTATTCCCATAATACTAGCGTATGAACTCGGTTTATTGGTTTTTTGAGGTTTTATATTTGTCAGTAGAGTTGCTGTTCTTGACCCGTTAGCCCTACAGTGGTGTGTTGATGGAGTAAGGAGGTTTTTTACCAAAACTAACCAGTTGTAAAAAAGTTAAACTGTAGAGACTTGGGTGGGTTGTTATTGGAGTCCAGTGACTGTATTTATGTAGATCCAGCCAGGAGTTAGTCTCAGAGATAGGGGTGTTACTGAAGCCCTTAATAGTAACACAGTGTCCACAGCGTCAGGAGATGTTAATGACGATAGCAAGAGTTTATTTTTGTGCATTTAGTGATCTCTCTAGCGTTGAAAAATGCATTGACTTTACATTGTATCATTACACCGTGTTCCTGCTGCGATGACATAGTATAGCAAAAACTGGAACGTCACATGGGTGTGTTCACACCGCTTCGTATCATCAGTTCTGCGCTTGATATTTAAAACCTTTGACACAAAAGTTGTTGCGTTGCATATACAACATGCTTTTTTGTTGAACATCAACAATTAATCACCATGTGCCAACGTGTATGAATGCTAATGGAATGAACGTTCAACCCGAATGAATACGAACCATGGGAGCATAGTGATTATGTCAAGGTTGGCTTGTAGTAGCAGAGGAAACATTTTGGCCAGATATGTAATGCTTTATATTTTTATCCTGAGAACTTGTCTAGCAAAAAATAATCACCTAAAAATATAAGCAGTTGCTCCAGTTTATGAATATAATAGGTATATATCCATTTCAGATGAATAAAATTGATAATATATGCCTGTATCAATTATATCTTCAAATAATAATTATTATCTGTGTAATCAATAATTATTTTTACTACAGTTAAATAAAGGAGCAGCTGTTAACCGCTAGATGATATTGTGTCTTTGCTACAGTCGATTTAACAATCGATGACTGGTTAATTTGATAATGGGGCCGCAGCAGAGTAGTTTCTCCTTAGCGAAGCAAGTAGTCAAGTGGGTCATCAAACTTATTATTAGGAACTACGACTCGCTTGACTAATATCTTGATTTGAGACACTTTAAGCTGCTGATATGACAAAAATGATGTTCTTTAGAGCAGTCAAGGATCAATAAATCCTTTGAAATTGTTTTTTAAAAACATTTTGTTCTATTCACTTGAAAAAACTTGATTCGATATTATGTTCAAGGGTAAAGCTATAGTTTCGTTTTTTGGGCCCGATTGAGCTTGCTAACGTTAACTAATGAAGGTCTGTCTTTGTTGTAAATTACTGTGGCCTGTTTCCAAAATGGCGATGTACTAAGATGATTTCATGAATGTCTCTATCTATTGCGCATAAATGGTATAAAAACTTCCGTTACGTATTTTAGTGAGATATAACTTATACCAGAGTTGAGTTTCGTTAATGATGATGGTATTGTAGCATTCAGACTTCCGGTATTTTCATTACTAGGACCACCTGTAAGACTGCGGGAACCCCATTATTTTTATAGGTCAAGCTGATCCAGTAAGTGTGACTTGCCATATCGTTGCTGAGCGCTATTGCAAAGTCAATTGACTTTTTACATTCTGATTGGAAAAAATGTAACCTACAGCTCAATATTAGGGTGCTTTCAGATACCCTATGCGTAGGACACTCGTTGAGGGCTCAACGATGACTGTCGTTTAACGGAAGTTGTTTGCACCTAAGCCATAGACATCTTTATTTCGATCAACGTCTATGAAAATTGTATAGCTAAAGTGAGCCCATTTTAGTTTCTTTACAAACATAAATTAATTACGATGATGTTATCGTCTTGTGTATTTTTTTTATATATGATACGATGGATTGTCACGACTTAAAACGGGGAGAAACTGTGATTAATAAGTTGACTCGTTAAAATTGTTGGTTAGGTGGAGGCAAGTCTATGCCCTCAACGACGCTACTAATCTCGCTTGTCACTTCCATCGTTGAGCCCAAATTGCCCATTGCCCCATGTTTTTTAGCCCTCAACGATGAGGTTTCCCCATGGTCTTGTTTAATCCCTTCATTGAGCCATACGTGTAGGGTATCCCAAAGCACCCTTAATTAATCATCGTAGAAAAAATACACCGGAAGTTATCCGTGAGTAAATACACATTTATAACTGTTTTATTATTTCTTGTTTTTGTACTAGTCCCACCTTTTGGCGTGTTTTATGTATTGATATACATCGTTGTAGTTTATTGAGATGACATACAAATATATACAGAGTAGACAACTAGTATTGATAGTAAGAAGATGAGTTATATGTACCATACTGTAGTTGTTGTATCTACCAATGTAACATGCAGTGTACCATAAACCTCATCACATCTCTACAGTGCAATGACTGCCAATAAATATTTTGCTCAGGTTCCTTGTGGAGAAGTTGAAAGGGCCAAAAGGTCATTACCCCAGGGCTTGTCATTGTCAAATTCAAAAATAAAGAATGCAGGAAAAGGTGTGTGGACAGATGTTAAGATACCAAAATTTACGAGATTTGGGCCATACGAGGGAGTGAAACAGAAGTGCAATGATGTTAACATGGATGAAGTTTCTGGCTATGGTTGGTTGGTGAGTGTTTTATCTGTTCCTCTTTGCGGTCAGTACTGTGGAGGTCTCCCTGTTATGAGAGAGGATGATATTGAGAACAAATAGCCATAAATTATTTAGATCTATAACAAATATAATAAAAAAAAAATAGCCATTCTTTTTCGAACTTGAGGGTCAACACCAAGTAGCTCACTGAATAAAGGTCAATGAGCCTTCTATGTCTAGCGTTGGTACGTTGTGAATGAAATTGAACACTAAACAAATTATCACTGGTGAGACTAGGTTGTTTATTTTGAATAACTGGTTTTATGTTCTCAAAGCGTCATGATATAGCAATAGGAAAATGTGCTTTCTAAAATGGGCAACTTGGCAAGCTATATTTTTAAATCAATGCTTGTTTTATTCTTCTTGATTATTTCACAAATAGGAAGTTGTCTTCTTTATTATTAGTTCTATTGTCTATAAACAATGGGGCTGTGAAATTAAGAGTTATCTCTCTTTGAACTTTCTACATCCAACCGGAAGTTACCATCGTTCATAGTACAAAATATAGTTACTTCATGCAGACTCATGAAATATTTTTCCTGATAGCTTCCACGTTGTCAATCATATACTATAATGACATGTCCCTCAATAACTTTGGATTACTTTCAAAGACAGGAGCATCAAATATACCTGCAACAACAGAGATTTTATAGTTTTTTTTATAATTATTATTTATTATAATTGTTATCCACGGACCTCCAGGGCTTGCCGAAAAAAGTAAAAATAGTCTTGTAATAAAAACTATTTGTAGCGATAGCTGATAGAAATAACCGGTTGGTTGTGAAAAGTTCAAAAAGAGCCAACTCTCAATATCACACACCCGATTCATTGAAACTGAGTGAAGACGTTAGGTTATTACTATCACATTTAGTAATGGTTGCATCGTCTCCATTACTTTTTTTCGGCAAGCCTCCGATGCCCGTGCTATCACTAATATCACTTTTTTTTATATAGTTATTTAAATTTTTTTTTTTTAATTTTATTTGTTATAATAATAATTTATAATTAAGATTAAGTTGTTTATGATTGCTATTGTAATTATTAATGGTTATTATTATTGAATTGTTATTGCTATAATAATAATTGTTAATGTGATTCTTAGAATAGTTTTATAATACTAAATAACAATAAATAGTAACTTATTATAGTTATTATATTAATAAATAATTTATAATGAAAAAAATGAGGTTTTATTATTATAAATGATTATCACCACATTAAATTATTATCGCCATTTATAATAATAATAGTTTCATAGAGGTGTAGATGGATACTAATGATTAATTGTATTATTATTATTATTATTTTCCCCACAGATTCCAGACAATCCATTTACACATGAACGTTGCATTGTGTTATATAAATTATTGTTGGTGTCTTATCGTATTCATTAACTACTGTACCATATCGCGGTTATTTAATGATTATGCTCTATAGCTTCACTGGTGTGATTAAAAACTTTTGTATGTGGATTTGGATGTGCATCAGCGCCCTCTATAAGGGGGGGGATAACCCCAGCCACAACCCCATTATGAAATTATTCTGCTATCTTACGGACACCTACTCATTTTTTGTCCTTCGTTGGATGAAAATTTCGTGAATACTCCTAAAATAATATCAATAAATGATATCAATTTATTCCCATTGCTTTGTATCAACTGACTTTGAGTTCAAATATGTAATTGTACTAGTATAAATTTTTGTTCTGATTATCATTTTTGGCACAAAAATCAATGTTTTTACATGCTGTTTTGAGTTAATTTTTATTAACAGTTAATACCATTCTTGCATATAATGTAACATTTTTATAACATAAGTGAGTGAACAGGGCTCTTAGAGAACTGCCACCTGTGACAAAAACAAAAGCTATTGAATCACAGCTAACCAAGTCATATACATGAGCTGGAACATGCATATAAATATTTTCCATTGTGACTTTTCTACTCGGAAATCAGAAAACCCAAAAATGGTAAATAGCTATGTGCCAATTTTGAAACGTCATATTCACAATCTCATTCGAACTATTTTAGATAAAAGTTTATTGAAAAGAATATATTTCATGTTTGTTGTTGCTAAATTACCAGCAGACTTTACAGGGGCTTTACTAATGAATGGCGTGTGCAATTTTTGCGAACACATGGCTCTTATAGCGAGTTATCGTTTCAGTTATGGTTTAGTTAGCTGTTGTGAGTCAATCTATAGTCTATAGTCAATCAAGATGGCATGGTATTGGTATGTGTGTAAGTATTAAAATGGCAAACCAAGTTAGCTGTGAAAATTTGGTGAGCTATTTCAGATGACTGGTGTAAGTATTCTGATTGTATAACAGTTTTTTTCAGCTGGTGGGAAGTTGAAATCCAAAATCAGGATGTAGCATTTTCCAAGACCTTTGGACAAAACAATGAGTTGAAAATTGTCTCTTCACATCTAAGATTTTTTCTTTGCCAACAAACGACGATACCCTCAATCTTGATTGGTATAGTTTGGTTCTAAAGACCATAAAAAGTTATGTGGCAACCAGCCAAAGGTGACTTGTGATTAACCTAATCACTAAGATTTTGATGCCTCGTCAAGACATTTTATTATTAAAGTCAATTAAACTTGCAAATAGTCACCAATTTTTCTTTATTGGCTGTTTTATGGGAAAGTAATAAGTCTCTATAATTTGTTCGGTTGCTTATAAAGCTGAGGTTACTTTGATGCGTTTATCTATGCACATAATAGACGTTTTGACATTAAACTCTCATTGACCATTTTCAGCTACCAGACTATCAGGCCTGTTGATAGTCAGATTTTTTCAACGCGCATCGACACTCATTTTGGAGTTAGTCAATACATTTAATATGAAAGTTCAGTGCTGAACCCGAATAGAAATGAAAGTGTTGATTTTTCTAAAGAGTTGTTTTCCCAAAACAATCCATTTTGCGGCATTGTTTGCAGCATCACGATAAACTAATACTTTTTTTTTTAAAAAGTTAGTTAAAAAAAATTAGTTATAAAATTGGGTTGGTAATAAAATAACTGGCAATCAAAAACACTTTGTTCGCACAAGTTAAACTATAGCAAACTAATAAAAATGATGATAAACAAATAAAAGTTTTTGAATCATTCTTTTGCCGAAATAGCCAGTATAGTGAAATAATGAAGCGCACATTACTACAATTTTGCTGTTTATATTTTTTACATAACTTCCTAGTCGGTATCTGAAAGCTTACAAAGTGTTACCATACCATGTCTGACAACATACTGAAAGCTTACAAAGTGCTATCATACCATGTCTGACAACATACTGAAAGCTTACTAAGTGCTACCATACCATGTCTGACAACATACTGAAAGCTTACAAAGTGCTATCATACCATGTCTGACAACATACTGAAAGCTTACTAAGTGCTACCATACCATGTCTGACAACATACTGAAAGCTTACAAAGTGCTACCATGCCATGTCTGACAACATACTGAAAGCTTACAAAGTGCTACCATACCATGTCTGACAGCATACTGGATATTGAATAAATAATTGATCCAACGAGGAAAAATAAATTGTTGTCTTACTTTTTTTGCTCTTGAGTGCAGTGTTGGCTATGTAGAAAAAACACTCTAAACACATTTTACCAATGTTTTTAATTGATTTTTCGGACAAAATTATTGTTAGATAAGTTGCAAGTTCTATTATTGTTCTCAAAAATCGAGTTGGCATTTCTTGACTTATGTTAGTTTAAACAATGAGCCAAGCATCTAGCACTGTTGGCTCAATCATTGTACACTGTTTAAATGCATGAATAATAACTCTCTCAAGGTGACTGGGACTGAACCTCACTACATCGATGGCAAAGATGAGTCTACATCCAATTGGCTAAGATATGTCAACTGCGCAAGAACCAAACTGGAGCAGAATCTAGAGGCGTACCAATATCATGGCAAGATATATTACAAGGCATTGTCGGACATAGCCGTTGGTAAGCTTGGTTTTGTGTTGGCTAAATAATTTTGTTATTACAGCTTTGTGATAATTAAACTTATTTGTCTTACTGTATGCCAAAATGCTTTGTTTTAATGTAGTGTTTTAGCAAAATTGATGGCATGATCGCCATGAAACCTTAAATTGGTGGGCTATGCCGACATGAGGTTGTAAGAAAGTTTTCCCTGACCTCCCTACCCTTCTTATAGAAACATGCGACAAGCAATGACAGAGAATTGAGCAAATTTAATTTTTTCCTTGTTGTTCATGTTACTCATATGGGTCATATCGTTATGGTTACCAGTGTCACCAGTGTCACTTATCTGAAAGTGAGCAAAATTGATTTCTGCGTAAAAATGGGAGAAAAATTTCAATTAAACATTTAGCACAGCTACCAACGACTGTGATGCCGAGTATATGTAAAAAAGAGTAAAAGGTGGTAAAACTGCTGGCTGACTACAGATTGTTTCATGTGCGTAGAAAAAGGATCGAAAAAGAAAAGAGTTCTAGGCACAATGACCAGGTCGGCTCCCAACTGCAAAAAGGAAACTAGAAACAGGAAGCTCAGACCGAAAATATTAAGTGCACAAGGATCGTTATTTATTACTAGATATGATGGTAGGAGTGCTGGCGTCGAATTAGACTAAGGGCATAGAGACGCCTGGCTGAGAATAACTTTATTAGAGCGTCTTCAGGTGGTGAAAATTTCGTTCCTGCTGTTGAGGGAAGACAACTCTGGTTGAAAAATAATATAATTTCTCAGCTGTACAAAGGTAGCATTTTTTTATCTGTGTTAGAATATGCTCTGGCATGGGATAGAATTCTCCATTTGATGTTAAATTGGGTGGATGAGTCTTTAAGTAACCAAATGTGTTTGCTCAGCTCCGTGGAATTTCTTTTGCTGGCATTGTTAAAATATGTTTTATGATTTCTATATCTAGTTTTGAATTCTCATTCTTGAATCCAAACTCATAGGCATTATTTCCAACATAAAATTTAAAAAGATTTTAAATACTCAATGTTCAAAAATCTTTCAAAACTTCAACTAATTGAAATCAATGGACAGATAAACATAATCAAACAAGTTTTTGTCATTCCACTATATGATTTGTAGATAACAAATACGACTGAACTCTAAATGTATACATATGTATGAATCTACAAGTCTCCTTTTGTAAATGGGCTGAGTATCTCTTAACAGGAAAGAGCTTTCTTACAGCCAGATGGAAAAAATTTCCAGGCTATGCTATTTTTTCTTATCACTCATCAGCATTGGTAAATTATTCCTAAAATAATATGCTTTGTGCTAAACTTTTGCTTATAATTATATTATAGAGGCACCAATGTATTGATGTTGCAAGAAAGTGTTGTTTTCTTTGCAATCCAGCAAATCACCAACACCTATTTCGTTAAATCCAAAACAAAAAAGAAAGTGTTGTTTTCTTTGCAATCCAGCAAATCACCAACACCCCTATTTCGTTGAATCTAATAAAATAAAAATGAAACAAGATTATATTGCCAGAAATCGACTTCTAAGTGATACTTCAGAAAAGTTGAAAGCACTGTATTTGTGACTGAATTTGATATCACTATGGATATTATTTTGATTGTATTTGTCACATGATCCAAATACGCACAATGTTTGCAATTGATATTTTTATTGATGTTTAAGGGCATGAGCTGCTAGTCTGGTATGGAGAAGATTACGCCTCTGACCTGGGCATAAATAAAAATCAGTACGCTACCTCAGCGCCATCTGGTGCAGGTTTGTCTTTATCTAATCTTTTCTTATGAAGCACATGGTAACTGTGTTATTAAATCCTCTGCACGACTCCACTCTATACACAATAAATGTTAAGCCCTGATATTTAACATTGCAGATGAAAATGCGCGTACGGCCCCAACCGAGGTTGTTTTCCACCACTGCAGCATCTGCCAGGCTCGATTTGTTAACAGAGTTTCACTGAGTCGACACATCAGAGCGCACGACAAAACTCCAGTTAATCATGTTACTACAGGTTAGACAAAAGTAATTTAATACACAGAGTGATTTTCAATTCCTCTCAGTAGCATATACATGTATCCTTTGTAACATTTGGAAATCTGTTAAAATATCACCCACAGTTCTTTTTGGTTATGATATGAATTTCATTTATAATAATTTTGATACAAAATATAAATTGTCATGAGTGATCATTTCTACAAGACTGCAACCATGATGATTTATATCAAACTTTTATCGTTGACTATGTTGCACTTTACACCCGTTCTCTTTAGCTTATTGTCCGCCTCACGATTTTGCTTATCAAATATGTACATTCTACAGTTATGTTTGTAGCTACGGGCAATGCAGACACTGCATTGGCAGCAGATGCGCCCAGGGTGCTAAAGTGTACCATCTGTGACTTCAGGTGTGCTTTTGATCATCAGCTCTCTAAACATGCCAAGTCTCATTCAAGGAAAGCAGAGAGATTTGTCTGTGATCAATGTGACTATAGGACTGCACAAAGTGGTAATCTGCAAAGACATATGAGGACTCACAGCGGAGAGAAACCATTTGCATGCACTCAATGTGACTATAGGACTGCACACAGTGGTGCTCTACAAACACATATGAGAACTCACAGTGGAGAGAAACCATTTGCATGCACTCAATGTGACTATAGGACTGCACACCATAGAGCTCTACAAACACATATGAGAACCCACAGTGGAGAGAAACCATATGCATGCACTCAATGTGACTATAGAACTGCATACAGTGGTGATCTACAAACACATATGAGGACTCACAGTGGAGAGAAACCATTTTCATGCATTCAATGTGACTATAGGGCTGCACAACGTGGTACTTTACAAACACATATGAGAACTCACAGTGGAGAAAAACCATTTGCATGCACTCAATGTGACTATAGGACTGCACACCATAGAGCTCTACAAACACATATGAGAACTCACAGTGGAGAGAAACCACACGCCTGCACTCAATGTGACTATAGGGCTGCACAAAGTGGTAATCTACAAACACATATGAGGACTCACAGTGGAGAGAAACCATTTGCATGCACTCAGTGTGACTATAGGACTGCACAAAGTGTTGCTCTTCAAGCACATATGAGAGCTCACAGGTAGTAAGAAACCGTATGCGTGCCTCAATTTGACTATAGGACTGTAACTATGCAAGCACATGACTTTTTATAATTGTAATACTTATATACCCAGCTAACTGCAATTGTCATTGAGCCATAAATTACATGTCTCAGTGAAACTGCGTTTTTTACCTATTAGTGACTAGTAGTTCAATTATACCAAACCTGGCGAAAGAATTCTCAATAGATTTGTCTCCCTTGATGTATAAATAGCCAACTAATTTTATTAAAATATATATTATTTATGTTTGTGTGTATATTACTTCAATGACATTGTGTCCGTGTGGAAATAATAGACATTTTTGTGCATGACACGTTTATTTTCCTGTTATTTAGCGGTTTGTTTGTGTAGACATTTGTTGTATGATTTAAATTTTTGTTTGTTATATTAGGTGTGCTATTGTATACTTGTTACGGTTATCTATGAACTGTTGTTTTATTTTAATGTGGAAGTTGTTTCCCATTTTTCATTACTCGTTTTGTAAGCATATTGCAGTTTCTATTCACATGAGAAATTGAACGTTAATGCTCAAAACCTGTGTTTATTATGTAGCGTATACAGTTTGTTTGCAAACGCAGTATTGCTGAGAATAATGATGTTGATGTAATTGACCAAATCAAATGAAACTGGTCGTTCAGTAACATGAGCCTGCATTTTTATTCCATGCAATGATAACTGCTACCAACTGAATCAGCCATGAATTGAATGTCCGTCAGCATACTTAATGGTTATGAATTAAATATTTCTTTATGAATTTTTTTCACTGTATTACAAGTGTGCTATAGATGTAGCTCTATCATGGTTGTTCCGATCGTTTTTCTTGCAAAACAAGTATTAGCCAGAAAAACTTTTCTATCTCAGAACAAGTATTACAAAAAAAAATTTTGGAAAGCTACTTTACCGTGGTATTGTAGTGAAATTTGGTGTTTAAATATTCTGGCGATACATTTCAACCTTTGTCATAAACCCCTATGTCACCTCTTTGTTCCCTTCCCCCAATACCACTACTCCACCGAAGTAGTCAGCAAGTTTCCTCTCTCTTCCTTGCTTATTTCAGCAATCCTAACCCAATAACCAAACAGTGCTCTGCACCAGCCCATCCTTTACGCCTCCAACCTAGATCAACGAATGATCCTTTTGCCTGCTCAGGAGTTGTCACACCTTGAACTATCAAAAGCGGCAGGCTTTTGATAGTTCAAGGTGGGACAACTCCTGAGCAGGCAAAAGGGTCATTCGTTGATCTACCTCCAACCCTCCCCTGTAAAACTCCTGCAGACTAGAAACCCTTTCCCTCTCATCATTCATCAAGTTTCCATCCCCTAACATAATAAGAAGTCACCGTTCCTACTGCGAAGCGTTTGTAGAAATTGTCACTGGTTCTACAGGAGTTGTCTCTCGTTGTGGGCACAACTCTCCAGAAATATACGGATAGAAGACACTCAAACTAAGAAGGCTGATAACAGATGTACCAAAATGAGCCTGGGCGAGACAATATCAAATAAGCAATTGCATTATGGGAAGGCATTATACAAAAGCACTAATGTGCTCACTTGCTGAGAAACCCATCAGATGGTGCTATTTGCAACTGGGTCCTAAACCGCTGGTACACATAGCTATTAGATTAGTGGTTGCTAAATTTCATGCTTTTTGTTTCTGGAGTAATCGATAGCATTTTAATAGACGTTATTGCTAGGCTTTGATCCATATCAAAAAGTCAATAGCTGATTTGTTTATCAACCAATCATTGGGCAAATGACATTCTGCCGTTTCCAATAGCATGCCACTTGCCCTGCCTTGTTCTGTCAGCAACCACGTAATAATGTGTGGGCTCCAGTTTGTTATGCGAGTTTGACTGGAATGGCTTCAGGATGGATGGCAACGAATTATACAACCTCTTACAGGGATTTTCTCTTTTGCTAAAATAAGGGTTGCACGATATGCTGTATGTATGTATATGGAGCTTGAAGGTTTGGGGTGGTCTGACATCGAAAAGCTAACACAACCATCAGATTCTCCTATTTTTTTGTGTACCCACCACAAATTTTAAGTCAATCCATCCATCACATGCCATGTGGCAGCTTGTTTTGTACTCCAGTGTTTGAACGCCGGCTGAAAAACATTTCTAATAGTAGCAGTGATATAGTGATGTTCTTGAAACGGCATACCAATAAAATTTCAGTTATCAGCCAATGAGCATTTAGCTACTGGGCTATACGGTTGGTTACAAATCCGAACTGCAGTGCAATACTACTACTAGTATATGACGCTGATATTACTAACCAGATTATCCAATCAAGCTGATATCAAGCCTACCTCCATGACGAAAATTGCACCGATCTTTGTGATTATGTCGATCTTTCACGTCTAGGGAAGGACGAGCCTTCAAAATATCAATTTATTGTCGATCAAAAGCGGACCGCTAGAATTGTCGCGACTTTGCTCAAAGATCGATAAAGCAGTAATCGATTGACTTTTCTCTGTACCATGGAAGGACTTGCCCGATCTATAAAGCTCTACTCACGGAATGATAACGTCGGCTCATGATAATAACTAATATTATTTATTGACATATCATTGAACTGAAGTTGTTAAGTGATAGAAATATTTATTAGCACAGCTTTCTGATAGTATCTGCTAATGAATGCAGCCCATTGGTGGAGGTAAAATAATAATAACTGTTATATTTTTCATATTTCCTTTTAATTATTTTGTGTAGATATCACAAACGACTTTTTGGTTAGTATCTTGGTAGGTCAAGGTTGAAGTAATTATAATGCCAAAAATACGTTAAATTTTTATGGCACATTTGAAACGTAGCATGGATGAATAGACCGATGTCATAACTTCTCAAATGTCGACACATGTGATAGATCGTCCCTTTTGTGTCAGGTCATGGAGATAGGCTCGTTGTAGATTGAGTTCGATGAGCCGTATCAAAGTATTAGCGCATTATTTACTACCCCCAACCCTTCAATGCATCTGTGAGTTATGAATAGCTAATTATTCTTCATTACCCAACGCTATGCTAACAAGGCATTTCCGAAGTTCAACCAATCACCGCCAGTAGCTAAATGCTCATTGGCTAAAAACAAAACTTTTAATAGTACTCAGGTTTCAAGGACGTCACGATATAATCGCAGCCAGGTATCGAACACTGTTGTTCCAAACAAGCTGCCACATGGCTTGTGATGAATTGGCTTAAAACATTTATGGTGGGCACACAAAAGACATGTCAGACCACCCCCAAACCAAACCTTTAACTGTAAAAGAGCAACAAAAGGCTCATCTTTGCTAGCCTTGTTACTAGAACATACTATATTTATGTTTATATCTTTACACTTGTTCAATCATAGTTGACTTTTATCACAAACTAGTCTGTCTAGCCAGTTGCCTTGGTAGTATCTGTTAGCTGGTTGGTAGATCGGTTGGAGGTAGGGACTATCCAAATTAACTAAAACTTTAATCCACTTAAAAGCAAGTTTCCACTATTAATTTCAGTAGAAAAATACCCTCAAATGTACGGCTTCGTGGCTCCAACTCCATTACAGTTGAATTAGTTAGAAGTAGTAATATATGAGCAGATCTCCCTACCAAGTGTTTTTTTGTGGATTTGATCTGGGGGTTGAGGCAATGGGTTACGACGTTGGATGAATTCGCCGAGTTTATATTGTATTTTACTTGAGGGGTACTTGAGTGGCATTTGAGTGGCATTTAAGTGGCATTTGAGTTTTGATTATTTTTTTACTTAATTTGAACTCATATGGCAGCTAGATTTTGAATGTATGGCATTCAAGTTTTGATAATTATTTTACATAACTCAAACTCATATGATATTTTGAGAGAGAGAGAGGAGAGAAGAATGAGGAGATATAACTACATTGAATCAATATATGATTATATACATTTATTACATAATAAGTAGGAAAATATTCTTGTATAATATAGCTAGAGTTAGTAAATACTAAGTAGTACAGAGCACTACAACTTGTAATGACAATCATGAATCAATATGTGATTATATACATTTATTACATAATAAGTAGGAAAATATTCTTGTATAATATAGCTAGAGTTAGTAAATACTAAGTAGTACAGAGCACTACAACTTGTAATGACAATCAATATATAGTATTTTTCTTTACAATGTAGTCATACAGAGCACTACAACTTGTAATGACAATCAATGCATAGTCTTTGGAGAGAGGGGAGAGGAGAGATGAGAGAGAAGAGAGAGGAGAGAGATTTTTTAGTTTTTTATACATTTATGTATATATGGATAATTATGTACATATTTATGGATATATTTACATTTACATTGAATAATATACATTTATTACATAATAAGTATATTAAATGCTATAAAATATGTTGGAAAATCACCAAATTAGATCTCTAGATGGTTAAAATCTACAGTATTTGGGAAATAACTGCAAGAGAGGAGAGAGGAGTATTTGGTAGAGGAGAGAGTATGTTGAGAGAGAGGAGAGATAAAAAGAGGAGAGAGGAGATATATCTACATTGAATAAATACAGTGATTAAAAATGAAACAATATGTGAATATATACATTTATTGTGTAATAAGTAGGGAAAATCTCATACAATATAGCTAGAGTCAGTAAGTATTAAATAATACAAACTTAGGAAGGAAGACTTCTGTTCTATGTACTTTTGATTCCATAATGAACTAAAATAAAAAGTTATGTATTAGTATAGAATGGTTAAACAGAAATTTAAAACAACTACAAACTCTTACTAAATAGTACTTTTTTATTAATTATTACCTTATCATCAAAAATTGACTGTTAATCGGATGTTTCTGTAGCTTGTCGTGTCTTACGTTGTTGAGTCCTTACCCTTCTAGCTTGTCTTTGAGCGGACTGTCGTTGCATGTTTCTTCTTTTTAGAGCAAGTTCTTTACGAGCACACTCGATAGAAATTGGTGTGTTTACCTGTTCTAGTTGATATTGTCGTTGTTGTAATACATAATGTAATCTCTGAATGTCTGATGTAACATCATTCCCTAAGAGCTTTAATGTTAGAAAAGATTCAGTTCGAAAACTATTTAGCTGCTCTATCAAGTCTTTCTGTATGAATTTACAATTGTTTGAGATAATTCGCACTCTCTCTTCAATTTTTTTATTGCATATGTTTTGTAGAAGTATCAAGTCCTCTTGAGTCAAAGATTTAGGCTGAGTTTCTGATTCTGTGTTGTTAACTATTTCCATTTTTTGTCATTGAATCTGAAAAAAAACAAAAAAACAGATGATTAATTTTGTTCAGTTGTTTTAGTATAATAAATAATATATGAGTAAAAACCGAAATTTATTAAGTTTTTACCTTGATGCTCTTCTAATAGCTGTAGTAGATGTTGCTCCTCTGTTAGTCGCTGTAGAACTGGATGCTTTCTGTGTGAAAACGATGGCTCTTATATAGCTAAAGTTGTACCCTATGAACACCATCTCGTGTCAATCTCTATGAATCAACATTTGTTCACGCGAAGGAAAGTCAATGCTTTATCGGGAATAAATGAATTATTTTCACGCGAATACAAACCAATGCTTTCGCGGGAATAAATAAGCTATTTTCACGCGAATGGAAACCGTTGCTTTCGCAGGAATAAATAATTTATTTCCACGCGAATAGAAACCAATACTTTCGCGGGAATAAATAATTTATTTTCACGCGAATAGAAACCAATTCTTTCACGGGAATAAATAATTTATTTTCACGCGAATAGAAACCAATGCTTTCGCGGGAATAAATAATTTATTTTCACGCGAATAGAAACCAATGCTTTCGCGGGAATAAATGATTTTATTTCCCGCGGATGAAAGTCAATGTTGTCGCGGGAATAAATACTTTATTTTCACGCGAATGGAAACCGTTGCTATTCGCGTGAAAATAAAGTATTTATTCCCGCGAAAGCAACGGTTTGTATTCGCGTGAAAACAAAGTATTTATTCCCGCGACAACATTTACTTTCATCCGCGGGAAATAAAATCATTTATTCCCGCGAAAGCATTGGTTTCTATTCGCGTGAAAATAAAATATTTATTCCCGCGAAAGCAACGGTTTCCATTCGCGGGAAATTAAATCATTTGTTCCCGCGAAGGCAACAGTTTGCATTCGTGTGAAAATAAAGTATTTATTCCCGCGAAAGAATTGGTTTCTATTCGCGTGAAAATAAATTATTTATTCCCGCGAAAGCATTGGTTTCTATTCGCGTGAAAATAAATTATTTATTCCCGCGAAAGCAACGGTTTCCATTCGCGTGAAAATAGCTTATTTATTCCCGCGAAAGCATTGGTTTGTATTCGCGTGAAAATAATTCATTTATTCCCGCGAAAGCATTGACTTTCCTTCGCGTGAACAAATGTTGATTCATAGAGATTGACACGAGATGGTGTTCATAGGGTACAACTTTAGCTATATAAGAGCCATCGTTTTCACACAGAAAGCATCCAGTTCTACAGCGACTAACAGAGGAGCAACATCTACTACAACTATTAGGAGAGCAACAAGGTAAGAAGCACTAAAATAATTATTTGTTTTTAATTAATTGAAACATCTAGGTTTTTGAATCTTAGTTTTTAAAAACAATCTTTTAATAAAACAATAATTTCAGTATATTTACATCATTAAACTAAGTTCTTTTACTTTTTGCAGGTATGATGACATCACACTCCAAAGCACTTCCTAAGCTCCATATTGAACCAACCACAGCTACCAACAACACTAACGCTATTTCCACTACAACCATCATTTCCACCACCAATGGCATTCACATTGATGATAAAAGATCCAATCCTAACACCTTTAATGATACATCTTCTCGCTCAAACACCAATACTCATGCTGATATAGCAATGAAACATCATGTAGTTTCAGCTGCCTCTCCTTTGAGTCCCACACCGGACTACACATATCTGCATGAGAACAGTGAAGTCAAACGAACGGAGGATATCAAAAAACCGACAGTGACATTATCTCGAGCTTCAATTTCCTTTTTATTCAGCAACAGCAAGAATAATACCGTAAACAAACTGTTTGAATTGCTCGAGATGGCTGGAATAATGACAGGAGCTATGCAGAAAGGAATGTTGGAAATCGGAAATTTTGTGAGTTTGTTGGATTTACCAATTCCTACGATATTGGAGGTTTTCGATGTTAATTACGTTGAAGATTATGGTATATTGGACTATGAATATGTTTTAAAAAACAATCATCGAATTCGAGTCAAGTCACTGATTGACAAAGAACTTACGGTGGAGCTACAGGAACTTGATCCCGGCTCTTCACAAATCCTAGTGTACATGGGAAAGCTAGAAGAAAATCAACCCAATCTGCGTATTGTAGGAGATAATCATCATCAAGGGCTAAAACAACGAGTTATAGCCAGAATCTTGAGAAAAAAATCATTGAAACAGTTGCAAGCATACTTTGATATTATCACTTTCGATAATATTCCTGTCAACACTCTTCTGACATTCACTAGACTTTCAGTTTGGAAAAATTTGAAGTCGAAGCAGCGAAAACGAAAACAAGATACATCACCTTTACGTATCACTCACACTGTCACTTACAGATACATGATGAATGACGGATCTTTGATGACTGGGAAGATTGTTGTCCCTCCTGAGAACGTTTTGAAGATCAAAAATCATGAATGTGGTATGATCCACTATAAAAGTACGATGACAACTGAAAGCGGCACAAAGAAACACATTCTCACGATTCTGAGTGTTGAAGAAGCTTTGATGCTTCTATCTACTTCAAGTGAAAAAGAAGGAATAGCTTTCAGACTTTCTCTATTTGATGATGCTGAGCTGATGAAAAGTTATGATGATGATGTTGCTGCTGATGATGCTGCTGATGATGATGATGATGATGACGATGATAACATTGATGCTTATACTGATGAAGAAGATGATAATATGACGGATGATGACTCTGAAAACAAAAAAATTGAGGAAAAAGATGAAGTTGTCGACAATGATAGTGAGAAAAGCAATGAAGATGACAATCACATTTCAAGCGAAGCTAGCAGGATTTCAATATCGGAAATTTAATTAAGGTATGTTAATCTTCACTAGTAATAAGTAACTACTAATAGCCGTATTTTTTCACCATAGTATAATGTAGTTGTTATAACGACATCTATGTATGCTTTTAGATAGAATACGTGTACAAGTGAATGACCGTCGGCTCGCCAAATCTATCAGCAACAACTCATGAACATTAAAGGGCTAGTACTGTCGGTTTTTACCGGAAAACGCTTTTTAAATACTACTCGTGAAAGTGTTGACACTAATAGCCAATAAAATGTACGTTGCGGCGCCTTATTATGACAATAAAAACGCGTTGCACCGGCCCGTTATTTTAACTATATCCGGTTGATAACGCGCTACTCTCCTTTATTATTATTTTGTAAATAATTTCTGCTCGTGTTCATTAAATTATATATTATTTGTATTGTGCAATAATTTGTATATATTTAGTGTAATAAAGTATTTTATTCATATTTAACATTAGTAATTTAGCCAATTTGTAAAACTTTCGGGGTTACAACTCTAAAATGTTACAAAATTTCAATGTTCCGACACAAAAATAAATATTTCAAGTTATCGTCTCATTTTTCAAAAATGTTAAGACAACTCCCATTTATAATTTCTAAACTTCGTTTTTGAAAAAATATGTAAAAGTTGTCGGCACATTGTGTCAAAATGGTAAGACAACTCCGCTTTTGCACAAAAAAAATTGTGAAAAATGTTTTATAATTTGTTTGAGAAACCAAAACAGTAGAAGACTTTTTACAACCACAAGCATTATACTTTAGGTTTTACAGTTTTGTGAATTGGGTGTTGATAGTTTGTCACGATATGACATAATAATTAAGTAATTATAGTCTTTTTCATAACAATGCTATAGATTCAGTAATACAGATGTGAAATTTACTGTTTCATCACTTGGATGCAGTATGAAGGTAGTTGATGTAATATTTATTTTGTAAAATTATGCAAAGTAATACAGTAAGAATGAAGCGTATGGAGTTCTCAACCACAAAACAAATAAAAATAATGCATTAGGTAAACTAATGACAGAACAATTCTACATGAAGTGTATACATATGAATAAAGTATTCATAAAAAACACAGACTATTGTCTGTATATATAATATATATAGAGAGTATTTATAAAAAAACATCCTATTAACTATATATTTTGTGGTAAGAAATTATAAAATAGGATAGTTGCATAAAACCTATTCCAGAGCCATGATAATAATAAAAAATATAGTGAAATAAAAATTTTAAAACTCACCTAAGAGTGCAGTTAATACAAGAATTTCTTCTTGAGAAAAATCTGAATTTTTTTGCATTTTCTGTCTAATAGACGCTAATTTCAATTTAACACAATCATTAAAACCCTTTTTTTTCAGTCCATCTTTTATATTCAAAATTAATTTAAGTGAAGTTATATCAATCTTTTGGCTTTGTTTTAAATCTACTTGAGTTTGTGGGTTATCTGTTGTATTAGATTCTAAAACACTGGTTTTTGGACTGCACTGTGAACTAGCAACAGAAATTAAGTCATTATTACTTTCTTCAGTTTCTGAAAAATCAGAATCTGAAGATATAAGTGCTCTCATTTTTTTACGCTGGGTTTTAAGTAAAAGCTTTCGATCTCCAGCAACCGGTTTTTTAGCTATTGCCAACCATTTACACCCTAATCCCTCAAAATCTAAATCGATGTTTCCAGAAAAATAACCTTCTATTGGATAGAGATATACTAACATAAAATTTTTGGGAAAAGTAATGTTCATAACTAACTCAGAATATTTTTTATTAATAAATAAAACAAAATTATCATAACTAGCAATATCAACAACAAAAAACATTTTAGTTTTCAAAATACAAGTATGTTGCTGGAGTTCTCTCAAAGTTGTATGTGATTTTCCGCATAAACAATAAAAAATAAACAAGTGAGCAAAAAAATGTCTTGAAAGAACTCGGCCAGGCTCATGCATCTTCCCTAATTTAAACTTCTTACCACAAAATATACACGAAATACTGTCTTTTTTTTCTTTCAGTGCTTCGCTCAGAGTCTTTGTACAATACGATAACAATAATAACGAAAGCACTGAAAGAAAATAGCTTGTGTTTTTGTTATCGATATCTACAAGCAAAATAAACAAATTCTCATTATATATATATATATATAGATAACTGTCTTGAGTATGGTATATGTATATAAAGATAACGCATATCACTTACACTTGAAGCACTCCTTATCATCTTTTATCTCTCCACCTATAACACTTCTACTTCTGTACTGCTCTAGCTGCAGGTTCTCTGCTTGAACTAAAATAGAAAATATGAATGTAATTATGTTAGTTTTTGAAAAATTTATTAAAATTGAATGAGTATGTAGTAAATAATATTTTTATCATACTTACATTCAAATGTGTGGCGATCATAGGAGAGAAATGATTCATCTTTCCCTACATAGCATGCACTTGCAATGAATCGTGTAGATGTTTTCTCTACAAAAATAACGTAGTAAATGTAGAGTCGTTATTATTTTACCTACAGAAAAATTTACATTTTTCATAATACAGAAAAATACTTACTCATAGCAATGTGCGTGGTAGGCTTGGTCTTTTTTGGCTTCTCCGTTTCCTTAAAACATTCTTCCAACCACCTCATTGTTTCATCATCGGTAGAGCTTAATAAAGCAATAAATCAAGATTGTGATTAATTAAAAACTCTATATAATACTGTTGAATAATAAAGTTTCAATAATATACTTACATGGCACTGAAATCTAGTTCGTCTATATTTAGTTCTAATGCATCATTTGAGGTTGTAGACCTACAAGTAATATATATATATACATTTGTATAAATTTATAAATGTAACTGCAACAAAATTGTAAAAGATAGTATAAATAACTTACTCATTTGTTGTAGGGATATTGCTAGCCATTGTTGTTTTGCAGAGTAATACTTAGAATGAAGTATAAATGAAAACTGATACTGTTTAAAAAAATAGTTTCTCTTATATACAAAACATTGAAGTCATTTATCAAGATTAATTTGTAGACTGATTTTCTGATTATTACTATGATAAATGATATTGTTTTTTTAAAAAAGTGGAAGACGATTAGGAAGTTGGTTAAAAAAATAGGAAGATAGAGATTAAATAGTTTAATAAGCTTAACCACCACAAACACCGCTGTAAACTGTCTTTCCATCTAGCTAAAATTTTTGAATGTAGAGCGTTGGATAAACAAATTTTACAACCTCTTTTAAATATAACTAGCTAGGATGAAACTTACATTTCATTTGAATGACAACTCACATCCTTCAAACATATTTTTATAGCAACAATTTTCATATAGACACATCAACAGCAAAACAATGATGCGGTGTAGTTCCATCTTTATATCATCAGACAGTAAATTAATATGTGAGAGCTTCAATTATAGTTTACACCATTAAGTATGAGTTCGGAATGTAATAAAATACTTTACAGGTACTGATAGCATTTAATAACTAGTTCAATTGCAGTTTATTGATATACTCTACTATAACACACACTACCACAAACAATCATATAGACACATCATCAGCAAAACAATGATGTAGTGTAGCTCCATCTTTATATCATCAGACAGTAAATTAAAATGTGAGAGCTCCAATTATACTTTACAACATTAAGTATGAGTTAGGAATGTAATAAACACTTTAAAGACATCTGATAGCATTTAAATATGTATATGTAACATATAACTCTTGATTTATTAGACAAAACAGCTTCCTAAAAATAGAAAATATACTATGTATGTTGATACATTATTTGTATTTCACACAAAAAACAATGAGATATTTTAAAAAAAGTAACAGTCTAACTAATAAAACAAGTGGATAAAGTCATGCTTTGCTCATGTTTTTTAGACAATAGCGGAGATAACTAGGATTAAAAGTAAAACCACAAATCCGTTTTGGTGGAAGGCTGTATCTATATTAACTAATATGTAATGAAACAATAAAAAACAGGAGATAGATGCAATCAAGTTCTCTTCCTTTTTAGGTTGAATTCGACCTATAATTCCATCATCTATGGATGTTTGTTGTTTTGTTTTAAATAGAAATAGCATGATAATAAATAGTGCTTAGGTGTAACTAATGACTTTTCTCGAGCGACACACTTGATATTAAAAAGATCAAAACATATAGGATTAAGCGAGATGATGATTAATGTCTTTTCTGGAATGAGTTTATTAGTAAAATGACACTTGCGGGGCACTTGCGTTATATTATAATTAATTACTTTTTAAAAATGAACTGGTAACATTACGTCGACTGAAATAATACCTAAAACGTCTCGCATAAATTTTGATCTGACTGAAAATGGACTGAAAACCTTCAAGGTGCGTAAAAATTATCGTAACTCGCTATAGCGGATATTCTAAGAAATATTTATTTTCTCGTTGGTAACTTGACGTAAAATATTTTGTAACGGATGTCACACGATCTCAATCGATTTTTTTCAACTTAAACGCTTAGTTACTCGTAAACATTTGATACTCGCTTGATTTCTTTGATAACAGTAATATCCCAATTGTGTTTATCGTAAATATTTCAAAAACGGATATTGCGCGTTTCAGTTGGTTTTTCCTACTGAATCACTTAGTTACGCGTAAATATTTGAAAATTGTTTGAATTTTTCGTTGATAAAACATGTTGCAAGTATCTTTTAACAAATATTACCCAATTGTGTTTATTGTAAATATTTCAAAACGGATATTGTGTGCTTCAGTTGATTTTTCCTACTGAATCACTTAGTTAATCGTAATTATTTTGAAAATTGTTCGATTTTTTCGTTGATAAAACATGTCGCAAGTATCTTTTAACAAATATTACCGTAATTTCAATCAGTTTTCTTTACTAGATTACTTAGTAACTCATCAACATTCATAATTGCTTTTATTAATAGTTGTTGCAAAGCAATGTTGTATTTAAATAATATTACTTCAATTCCAACCAATTTCCTTACTGAATTACTTAATTACTCCCCAGTATTTCATAATTTCTTTCACTAATAATTACAAAGTAATATTGTAAATATATAATGGAGTAGATAGGGAGTAGATACTAAATTGACACAAATTTTTTTCATATGAATTTAAAACTTAACTAATGTAGTTTTTTTACCAAACATCAGTACATCAAAAACATTATTGTAAAGGTATATTATATAGGAAGATTTTCCATACTTATTATGTAATAAATGTATATAATCATATAATGATTCATTTTTGATCAATATATTTATTCAATGTAGATATATCTCTTCTCTCCTCTCTCCTCTCTTTCTTCCTCTCTCCTCTCTCTCTCCCTCTCTCCTCTCTCTCTTTCTTTATCTCAAGATACCATATGTATGTATACATTGATTGTCATTACAAGTTGTAGTGCTTTGTATTACTTAGTATTTACTGACTCTAGCTATATTATATAGGAAGATTTTCCCTACTTATTATGTAATCAATGTATATAATCATATAATGTTTCATTTTTGATCAATATAGTTATTCAATGTAGATAAAACTCCTCTCTCCTTTCTCTCTCCTCTCTCCTCTCTGTCTTCTCTCTCCTCTCTCTCAAGATGCCATATGAGTTCAAATTATGTGAAAAAAGTATCAAAACTTAAATGCCATACATTCAAAATCTAGCTGCCATATGAGTTCAAATCAAGTAAAAAAATAATCAAAACTCAAATGCCACTTAAATACCACTCAAATGCCACTCAAATACCTCTCAAATGAAATACAATATAAACTCGGCGAATTCACCCAAC